>PVIH01001951.1:0-209182 GCA_004025045.1 Sigmodon hispidus
GTGGGAGGGGGAAGAGACCTTGAATAAGGATATACAGGGATGGAAAAAAAAATTCAGAGGGAAAGCTGAACACAAAGAAAATATATGTGTAGCAATCTTATTTGCATTTCCACCCTTGATAAGCCATGCTTATGATTCTTATCCTCTGTATAGTTATTGTTAACTCTTCTGCATTTTAAATTCTTTTTACTGTTTTTTTTTTTGATAAATACAAAATAAAGAAGGGAAAAAAGAAAAGAAAAGAAAAAATCAGAAAGGAAAAAAAAGGCATCTGTGGTTGTTTGGATGAAATTGGCCCCCATAATCTTATAGGGAATGGCACTATTAGGATTATGGCCTTTGGAGTGGGTATGCCTTGTTAAAGGAAGTCTGTCACTGTGGGGTAGGTTTTGAGGTTTCCTATGCTCAGGATACCACCTAGTGTCTCAGTTAACTTCCTATTGCCTACAAGATGTAGAACTCTCAGCTACTACTACAGCATCATGTCTGCCTGCACAGTGCTAAGCTCCCTGCCACGATGATAATGGACTGAACCTCTGAAACTAAAAGTAAGTCACCTCAATTATGTTTTCTTTATAAGAATTTCTGTGATCATGGTGTCTCTTCACAGCAATAGAAACCCTAAGATAATGTCATAAAAAACTATAATTTTTTTTAAAAAGACTACTAACATAGATTAACCAATATATCTCATTCCAAACACAACAGAATAATTTTCCAATGGAAAATACTATGAAATTTTAATTATTCTTATGTATGTAAAGCTATGACTTTCACCTCTTTTCAGTTTCTATGCTGTATGAGATGGGAGTAGTTTCAGAAAACTCCATGGGATGATGAAAACCAGTAACTATTTTTCTTTATACAAGTGTCTTGATATGTGAAGAAAACTGTTGTAAATGGTTTCTGGACAGGACTTTCCAATCTAGACCAGAGGTTTGGACCCACTCTCAACCCCCTGTCACTTAGGCCCAAATAATCACACAAATCCTTGCATTATCTTTATGCTGATTGACTAGGGCCCAGGCATATAACTTGCTAACTCCTTCATCTTAACCCATAATACTTGTTCAGCCATGTGGCTCGATACCTTTTCTCAAAGCAGCATTTCAGTTTCTTTTCTCTACACCTGCTGGCATCTGTGGCATCTGTCCTCTGCTCTGAGATGTTCCCAAAGTTTTCTCAGTCTGGTAGCCCCACCCATACTTCCTGTGTGCCTTTGGCCAATCAGCTTTTTATTAAACCCATAGGCGGGACAATTGTTTACAATGTAACACATAATCCCACTACAGAAAACAGATTATTAAAATACATTGCAACTTTGTTGGGAATGTTTTCTAGCACAAAGTTTAATCTGCAAAGTTCGGATTTTCTCTAATCTGTGTCAACCCCCATAAAAGACACAAAAAAGTTGAACTTAGACTATGTGGAAAAATCGTAGGCAGCATTCTGAAGTTTCTGAGAAATGGAAAAGATAAAAAAATAGGTCTCTCGGGTTTGTCTACCCATTACGTTAATGCTCTACCTTCAATATACTGAAAATAAACTAACAAATTCATTCTAAAGATACTCTAAAAGCAGTGAAAGCCAAGTAAGTCTAAACTAGATTTAAAAAAAAAAGACAAGTTACATTTAAAATGAAACATAAACTAGAAAATTCCTCCCAAAGTTCATATGTAGATAAGAATGAAAGAATGAACATGCAGAGCTTTGAGCAGTTACTGCATTCATGGCTGTCGGATCTAAAATGTTACTGGCTCTAAATTTATATTCAGTCCAAAACCCAACAAAGCCAAAGGGGTATTTTAAATATATATAAAAGATAAAAGTACACATTTTCATGTGCTTTAGTAATAAAATACTTTAACAGAAATGATAAATTTAAGCTATCATTTAATATTAAGAATGTCATAACTCTTTCCTACCACTAGTATAAAAAAAATGTCAGCAAATAGATACAGAAATATGAACACTTGCCAGAAGTTAAGGAATAGAGCCTTAGTCTGTTTCCTTCCACACAGCCTTCCGTTCAATGTTCACACAAAAGATACTTTGGTGATATAAGCAGGACACTTATTAATGAAAATGAATTTTTATCTTTATTACATGCTCCTCAGTAATATAGCAGTTCATAAACTTAAGTGACATTAAATTGACTTTTACTTCTAAAGTTCCTTTTTAACACAGTAAAGCAACTCATAAACCATATGATAGTAATTGCCTTTACTGAAATTAAACAAGCGTCGCATATCATAAACACACACACAAATTGAGTCCACTCTAAGTACTTGTAGTTTAACTTAAACTTATAAGAACTCAAAAAAAAAAAAGCTGGAAATATAGTACACTTGCTTTACATTCCAGAAACTCTGGGTTCAATCTCCAGTGGAGAAGTGGTGAGGGGAAGGTAGCACAGACTATACCTAAAGAAAAGTTAATCTACATCACCATCTAGTGGCCTTAGAGTACAGTTCTGAAAAGAGAAACTTCTCCAAGAAATATGGATCTAGAAGGTCCTGCATGTACCTGGCCATCCACCAGCTGGGCTAGCAGAAGATCGCTTACACCTTCCAACTACACAGTTGCACAAGTCTAACCTTTGAACAATATCAAACAGGAATGCCGCCAAGGGCATTGTTATGTTTGCCAGCATCATAGGTCAACCATCCTACAACTTGTTATTTGAGGTGAACAAATGTATTTTCACAAAAGTCAAACTAGATAAAAAATAATAAACATGGCGAGAATAGCCTTACACACTGGTATAAAGAGTATAAATTTATAAAATATTTTAATAGTATTTAGTTAAGATTAATATGCACATAACTCATAACTCAAGTCAGCAATTAAATGAGTGTGCTCTAGGTCATTAAATACACATTGCAGAGTCAGCAATTCAGTAGGTATGTACTCTATGAAATGAAAATGAGGACATGACCATCCTGGGATATGGTTGAGGAGGTTTTTATTATAAATATGAGAAAGAGAAGAGCCAGAGCCTTCTGGAAGGGTCCAGATTGAACATGGCCAGTAGAATAGACAAGGTCATAAGAGGGGAGAAAGGAGATAGGAGAGCAAAGAGAGGGAAGAGGTGAGAGGCAAATGCATGAAGACAGGAGCCGAGGACCAAGAGGAGAGCCAAGAGAATATGTCTGAGTTATACAGCAAAGAGGTTGGGGAAGGGAAGTGGAAGGTCAGGGGCTGGAGAGGTTTAGGGTGTGGGGTGAGGGGACTGAGAAGTGCCAGGAGCCAGGCAAATGTCTACTTTGGTATATTAATCGGCACTCCAGTTAGCCATTTGTCTCAGGTTTCTTTGAGACTTAACATTCTAGAGCCATGGTGTGTTGACAGTACTCAGAGTTTCTAGTAACTAGTATGGGTAAAAGCTGTATCTCAGTTGGAACTGCATCCCCTTTGGTCATAAAAGAAGAGAATAAAGCACAATATTATCAAGACTTATGATGTTTTAATCAAAAGTCATAGATATATTTACAGTTGCTGCAAATATGTCAAAATTCTATTTATGCTTATCACTACTTAAGATGTTTGTTTTACACCTTAGGTTGTTTAGTACCTATATAAAGAAGCACATTTGTTTTTCAGTAACTTAACTTTATATTTTGATGATGCTTATTTAGTGTAATTTGTTTTTAGAGTTATATGTATGTGCAAAGCATAAAATCTTTAAGGGTTTAAAGACTCACAAGATTTCCAAAAGTTTGATACTTAAAAGGCTTTTAACTCCTGACAACCAGTAAATAATGTAGCCTAGTGTACACTATTAATAAGGTAGCCAGAAGGCTATTTCCATCAAGGAAATTATTCAAGATATTGGGATCAATTAGCTATTTAATGTTTACTGTAGAGTTGAAGGCAGTGTACCTGACAATGAACAGTTTCTAAATCCTAATGTTCCAAGTGAATATATATCGAAAATTCTAGAATATGCTCAATAAAGAACAAAAATATGCACTAGAAAAATATAAATACTAAATAAAAATGTCTGAGGGCCAAAATCAGAAGCCATCAGAGGGCTGCTTTCACATCACACAAAATTCTCCACAAGTGTTATCAGGTCCGTAGGCCCACTGTTCTGGACTCCAAAAAAAAAATTAACCCAGGCTTGGGGGGTGGGAGGCTGGGGACAGGGATGCTGAGTACATGGCGAAAAAGGTGAAGGCTCGCTGGCGGTTGCCATGAGATCTCCCTCACTCCCAAATTTTAAATGCTACGCTCCACATTCACCCCACGGAGGGTGTGGTTCAGGGTGTAGAGCTGCACAGAGCTCAGCCTTCAGCTCCCCGCAGCCACCCCAAGAACCAGAACCTTGCAGAACAAAAGCCAAACCAAGGCTCCAGGCTGACACAGCAAGCCTTCCTGAGTCGCTATAGCCTGAGGGGAGGGGCGGGGCCTCGCCGCCAAGCCCCGCCCAGCCAAGCGCGTACCTAAACTAACGGGGGCGCGCACCAGGAAGCTGGGAGAGCGCAAGTCCCAGCCCCCGACCTTGGTCTTCCTGCGCTCTTCAGGCCACGCCATGCTCGCGCTCCGAAACTGTTTTAGGAAGGCGCTGGCCCCGCGGGCGTTGGTGGCTCAGGTAGGGGACTAGAGAACGCGGGAACAGAGCACAGAGAAGTGGGCGCGGTCTGTGAAAAGAAAAGGGTCTGCTTAGGAAATTGGGCGGGGTCTGTGGCGCGCGCGGCTATGGGGAGGTGGGCGGGGTCTTGGCGCGCGCACGCGGCTGTGGGGAGGTGGGCGGAGTAAAGGGAAGGAGTTAAGACTCACTGCGAGATGGGCGGGTCCGTGAGTCAAGGGAGGTGGGCGGGGTCTGTGTCTTTCTCCCAGCTCTGGCTAGGTGGGCGGGGATTTTGAGGCCAGCACTGCGAGGTGGGCGGGGCCTGCTTCAGGAGTAAGCATGCTCAGATTTGCTGGTAGAGGCCTGATAAGTCTAGCCAAAGTCCAGGTTTGATCAGGAGTCAAGGTCTCTGGAGTCCAAGGCACCCAACGCTTTAAGAAGTCATTTAACAGGTCACTTCTCCAGACGCTGGACAGAGGGCTTTTTCTGGCTTGAGGTCATTCCTTAAGCCCTGATCATTCATTGCCTTCTTGCAGCCACCACCTGAGTGACTGCCACTCATTGAAGTTTTACAGCTCCGCTCGGTTCAAATGCTTTGTGGAGATACTTGTACTAGAGACTGTGGTCATCATGGGAGCATTCTGCCCTGCAGTTCCTGGTCTAGGAACCCCCAAGCCTAGAAAGGCCCTGGAAGCTGTAAAGCTGGTTGTGTGAGACGGGACATTATGAAAGGGAGCCAGCCTCAGGAGTTGACTCTGACCATTTGTGACTTGAATCCAGAGGTTCTTGACTTTCTGCGTTTAGGAAAAGTATTAACCTGGTCTAGAGATAGACTTTGTAGTGAATACTAAATAAGAGCAGAATACAAATGCAGCCTCTTCCCTACCTGTCTTCCTAGCATAGATGAGAATAAACCCCCCTTTTGAGATAATGGAACATCAAGTAGATTTATCCCTTGGTACAGTTTGATCCAGCCCTGCAACACTAAATGACCTTACCTCTTAACATATACTTTGTCAATATAGATTTCTTTAATGTGTACTTCCTTATGTGAAAGACTAGTAAAAGTGTCTTTCATCAATAATTTTTATTCTACAAATACAAATTTTTAAAATTACTCTAAAAGATTGTGTAAGCAGAGGTTTCCATGCCTCCAGCAACTCCCAAATACACAGCAGCCAAATTACCACACAGAGGCTTATATTAATTATAAATACTCAGCTAGTGACTCAGGCTTCTTCCTCACTAGCTCTTAGGCTTAAATTAACCCATAATTTTTATCTACTATGTTTAGCCACATGGCTTGGTACCTTTTCTCAGTACAGTATTCATATCTTGCTTCCTTTTCGTCTGGCTGGTGACTTCTGACTCTGCCCTTCCTCTCCCCAGAGTTCTCCTAGTCTGGTTTCCGTTCCACCTATACTTCCTGCCTGGGTACTGGCCAATCAGTATTTTACTAGATCAATTCGAGTGACAAATCTTTACATTGTACAGGAGCATTATTGCACCGCAAAATTGCTACAAGTATCCCATGTTTTATTCTTTTATTACCTTGTATGCTTTTAAGGACATAGGTTTATTTTTTATGTTTGTGTACTGTATGTGTCTGGCGCTGGGGTGGGGCATCAGAAGAGGGCAGTGGATACTTGGGACTTGGGTTACATACCATTGAGAGCCATAGTATTGGTGCTGGAAATGGAAGCTAGGTCTTCTGCAAGAGCAACAAGTGCTCTTAGCCACTGGACCAACTCTCCAACTTTTGTTATATATTTTTAAATACAAGTATGAGGCAGTTAGAGTATGGTTAAAATATGAGAAGCATTCCTACCACACAGGAGCACCTGCAGTATTTTTTATGACAAGCTCAATTATTTGGGACAATGGAAGTATAACTCATAATCATGAATGAAATGAGCCCCTGTATACAAGCAAAATTCATATACTATTGTGTCTTGTAAACAAAAATAGAGTTAAGGTCTATTGCTTTCATTAGTCATATAAGTAATTAAGGCAAGCCCTAATTTAATTATAGCTTTACTTACTACAGTGGTTTTGTACTTATTTTGAGGAAATGGATGCATACTAATTCAACCTACTTAAGATGGTGCTATAAACTAGAATGTTCTCTCTCTCTCTCTCTCTCTCTCTCTCTCTCTCTCTCTCTCTCTCTCTCTCTGAGTGAGTGTGTGTGTGTGTGTGTGTGTGTGTGTGTGTGTGTAAAACCATACATAGGACAGTTTTCAGCAAGGTGCTTCCTAGCAGTTATCAAAGCAGCACATGAAGTATAAGTGCCACCTGTAAGCTCCACTTACCCAAGGACGAGATTACTTCCTGAAATACTAGATGCTATTATTTATGGGAAAAACAAACTACTTGTTTTCACCGCCCCCCCAATAAGTTTGACTCAACTGCACCAGATATGCTTGATCACTTGTAGGTGTGTGATACATAGGCAAGAGATACATCAGGATGTATGCTTGCTCCAGATTGGACCTCATGGGAAATACAGTGGTCTTATGGGATTGGCTTTTTAAGCCTCTACAAAATGTGACTCATAACCATTTCCTAGGACCCCCCCAGGGTGGTCCTGGCCAGAGCCCATCCTTCTAGGCAATTTAATTAAAGCTTTCTTCAAATTTGGCTCAAAAATTGTGAAACTGATCTTTCTCTAGTGAATCTCGGGTTTCACAGAAGATTTTTTATATAAAGTCTATGACTTTTAAAGGATATTTCTATCAGCCTGATATAACTGGGTACACTAAATGTGCTACTTCATACTGTACCTGTCTTTTGAAACTGGGGGGGGGGCGCTGCAGGTGTACAGGCAGGAAAGTGAACCCTCAAAGAGATGAGAATGAAAACCCAGTTCAGATTTTTAACCTTGTTAACCTTGATCACTTTGGGGAGTATAATGCCAGCATGTTCATTGTTAGCATATTAAAACACAGTATGATTTGAGGAAAAAAGTGTAGAGGCAACAGTCATTCCAATTCCAAGGGCACAATGAAGCTTAAGGTATCGTTACATAGAAATTCCTTTGCAAACTACATGAGGCCATAATGGTGGGTTCTATAGCTAAAGGGAATAGAATCTAGTGTGGCCTCCAACCAATAGCATAGAGGTCAGCAGGCCATAAAGTACATGTGACATCTCCCCTAAAGATGAGGTTAACTGGAGTTAAAGATAATAATCCAGGGAGAGACGAATCTGGGATAATCATTCTGGGGGATTTGGGTGAAGTCTGCCTCCATAGTAAAATGTGGGTGACATCTGCCTCCACAGATAGCAATAGGTCACCAGGTTCTAAGCACAATCCACTTCCAGCCTTCTGGGAAGAAAACAGGTATTTTATTTCCTCTATTGAGGGGAGGTCATTATGTGTTTTACATTCCCAGCTTTCTAGTGCTCTGTGGGTGTAAAGACCTTTGTGCCCCCACTTGAAACTAATGTTTCAGAGTATGTTTGTCTCCCTGAATTTTCTTCTTGCAGCTTTCATATAGCTATCTGCTATGTTGCAAAGCAATTGCTTATTTACAAAATCCTTTTTTATAAACCAGTAAGTTAAGATCTAAATAATAATACTCATTTTTTTTTACGAATTCCAAAAGTCTTCTGCTAATAAATATTTTCATTATGTCTGTTAAAAAGACACACAAACAGAATTTGCAAGGTCCTTTTAAAGGAGTAGGACTGTTGACTACTGTTTTTGACTAAATAAGAGAAAACTTCAAAGTTATAAGGTTCCTGATCATAGTTCACTGGGAAACATGATTCCAACCTTGATGATAGCGTATCTGCAACTTTTCATGAAAATGTGTTCAACAATGGCCTCCAGCTAGGAAGGAGTAACTCTGTACTCTGCATATATAACAGTGTTATTGACATCTCCACATAAATATATCTGTCTGTAAAGAGTTGACAGGAGAAATAGAAATACAAATTATGATTCTACCATATATCTTTATTTCCATATAATATATGATTATAACAGCATGATAAATCTTATTGTTTCTAAAATATTTAAATGTTCCTTGTCCTTTGTCAGGTATGTTCACCTTTTGCTACAGGCCCCAGACAAAACGATGGAACATTATATGAATTCCGCACCTATTTTCTCAAGCCCTCAAAGACGAAAGAGTTCCTGGAAAATTTTAAGCAAAATGTTCACCTTCGGACAGCTCACTCTGAATTGATTGGATATTGGAGTGTAGAATTCGGAGGCAGAACAAACAAAGTATTCCATATTTGGAAGTATGGTATGAGTCACACAGCTTCTGTTTCATACAGATGCCATTGTTGGGTGGTCAGTGAAGCTTGGTTCTGGGTCTGCGTTACTATATATACACAGGTAAAAGAAAACATTTGAAAACAACACAGTAACAAAACCAAGGAAATTGCTCAGTGGCCCCTTCTATTAACCACTCACTTAGATTCTAAGCTTGACATTTATGGGAACATATCTCATATTAAACCCTAATTTGATGAGCTGACTTTAATTCTCAAACTTTTAGAATGATTTGTTGAAAAAAATGTTATTTGCAAAATTAAAATCCATGCTTTCAAAAGTCCAAGTAAGTGGAGAATATAGAATGAAAGTATCTTATTAATAGGTAGAGCTTGATATCAGCATCTTAGTTCTTATTAATTTAATGATTTTCACATTTAGAGTCTTTGAGAGGGCATCTGACCATCGACTTTTAAGCTTCTCAACTTTGAGATTCAAGGATTTTATTATATTTAGCAATCACTTTCGTTTAAGCTCTTCACAGTTTCAAAGAATCCATTGTCTTGTTCTGTAATGGAGGTAAAGGCAGAGGAGCTGAGGAAAGGCTTTCTCACACTGAGGAGGAGGAATCCAGAGAAGGGGGAATGAGTTACAGAAGTCTGTAGAGTTCCTTACTCCTGTGTCTGTTCTTCATAGTCTGCAGTAGCAAGGCCTGAGGGTGCCCAAAGAGCTCTTAATCATCTCCTTTTGGTTTGTGTATCAGTGTCCAAATATGTTTTCAAAAAATGCTTCACTATGAAAATTGTTCATTCTATACATTCTGTTTGGGACTTTTTCATGTTATCATAGATTAGGCCTTATTAAAATGAATACCTGTTTCACATGGGATACAAGTTAAATCATGATCCATTAAGGGAACTAACGAGTGAGAGAATCAACACTGTTTTTGTTTATGGAGTGCATTTTATTTCACTTACGTTGAAATTCACTCAAGGGATACTTTGACTTGACCACCTTCCATCACTGCCAAAGTATTTTTCTTTCACTGGGATGGTCAGTTAGGAGCTAGAGTTGAACAGAAGCTCCATATCCACTGAGCACCAGTGCAAAGTCCATTCTCAGTGCTCTTCATGGGTTCACGTAATATTCACCACAAACCTGCAGGTTGATATTATATTACTCCCCGTATCACAGATTGAGAAACACACAGTAACTTAACTCTTGTATACCACTGTGCGGTTGAGCCTATAGGCCTGTTCAGTGAGATCAAAATAAATGCTCCATTGCTTTGACCCTGAAGATTGTATGTGATTTTGGACAGATGTCACATATTTACTAGTGGGTGTTACCAAAGCCACAACATGGTGTTCTTGTGTGCTATGGATAAAATGTGCTCATTTGGGTGAAATCCAAGGTGGAATAGATAATTTTAAATAAAAAACTTAAACTTTTTTTTATTCTTTTCTACCATAGATAATTTTGCTCATCGAACTGCAGTTCGCAAAGCCTTGGCCAATGACAGGGAATGGCAAGAAAGATTCCTCATTCCAAATTTGGATTTCATTGATAAACAAGAGGTTGAGATTACCTACCTGGTACCATGGTGCAAAATAGGAACACCTCCCAAGGAAGGTGTGTCTGTCTTAGCCATTATAAATTTTCATGACTAAAAGAGTATAGATGTTAAATAATTTAGAAAAAAAGTATCACTGGAAAATAACAAAAAATGAATTATTTATATAGGAAATAATGCTGTGACTTTTGAGAAAAAAGATCTTAGTTTATCCTTAAAAAAATAAGATTTAGTGAAGTATTTTTCCAAATTAAGATGTATGAGAGAAAGTGTGTGTGTGTGTGTGTGTGTGTTTGCCTATATGTCTGTCTATACACCACTGGCATACCTGGTACCTGTGGAGGCCAAAACAGAGCATCAGATCCTCATGGAACTGGAATTACAGACAGTTGTGAATGGCCATGTGGGTACTGGGAACTGAACCCAAGTTCTCTGCTAGAACAACAAGTGTTCTTGACCACTGAGCCATTTCCCCAGCCCTTCCAAACTAAGTTTTATTGGTTAAAGCTTAGCTACAATAGAGAGAAAGCCTATATAATACTAAAGTAATACAAACTTTTATTTACTTACTCATTTTTAAAGTTTAGAGAAGATCTCACAAGTAGCCCAGGCTGATCTCCAACTCACAATTCTCCTCCCTTGGACTCTCAAATGGAGAGATTATAAATGTTTACTACCATGCTATTTAGATAATATAAACATTTACATATAGAAATACTTTCCACAGATGACAGTATTTTAGGATAAGTACATCTTTACGTATAAAATGGACTGTCTGGAGGAGAGAGTTAACTGACATTGCCCAGGTATACACTGTAACTACCTTTTCTGTCTTCCTCTTGCTTCTTTCTCAGTTTGAAAATAATTTCTTTGTCTTCTTGCTGATTTAAAGAACTTTTATAAAATTCAGTTTTAAGCAAAGGTCAGATTATACAAGCATATTTTAATTTGTACTCTGTTTTCCATTTTTTCAACCGTATAATGTATTTTAAAAGTACAAGAAATTTGAAGTCTTGTTGAGACCTGTAGGGAGTAGAGGAAGCCCTGAATGAATGAAGTCCTGAGTGATGGTGTATTTTAACATGGGCTAGAGCCTGTCATGGATGCACAAGGCCCTAGACCCGTGGGACAGTTGGCAAAGTCATTACCCATATAGGCGGGCTCAAGAGAAATGGCGAAGCTTTTCTCCAGAGTCAGCTATGAGTGTTCATGAACCTTGTGTGCAGACAGCAACTGCTACTTCCTCCTTCTGGATGTTTAAGCCTGAGATGCATAGGCCCTAAAGGCTTCTAAGGGCCTGAGGGCCAGCAGGCCTCAGCCAGTTCAAACTGGTTACAACTGTTACCTTAAAGCATGTGCTCACAGCACCTCCTCACAAGCCACAGGATACATTGTACTCCAAGCCTACTGGCCTTCTCCTGCAAAAGGAATGGTGGACCCAAAAGCAACACTCACTGCTCACCTTCAGAGACCTCCTGCTAGATAAGCTAACCCCCCTCACCCCATGCCTACCCATGCTGTGCCTAATAATAAACAGATGGTGGTGGAGGTGGTAATGTAACAGTCCCACCTGATCCCTGCTTCACTGTATGTGCGTCTATATTTCTGTCTTTTCCTCATTCCCCTGCCACCTCTAGCCTAGGCTCTGAGACCTAGGCCACAAGCCATGTGCCCTTTGCTCTCAGCACTCCAGACATACTAGCCATCTCTTGAAGTGCCAAATCTTGAATTTCTTTTACACTTTTCACATTTATTTATTCATGCAGTGTATAATCATGCCATCGTGCACACATGCAGGTCAAAGAACAACATGGGGTTGTTGGTGCCTTCCGTACATTGTGTGTGTTCTAAGGATTGATCTGTCAGGCTTAGCAACTGTAGCTCAAATCCTAATTGGTCTTAATAATAAAAACCTGGAGCCAGATATGAGGATCAATGCTGAAAGAGAACTAAAGGAGCTAGCCACTAGAGAGACTTTTTACCTCAGACCTGAAGGGGGCCCTACTCGTGTCTCTTCCTGCCTTACATTCCTCTCTCTACCCAGCTATTATCACTTCCTGTCTCCTCCTCCCTAGTGCTGAGATTGAAGGCAGAGCATGAGATCCTAAATATTGGGTTTAAAGATTTGAGCCTCTGAGACCTGACTTTGTGGTGGCCTTGCTCTCCTGCTCTTCCTGTTTCCTCCCCCAAGTGCTGGCATTAAAGGTGTGAGCCTTTAGTGTGGGTAACTAGTAGCTGGCACACCCCTTGATCTTCAGGCAGTTGTTAGAGCCAAACAAAACATCACCACAGACAAGGAGCATTTTTTATACACTGAGCCGTTTTCCTCTATATTTTTCATAATTCCTTAGTAACCTTGTTTTTTTTTTTTTCTTTTTCTATAAGACCTATTTATCCTCCAGTTTCCCATCTCTGTTTTATATTTCTGACTAGAAGTAAAAAGCCTCTCAATCAACCTGGTTACTTAAGAACAATAAATCCTCCTTCTGAAGGTGTTTTGTTGTTGTTGTTGAGGCTTTTGTTTGTTTTCTAGAAAGTCAAGTATGGCTTCAAGCCATGTTTTCTTGCTATTCCTGTTAAGAACAAACTCCCAAAGCAGGAAATTACACAAAGAGTAATATCTCCCCTCTCAAAATTTAAAAAAAAAAAAAAATGGAAGCAGAGGTGTCAAAGATACTTACTTTTCTCCTTATAGACTTAACTTAAAATCCTATTTCATGATAAAGTATCAATAACTAGTATGTTGATAAAGTTCCCAGATTAAACATTTTTCTATTTCCCTTCAGTTACTAAGGTTATCTTTAAACATAGTCAGGAACATCTAAACATAAAAACAAGGAAAAATAACAAATAGGTCTGCTTAAATCTGTATGTGCCAGTGACCCTTCAAACACATATACTTATACATAGGGTTGCTTCCCACTCTAGCATCAAATGAAGTGAATTGCTTGAATAATATCTGCTAAATAATGTCTTAAATAATTTTTTTTGTCAATTCTAGGAGTCTATGAACTGGCTACTTTTCAAATGAAGCCTGGTGGCCCAGCTCTGTGGGGTCATGCATTCAAAAGGGCAGTAAATGCACATGTTGATCTTGGCTACTCTACACTAGTTGGTGTCTTCCACACTGAATATGGAGCCCTCAACAGAGGTACAGCTGTCTATTGCTATGAGGCTGTGATGAACGTTGGTGATTGCCTATGTTTCTTGGGTGGTTTTATATTTCTATTATGATTAATTTTGAGAGCTTTTTCTAATTGTAAGGTATGAAAGCACTTATTTTTTATTATGATTGCTAATACCTTTTGGAGCTATTTGACAGGTTAGCTAATGTTTAGAAATGGGAAGAATCTTTAAGAAATTACTTATTTTTTCATCTTTTTTTTAAAATTCTTATTTTTTAAAAAAAAATAACATTTTGAAGTAAAGAGGTGGTTTCTGGATGAAAATATAAATATATATTTTTATAGATGCAAAAATTATGGGCAAAGCCAAACTAAAGCATTTACCTGTTTCTCATTATTAAAGTTAACATTATTCCATAAATGACAAAGCAATGCCAAGACCAAAGAATTTTTAGATATAAAAAGACTGGAAACAATGCATGAGCATGGCTGTGATAGTTTCATAGTACTTTAGTATGGATAGACAGACTGCACTGACATAATGACCTAAATTTGATTTCTGGCACCCATATCAAAGCTGGCTACAATCTCAGCCCTGGCAAGATGGAAATAGGAGTTTAGCCAGATTGTTAAATTCCAAGTTTAGAAAGACTTCTTTGTAGTGGGATTATGTGTTACATTGTAAATAATTGTCCCACCTATGGATTTAATAAAAATGCTGATTAGCTGAAAGCAGACAGGAAGTGTGGGCAGGACTACCAGGCTAAGAAAACTCTGAGTACAGGAAGAACAGACACAGATGCCACAGAGTTACCAAATCTGCCAAGAGATGCAGAGGAAATGCTGCTGAGAAAAGATACTGAAACCGCATGGCTGAACAAGATGGGTTGAGTTCAGATGAAGGAGTTGGCAAGTTATATACCTGGGCCCTAGCTCGATCAGCATAAAAGTAATATAAGCCTGTGTGTGATTATTTGAGGCTAACTGGGGTTGAAAATGGGGCCAAATCTCTGGTCCAGGCCTGAAAAGTCTGGGCCAGAAACTTAATACAATACCTCTTCCTTAACAATAAGGAAGAGAGTAATTAAAGAGGACACCTGACATGGACCACCAACTTCCACATGCACACACCTGTGTACACATCCACACTCATACCAACATACACATACCCAGTTAGATTCGGGCTATAGATCGGAGAGAGTACTTATTCAGCATTCATTCTAAATGCCCTAGACTTTTTGCCTAGTACCACACACATTTTTAAAAATACCTGCTATAATGTTGTATGGAATATATAATAATGCACACATACGTACATGCACATATATGCAGATAACAATTAATGAAGGTAGAGGACACGAATTTGAAAGAGTAAGAAAGGTTGTATGGGAGGGATTAGAGGGGGGATAGGGAAGGAAAAAAATATGTAGCTATGTTATAATTTCAAAAAAAAAGAAAAAGCACGTTATTAAAAATTGCAGCTAACATCTGAATTACTTCTGCAGTCCATGTCCTCTGGTGGAACGAGAGCGCAGACAGTCGTGCAGCTGGGAGACATTGGTCTCATGAGGATCCCAGAGTCGTGGCTGCTGGTGAGCTGTTTCATTAGACGGGAATTATTTTTAGAACAAATTTGATTCAGCTGATAGCTTCATTGTCTTATAAAATGTCTTTGCAGTTCGGGAGAGTGTCAATTACCTAGATTCTCAGCAGAATATGTTCCTGATCCCAGAGTCCTTTTCACCACTGAAGTAGTTTCTGACCTGACGTCGGGCGTCCCAGTGGCTGATGTGAGATGTGTCCACAGGGGATGCTCATTTCGCCCAAAAGAGTCATTCTCTTCGCTGTCTGTAGGAGGTGGTGAGTTACTTCACTATGACCTCTGAGTTTTAAGGCTACTGCTGTCCTTCACCACCAGTCATCCCAGAAATGTTTTTGTTCATTTTCCCATATCATTTCAAGTCTACCACATGTGAGAAAGAATTGCCATTACTCCATGACCCTGGTACTTTATTGTTCCACAGTATTTTGTCTTCTGTGATTTTATGACTAATTATTGTCTTATACTCAAATAATGCATTTGAAAATTTTTGCCTAGAAATATTTTTAAATTAGTTAAGTACATTATTTGTCCTTTTATTATGTTCATTTTTCCTGAAATTTAAAAATATTTTTATCCGATAATGTTTTCTTTTTAATATCAAATGGGATTCATAGAAATACTAAATCTATTTGTCTTTATTCTTTAAAGAATACAATATCATGTCATCTATATTAATTATGATTTATATTAATTATTAAGTCAAAGTTGGAAAATAATATATTCTTGAGACCTGTTGCTGGATACAATAATTTTAGCATGTTCATTTAAAATTAACTTCTACTACTTTTAATTTTACCTTGAATCACTCACAAAGATTATGAGACATTTATTTCAATGAGATCTTTATAATTATGGAAATCTTTGACCTAATAAAAACCTCCACATGCATTCCGATGTTTTTAACTGTGTCTTGTATATTTATATCCTCTTCTCTGGAGCTCAGAGGTTGATGACACCATTATAATGCTACAGCTTCATAGTGAGTGTTAAGTTACGTAGTGAAGTGTGCTGACTGGCTGGCTCTGAAGACAGACTTGTTAGCACTGCCGTCTTGACTATCTGAGGTATAAATGAGGTGGTAGTCAGGAAGACGAACTGCAGCTTTCACAGACATTCATTTCAGTTCTCCTCAGGCAGAGTTCACAACACTCTGATATATGAAGTAGCTGGAGCTTGAAATGTGCTTCACGTACACATAAAGTGACAATTAAAAGATAAAATTAAGCTAGTATCATAGTTTCATGTCTCAGTAAGACAAATATGTTTTCTCTCATATATGGTCCTAGAATTTGTATATACATAAAATCATGTATGTGTATATGAAATAAAAGTAAAAACAAAACTGTCTGATAACAGAGGGGACTGAAAGAGACGGGGGAAGGGCAGAAGGGGGGACATAACTCAATGTACAATGTATGCTTGTGTGAAAATTTCCTTAGGTCACACAAATACCATTTGCAGTGAATACTTACAATGAATGTTTTAACTGTTAAAAATCCAAATGGTCACAAAAATGTAAAGTTTATTATAAAATGTTAAACATGATTGAGCATTTTGCTTTGTTAAATCTTTGAGCATCAGTCTTCTTTGACCATTTCAGTAGTACAGTAAAATGTCAGAAAAGAACATCTGAAAGGATTTTCTTATTTTAAATCAATGCCATAGTCATTTGGTTTAAATCATATATACCTTATTTCTGTCTCACTCCAACTGCATTTCACTTTCTACAAAACTTGAGATGATGGAGATGTGCCTTCCAGTTGGTTTGAAGAGGAAAGTAATTAATATGCACAGGTTCATAAAGTATCATTGATTTTTCTGCAGTTTGATTTTTTTTCTGTTCTCTTAGATTGCCCCCTACTCCCTGCTCCCCATCTTTATTTCTTTACTGGAAAATAAAAATATAATCAGAAGAGACTTCAGATGGACACTTTTCTGTCACTATCTGCGGCCAGCTCCCTTGGGAAACTTTCTCTTCCTCCTGGTGAAGACCAGTTTGTCGACCTGTTCACTTAGTAGCTGAAGGATGTGGCTCCAGTGCTTTGTGTTTCTTGGAGCTAGTTTTTCCAAATCTCATTCTTTCTCAGCATACAAATATGCCTTTACTTATCCCATCTTTAAAAAATGAAAGCAGCCAGGCAGTGATGGTTAATCTTAGCACTGGGGAACTAGAGGCAGGTAGATCTTTGAGTTCAAAGTCATCCTGGTCTACAGAATGAGTTTCAAGACAGCCAGGGTTACACAGAGAAACCCTGTTTTGAAAAGGAAAAAGTAAATAAAAAACATCCTGCCTCATATTTCCCCTGTAGTAATACAAAAAAAAAGTGTCATACTTCCAGCCTCTAATTAATTCTCTCTTAAAAATCTCACTACCCCACTAGCCAAATAGCTCTGATCAAACTCATTTTCCAGTCCTCATTTTCTTCATTCTCATTACCAGTAGCTGCTCAGTCTTCTTTCCTCATTAATGTCTTCAAGTCTCCACCATACCTCCTTGACCTCTTAACGATGTCATGTTCCAGAGCCTATTCCTTAAGATTCCTTAAGATTCCTTCTGTCCTGAACTCACTTCCTGCACTATGTCTCAGTTTAAGTGTCGGTCCTAAGGCTGCCTGCCACCTGTATTCAGATAGTTCATCCAGTATGTATGCATTCTCTAGAATGAGTCACATCCAAATGCCATCCTAACACCTCTGCCTGAATACATTAGAAATTCACATCAGCCTGTCAAAATCTTTACTGGATAGCCCTATCTCAGTGAATAACACCTCCCATCCTGTCTATTTGCTCAAGTCATTAACTCCATTACATATCCATCAACAAATTAAAAAAAAAAAATCCAGAATTTGATTGCTTCACATCCCTCCAGCCACCATTCTTATGCAAGCCCATCATTATTGGGATTTAAGGAGAAAACTCTTAACTGTGTTTTCAACACATCAGCCAGAAGAATATAAAATATAAATCACATTATGTCATTCCTCGACACCCCCATGCCTCCAATAGCTTCCTGTCTCACATAGAGTCAGTGTCCAAAGACCTGCAGTGTGGCTATTGCCCTTACATGACCTGTACTCCTGTTACCTTTCTTAATGTCACCTCACTCCCTCAGTTCCAGGCTGACCTAACAGTTTGTTTCTTAAGACTCGCTAAGCCTTAAAGTCTACTCCCCCTACCTAGAATCTTCTTTCTTGGACAAGAATCTTCATGAATCATTTCCATACCTTCTTGGGATATTTTCCAAGTCCCCTGCAACCCTCTCTGATAACCCTATTTAAAATTGAAGTCTTGTTGCTATGGAATGAAGGTTTTATTATTCCTCTTTAGATTTACATACTGAAACTCTTAATATGATGGTGTTTAGAGGTGGAGACCTTTTGAGGTGTCTTAGTCTATGTTCTATTGCTGTGAAGAGACACCAGGATCATGGCAACCCTTGCAAAGGAAAGCAGTTAATTAAGAGGATTGGCTTACAGTTTCAGAGGTTTCGTCTATTGTCATCAGAATGAGAGTCATAGCAGCACAAGGGCAGACATGATGCTGGTGAAGTAGCTAAGTTCTACCTCTGGATCTGGAAAAGACTTTGTGTACTTGGTGGGCCCTTGAGACCTCAAAGCCCACCCCCAGTGACACACTTTCTCCAACAAGACCATACCCCCTAACCCTTTCAAATAGTGCCCCTCCCCAGTGTCTAAGCATTTAAATCTATGGACTCTTGGGGGTCATTCTTACCACCACATGACGTAATTGGTCTTAGGTAATGGGATGGAGCTCCTTGATAAAGTTAGTGTCCCTAAAAGGAAATGAAGTATTCTCTTTTTATCCCTGCCATGTGAGTAAGTTAACCACAATCTGAGATCTAATCATGTTGGAATCCTCATCTCAGATTTCCCAACCTCTAAAATTGTGAGAAGTAAATGTTTGTTGTTTAAGCCACATGGTCAGCAATATGTCACTTACCACTATAATTAACATTTTAGTATTTAGTTATGTGTGATTTTTATTGTATTTCTCCTTCCACTAGAAACTAAATTCCATGACATTATGGGATTTTGTTTTAATCACTTCAGTATTACCAGTCAGCGCATGGCACATGCTAAGTTTTCAGCAAGCACTTGTTGATTATATGAACATAAGAGATGTGCTATATCTTTTTTTTAAAAAACTTTATTTATTTATTTATTTGCCTTGGTGTTTGCCTGGAACTGGAACTACAGACAGTTGTGAGCTGCCACGTGGGTGCTGGGAATTGAACCTGGGTCCTCTGGAAGAGCCGACGGGTGCTCTTAACCGCTGAGCCATCTCTCCAGCCCCGATGTGCTATATCTTAAGTATAGTTTGCATGTGACTCCTTCTCCCAAAGATTTGTATGCTGGAGTTTGATCCTTACAATTACGATAAAACCTGATGATGCCCAGTGGAAAGTGGTTAGGCCATTGGTGGTAATAGTTCACAAAAGGGTTAATGTAATATTCTTGGTTTCCATGTTAGTTCTCTTGAAGTTGAGTTATATTGGTTACTTTGCTCATTGCTATGTCAAGATATCTGTCAGAAATGAGGAAGGCTTTATTGGCACATGGTTTTAAGTGGGACAATCCATCATGGCATTGAAAATTTAACAGTTTGTGGAGATAGAAGTGTATGGCCAGAGTTTCTTACATCTGGGTAGATCATGAAACACAAAGACCTGGACAGAAAGTGAAGCCATATTGTAACCCTCTGCTGTGGGATACTGCTCTTGTACACTAAAGATTTGTTGCTCATATGGTTTAATAAAATGCTGATTCATCAGTAGCTAGGAAGAAAGCAGAGGTAGGGAAACCACACTAGGATAATTTCTGGGAAGAGGAAAGTCAGAGTGGGAGACACCAGCCAGACACAGAGGAAGCAAGATGAGAATGCTGCATTGAGAAAAGGTACCAAACCATGTGACTAAATATAGATAAGAATTATGGGTTAATTTAAGCCTAAGAGTTAGTTAATAATAAGCATGAACTACTGACCCAGCCTTGAGTCAATTACTTAGAAAGTGGCTGCCTAGCATTTGAGAGTTTTTGGGTGGGACAGAAACTTCAGATTACAACCCTCAAAGGTTTAGTATTCCCCTAAAACAGTACCACCAGTTGAGGACCATGTGTTCAAACTCATGAGCATGTGGGGAACAGCTCACTACGTTCAAATGTTAATAGTAAGTAGTTTATAATCCCCTGGATCTCTTTGGAATTCTCTCTTGCTGTGTGTCCTCTCCATTTTGCATATGGTGGCACAGTGATGCCATCTTCCATGAGACTCAAGTGAGAACACCTACTTGGGATTTTAACCTCCAAAGTTGTCAAGTATTGAGTTAAATTGATTTCTCCTACCCACCCCACCCCCATACACAGTATCCAGGCTCAGATATTTTGCTATGGCAACAGAAAACAAATGAGTACAAGAGGTTTGCATTTAAAAATAAGTAGTCCATCATTCATCTGCTGTGGAATAATCCTTCTGTACACTGTGAATATGTCTTATTCTCATTAGTTTATAAAGAAGCTGATTGGCCTGTAGCAAGGCAAGTAAAGATAGGTGGGACAATGAAACTAAGAATACTGTGATGAAGAGTGAGAGTCCCAGCAAACCCAGAAAGAGCAAAATGGGCAGTTTGTCCTAAGAAAAGGTACCAAGCCACGTGGCAAAACATAGATGAAAATGTTTTTGTTTTTGTTTTTTTAAGTTTAAGAGTGAGATAGTAACAAGCCTGAGCTATCAGCCAAGTATTTGTAATTAAGTCTCCATGTTGGTTATTTGAGTACAAATGGCACCCAATGTTCAGCAACCACACCCACATAAAATCTGAGAAGCTTGGAAAAGGATTCTAAGCAAACAAAAGCAGAGTCAGATGTGGCTTCTTGGGCTCTATTTGCTGGTGGCAAGAAGAACCGGCTTCCTGACTTGGTGCTAGTGACAAAACACAGGTGGCTCTTTTGAGTGACCCTACTGCCAAGCACTTAAATGGTATGTATGAGCGGTGGGCAACATGCTACTCAGTGACGGCATAGACCTCAGAAACTTCACAGATTTGGGACAGTAAACGGAGTTAGTGGTAAATGTACCTTCCCTATGAGACTAGGCTCTAAGGAAACCAAGGAGGAGGAGTCAGCTGCCAGTATGTCAGGATCTAAGTTACACAGCAGTTTAAGTTTTGCTCATGCAGACAAAAACTAGATTCAACCAACCTATATATTTTAAAGATATATAATTCAAAAGATATGTTACTTTGGAGGAGAAATTAAGTTTTTATTTCCACAGGAAATGAGAGACTGTAGGTTCATTCTGGTTAAAGAAAATCAGGTTTGATCAAGGAAGGTGCCCTGAAATCTTGACTATGGACATAAAAAAATAAACCTAGAACTATAAGACATGTGATGTATTTTTTTACCTGCTCAAACACATGACAAAATATCTTTGGCTGCCTTGTGTACAATGCCTAGTCTATGCCTGTATTAATGGAAATGTATATGTTGGCTTTTAAAGGTTATATATTTTTAGAGCCAGGGACCAGCCATCGATGGCAATAATTAGGTGGCTCAGGTGATCCAGCATCCAGAACAGCTTCAAGGCTGCTGACTGAGATGATCCAGCCAAGATCTAACAATTATCCTTATTTTCTCAAGTTTCTCTGAAAGAATACCGGTGTCCCCAGACAACAGGAATCAGTCTCTAGTAAACATTGTGCACATTCCGAAAATACTGGTTATGGATGTTTGTTATCATTTAAAGGAGGTTGGGTACAAGTTGTTATTGGTAATGATCAGGAAAAAGCTAAAAAAAAAAAAAAAAAAAAAAAAAGAGGTTATATTCAAAGATATTTCAGAAAAAAAGAGGGGGTATAGAAATGATAGAATAAAAGAATAGATTATTGAATCTACTTTTAAACCAAAAAAGCAACTACTAGCCTTAAATATTTTACATTGGTGTGGATTTTTTTATATTGATAAAAATTTTAAATTAATTTTGTTATACTGCATATATGTTTCTACTCTTTTTTGGTTATTGTGCTTATGCAAATCATTTAAAATGTAATATAAACTAAAAATAAAAATAATTACATTAGTCAAACTTGTCATATGTTTTTAAGGTCATAAACATATATTTAGATAGATGGTCTTAAACACTTCAGAGACCTACAAAATAAGGCATTTAATATGATTAATAACCTAAAGCCTTTCATGATAATGAGACATACCTGTTTCTGGTAGCACCAATGTACTCCTGAAAAAGTGATGGTTATCAAAGATAGGCATGCTACTTAAAAATGAGAAATACACAGAGAGTCTGGTCCTGTATGTTTTTGTATTGTCTTTGAATTTTTTTGGCTGCTAAGAAACACTGGATTACAAAAACTAGATTCAACCAACCTATATATTTTGAAGATATCTTGACTTCAAAATTTAAGTCAAAATATGTTTTACTTTGGGGGAGTAAGAGTAAGACAATGAGAAATGTCTGTTCCTGGTAGTACCAATGTACTCCAGAAAAGGTGGTGAGCGTCAAAGAAATTCCATATGGATTTTGCTTCCTTGGTGGCAAAAGCTAGCTATGTAAGAATTGCCTTAATTCCTGACAGTTACTGTCCAAATTGCTGAAAGAAAGGCAGCTGCTGAACTTTGCAAACATGGCAAGACAACTTTCAAAACTCCCTGCTTCACAGAAAAGTCTGTCAGATAAGCTAGGCCTTTAGGTCAGAATTGGATATCCCAACATTGCAGAGGAACTTTGGGTTCAGGCAGCTTAATGTCCCTGTCATTAGGTAACATTTTCTTTATCTGGGGTCTTTGATGGAGTTGAAGACTAAATAGTTAAACTCACAGTTTTCCTTAGTTATGATAGAAAACAAATTAGGCATAAAACTTTAGACTCACAAAGATAAGTAATAGAGTAATTTTAATCTTGCCCATACAAGTAAACTAGAAATTGTAACTAATTCTTAGTAACTTTTGTTATTTATAGTTTTACTTTGTTAAGGTTAAAACATTCTATTTCAATTAGACAAAAGGAGAAATAATCCTTCCGTATACTGTGAATATGTATTACTCTCATTGGTTAATAAGTTGATTGGCCTATAGCAAGGCAAAATAAAATAAGGTGGGACAATCAAACTGAGGATGCTGAGATAAGAAGGACAGAGTAAGAGAGTTTCTGGGAGACACAGAGGGAACAAGATGGGCATAACATACTGAGAAAAGGTACCAAGCCATGTGGTAAAACATAGATTTAAAAATATGAACTAATCTAAGTGTAAGAATTAACTAGTAACAAGACTGAGGTATCAGCCAAGCATTTGTAATTAATGTTGAGTCTCCATGTCAGTTATTTGGGATGTGGCCACAGCACAGAAAAACCCTGCCTACATTCCTCCTTACTTCATCTTTTTCTCTATTATCAATGAATTATTGAAGGTTTCTCACCACCTTGTTTGGAAAGTATCCATGAAAGACACAGTAGAAATCCTTACTATGAGTGTAATCAAGAAATATAAAAGATTCTATTGCCTGTTAACCAATATGATTTATATTGGTTATATGATGCCTTTTTAGTATTGTATGAAGTTTCTGGCCCAGACTTTCAGGCCTAGCCCAGAGGTTTTACTGGCAGTTCGACAGTTCAGCAGTCTGGCAGTCCCACAGAAACACATATTTGCTTACATTAATTTTATGCTGACAGACCTAGGGTCCAGGCATATAACTTGCTAACTCCTTCCTCTTAATTCAAACCATGATTCTTACCTTGTTCAGCCATGCAATTCTTACCTTTTCTCAGCAGTATTTCAACTTCTTCCCTCTGCATTTCCTAGCATCTCTGCTCTGTTCTTCCTGTTTCCAAAATTTTCTTAGTCTGGTGGCCCCTCCCACACTTCCTGTCTGCCCCTGGCCAATCAGCTTTTATTAAACCAGTAGGAAAGAGAAATATTTGCAATGTACCAACATAATTCTACTACATTCTAGACTACCAAAGTACATCAATTCTATTTATAGGAAGAGAAACAGATGCATGACTAGTTGAGTCTAATTCCTCCACCATTAAAAAGTTACAAAGCATAAGAAAATACTGCTTACATACTCACTTCATTCCCAGCACTGACTCCTAATCAGAACAGAGCCTAGGTACATAACCACTGTGGAAACTAAAGTTGTAGAACTTTTAGTCAAGGCATGAGCCTTCATCATGTTGAAATAATCTCTCATTAGAAAAATTTTGTTCATAAACTCTGTTACTTGGATTGACCTCTCTCTACTCAGCATTGTAAAAAACAAGTGTGTTCATCAGGGAGGACAGGGTTTGATTCCTTTAGTTTCAACTAATTAATTGACCCAAGATCCTGAGATAAAAAAGTTGATAGAGAAAGGCTCCTGACAATAAAAATAGCTAAAGGATTAAAAACACTCATAAGGAAAAGAGGGATGCCAGCCATAGTCTACAGGCAAGAGGAATCCAAATGCAAGCTTTTAATCTTGCTCTTTTTGTCTATTTATCCTTCAGAGCACAGTGCCTGTACATTTGTGTATATCCACTCTTCTGCCTCCTTACCTTTCATTCTTCCTCATCAGCTCACAGTCGGGAGGTTCCCCAGGACCCGTCTTATGAAGTGCAATGGTCACACACAGTTACCTTGCTCACTATGGCAGCTTCAGACATAAGTAGACTTCTGCCTTCCAGGTACATGCCATCTCTAACTTCTAGTTTAGGACACACCCCAAGTGTGTTTGTTCCTCTTCTTCCTTCTTGCTGCCCTTTACCTCCCAGTTCCCTTTGCTACCTTCAAAATCTCAGGCTAAAGTTTCATTCTCTTTAGATAAGTAGGCTCATCCAGTCCTATAAATTACAACCCCCCCCCCACCCCGGTGTACTGTTAATATGACCATTTTTATTTTCTGTCATTGCCCCTGAGCTCCAGACTGGAATACTAACTGCATGTTTTTACATAACTATCTGCCAAGTTGACACAAAAAGCCAGTTTAGATTGTTTTTTTCCTCCACCCCTAGCCTATGATGAGCAAATGCTGCTGGCTCTGAAGTTACCTCCCTGTCTGTTGCTGCCATCCCATTCTATCCACTGACCTTTCATCCTCTCTACTGCACATTCTTCCCAACAGAGTCCACACTTGTTTAAACAGGGATTGGACCTTGGTGTACCTGTTACTCTATTCAAATCTCAAGGCTCCTTACTATCATAACAATAAAAAACAAATACTCTGATGAGGCTGCAACATCCTCATTCCATCCCCCACTTCTCTTCCCCAAAAGACACTGCATTTTTTTTTCTCCTTAGCAACCCTGCTTTTTCCCAATTGTTTTGATATTACATTTCAGATGTGTTCTTTCTGCTCACCTTCCAGTGTCCGTGCCCCCTCCCCCACCCCCTACTCATTTTGTTGAGATCTGGACTTAAATGTCACTCCTCGGACAGGCTGTTTCTGACTCTGCCCATCATTAACCTAACACTTTGTTTCCTATTCTTCCAAGCACTTGCCCTGCCCTCAACATTGTATCCCTCCCCAGAACCCAGAAGGATGCTGGGCATATAAAGCTCAGTAAATATTTGCTAAATTAATAAATAACAATGCTTAGAGGATTTAGCAAGGGCAAATTTAACTGACACTTAACTTCAAAGGAAGAACATTTGTCATTTAATTAGCACTGTATCTTGGAGCAAATTTCTCTGAAGTATCATTTATTTAACATGTACAGTGACTTGCCATACCTCATTGAGAAGGTTGTCAGTATATGACAAGTCAAAAAAACAAAACAACAAAATAAAAAAAAATACTTGAAAATAGTTGCTAATTTTCTTCTGTGATTTTTCAAACATGCAATAGCACTGTGCATAAGGTTCAGAGTTGGTGTTTGGTGAGGCTTTTCTCTAGAATGTTCTGGTCAAGAGTTATGTGTAACTTGTATTTCATCTAGGTTAACTGTTAACTGCCCTTTCACAGTACAATTTTCTTTTTAGTTTCTCCATTGTGAATTTTCACAGAAACAGCTGTTATTCATTCAAGTCCCTTTTTCTAAAGATGCAGTTGTGTGGCAGATACTGAGCAGGACTCTAGCCCTGCTCAAAAGCCAAGCCCCTGCATCCACAGTTCTCACCTGTACCCTGGATAAAGCACCACTTCCTACACATTGTTCCAGCCATTCTAGAACCAAGACCCATTGGTGTTTTTCAAGTTGCAAGGTAAGTATCTACCTTTTTTTTCTGAAACTTACTTTTTATTTATTTTATACCTTGACCTCTCTCCTCTCTTCCCAGTCCCTCTCCTCTACCTCCTTTCTACCCCCTCTACCACCCTCTCCTCCTCCATTTCTAGTCAGAAAAGGACAAGTCTCCGATGGATAGCAACAATACAAGGCCTATCAAGTTGCAGTAAGACTAAGCATTTCCCTTTGTATTAAGGCTGGGCAAGGCACCCCAACGAGGAATGGAATCCCAAAAGCCAGCAAAAGAGTTGCAGACAGCCCCTGCTTCCACTGTTAGGACTCCCACAAGAAGAACAAGCTATGAAACTGTCACATCTATGCAGAGCATCTAGGTCAGTCCCATGCAAGCTCCCCTAGCTGTCGTTTCAGTCTCTCTGAGCTCCTATGAGCCCAGTGGGTTTTCTTGTGATATCCTTGACCCTTCTGGCTCCTACAATGCTCCCCCTCCCCTCTTCAGCAGGACTCCCTGACCTTGGCCTAATGTATGGTGTACATCTGTTTCCATCAGTTGCTGGATGAAGCCTCTCTGGTGATGATTGGGCTCGGAACCAGTCTATATGAATATAACAGAAATTCGTTGGGCATCATTACATTGACATTGGTTGTATCCTAGGCCGAGACTGATTCCTTTTTATTATTATTATGAATAAAGTCTCATTTTTTTATCCATGTATCCCCTTGTTCAAATTCCCTTCCCCCTCCCACCCCTCCCAATCACTCTCTCTTCTCCCTCATCACTTTATCTCCTCCCCAGCAAGGGCAGGAGTCCCAAGATCCTAAGGTGGCTTAGTTCAGCAAGCACTCCAGGCAACACATTCCCAAGCTGCAAACACAACCACTGAACAGCTTGGGATCTGAAGCACCTCAGAACCGTACCTTGGAGCTCATTCCTTCCAGAGCAACACCTGACCCAGTCTTGATGTTGGGATGAGGAAAGTAGATTTGCCTGAGACTGATTCTTAATGAGCCATGAAAAATACATCCATATTGTCTGAACAGAACACCTTGTGTGTATACACTATGTAGCACTGATCTGACAGCAGAGAGGGTGTGGAAAACCAACCCCAGTGCCTCCCAGTATCATTTCTCTTTCCAAATTTCTACTCTTTGGGCATGGTGACCTTTGCCATCAGCCCCACCTCCACTCCTGCACCTTCTATTATGCATGATGTCATATGTAGTTTGGGTTGAATAAGCACCAAAGGCTACCTCTCTGTAACCTCCTCAAAATCAGTTCTGATTTCATTAAGGAAGTCTATCTGAAATGTTTTCTCTTCAGCTTAATAATAAATCATCATTAGTCTGTCGAGAAACCCCTTAACCATTGACAGTTCTTCAACCTCGACTGAATCTGAAAGTACACAACAGTTTCATTTTGAAATAGCATCCTCAGTTCTTTCTACAGGGCATTTTAACTTTTCCTAAAGCCTAAACTACTAATTAAAACAGCTGCCCCTCTAGGCTTTGTAGGCCTTTTAACAGCAGATGGTGCTACGGATGCACGGAAGAAGAAAATCTGTGTAGACCGGAAGGACTGTCACGGCTTTATTTTTGTGACTCATAACATAGAAACAGGCTTTTTAAAACACTTCATATAAAGTTATTGACAATACATTTTTTTCAGTTTTTTTTCTTTTAATGAAAATGATTTAACTTAGAAATCTGCTCTGAAACGTTTGTCTAGTTTTGCAATTCTCAGATATTCCAGTGCAAAAATAGATCCATTACAGACAGCATAAAGTGCTTGGAATAAGGGCCAATGATAAAGAAAAAAAGCACAAAACCAGCTTTATCCTAGGGTGCAAGGGAAAAGAACATACCAAATCCCTATGGAAATATAAATGTTTTATAAAAAGGGATGCAACAGTTTTGAATCAGAACAGTATTACTGTGGTATTACACTATTACCAGTAAATAGTAACAAGAGTACAAATTAGTATTTCAGTATCAAAGTGGTTCCCCATTAACAACACATGGCTCTTTGGAACAATTTTACCTGATATATACAACCATGAGAAGACAGCAGACAATCCCTTGAAGTCAATGACTGCTATACAGAGAGAAAATGATGTGTAACATGTAATAGGCATGAGGCATATGCTTTCAGTACACACAATACAGTAGTTGAGGTTTGTTTGTTTGATAATGAATCGTGCTGGGTGTGTATAGAAAGAGGACTCACTTTCTTTTGTCTTTCTCATATTCACAGTTAGTAAGTTTTCCAAGATTTAAAAAAAAGAAAAGAGTAAATCAGAAGTGTTTGCCCTTGAGAATTTCTAAACTCACATAGTACATCTCCACAGGGAATATAAAGAAATTCTATTTGAAGCCAGGATTGCTTTTTACAATCTCTAAAATAATTACATTTACACAGGAAAATTGAAGATTGCTGTTGGATAGTGTAAAAGGTAACACAAACCTACAGATTTTTTTCTATCTTTAGAAAAGATTTTAAATCTACATTATTTTTTTTCAAAATGGCTCACAGTACCTTGTGTTTTTTTGTTGTTATTTGTTTTTAATATGGCCTCAAAATTAGAGTAATTAAAACAATGATTTTCTCAGGGCTGTAGTGTAATGAAAAGTTAGAATATGATAATAATGGACTGAGAAAGCCAACAAAAGTTGATTTAAAAAAATAAAGATTTTTTTTCTTTGAATTTTTTAATCTCTGATACATAAACACAGTGGTATGCCAGTAATTATTGGAAACACTTCATTGTCATTTTAGAAACCTATGTTGGCATTAGTATCAAATAGTCATTTTTCTTTTCAAGCAATGAGTTACATAATGATAGTCTATAAATTTATCTACTTTGAAATAGATTTTAAATTTTATACTTCCAAATGTATTGTTTAAATTTTAGAATAAGCTGAAGAGACCCGTGATAGTGAAAGCTCCCTTGAACTTTGCTATAAAGGAATTCACTCTTTTGTATGAAGACAGATGACATTGAACATTAGTGAAAGAACATTTTTACATTGCTTGCCAATGAAAAAATTAAATCTGGGTTAGAAAAGTCCGAAAAACATTCCATGTAGAATAGTTGATTTTTTTTTTTTATGATTGGTCAGACTGGAGAGATGAGACATTTGAGATTGTCAGAGGTTGAAGTGGGCCTCCAATATCCTGCAAAGCCAAATGTTTTGAAGGTCACAAGTACAAGTTGTATCTAAGAAATTTCAAGCTTGCTGTTTTCTCCTTTAAAAAGTTCATTGTTAACCGACCCTTCTTGGCCTTTGTACTGATGCTATCATGTGGGCAAGGGAGTGGTCATATGCTTTCAATGGATTCAACAGGACCACCTGTATTTGTAAATCAGTCAGCTGAATATATGGCATAGACAATCTGCTAGTCACCCCCCTCACTCCTATCCACATGTCTACACAGTGACTCCATTCCAAAAATATTTAATCAACAAACTGAAATGAATAGTTATTCTCCAGGATTGTAAAATGTGGCATGAGATGTTGATTACCATGTTGCTTTCTGGCCACCAAGCACTAGTTAAGACATTCCATCTGTAAATTTACCAAGGAAAATAAGGCATGAGGTAGTATGGTCACATTCCTCTATGCCACCAACGTTTATACATATGGTTCAAGGTTCCAGAAGCCATTGGTAAAACTTAAATTCCAAATAATATTAATAGTGCAAAGATTTTTGTCAAAATTCTACCTTTTCATTTTCTAGGTTGACTAAAACAGAAATTATACTAGCAATACTACTACTCTTGTGTGAAAGAAGAAAGGATCTTGAGATGCAGTGTACCATGTTGTGTTAGCAGTCAGGACAAACAGATACAGACTTCCCAAATATAAATGCACCAGCTTTTTTATGTCACACCCTGAACTTGGCAGCTTGCAGCCCTAGTAGTTGGCTGCTGATCTTTGTTTCTTACGAGGAACTAATGTTTGAAACAGTCTCAGAAAAATGACCTAGTGACCCATGACTCCAAGCAGAGGCAACACCGAACAACAGTCCATAGTCTCCTGTGGTTAGAAAGATCCACATTTTGCATGTGACAGCCACAACTGCAGCTCATCAAAGAGAGAACCAAAGCAGGGCTTTTGTCACACATGGCACCATTTTGTCACCTGATATTTAACAATGTCGATAGACAGCAGGGCGGCTTTCACAAAAGTGTGCATAACACACCTCAGTGCTTCAGACTTTCTGAGCAACTTGGCACTAGTAATTCTGGCACACTCATTGCCAGCAATGGATGTGTCACCAGGAAACCAGTTCTGTGGTTCGGCATGACTTAATGGGTGCCTTTGATTTTGATTATCACTGGCCATGACTATTTGATGGATTGTTGTTGCAATCCCAGTGAGAATACACAGGAACAAAAAGTATGAATCCAAACCCATAGTCTGCTTGGTTCCATACCAGAATTTCACATATGTATAAGGAAATGAACTAACTTCAAGTCATTTTCACTAGAGAGCCATACAAGACATAGGCTACAAAGGCACTGCCCCTGTAATGGAATTGTGAGTTCTCATTGCATTGAATTGCATTGCATTGAATAGTGTCAGTACAGTATCCAGTTTGCTTCTCTCCACAGAAACGTAGTACTCTTTTTTTCTGGAACACTTGACACAGTGCAAAGGAAGATCCAACTCTCCCTTCCTTTCATTCATGCTGAACGAGCAGAACTCTTCATACATAACTTTCTTTCACTTTCTCATCTTGTAAAAAAGACGTGAGGACTGCCACATCCACAACTGTCTGGTTTTTGTGTAATGACAGATCCTTTAAGTGGTCATCATCACTTTGGTCCTTGGCAAAGTTCACAAATACCTGTCAAAAGGAAAATGGACATTCATGAATACCTCATGACTTGTTCTTTTGTTACTGTAGTATCATTTATTTACTCAGTTGCATTTTTCCTTGTGTTGAAACCAGGTCACGTAGCAGAACACAGAACTGAGAAAGTAGTTGAACTAGGAAACGCTGTGTGGGAGAATCCAAACACTAAAACACTTAAAAATTATTTTCTGCATTATCCCCACACTACCAACTGCTCAATCATAAATTTATCAACCATCACTTAGGCATATTTAGAAAAAAAAACTTGCTGAATATCTATTAACTATCAATTTTGGTATATTTCATTATTTAATAGGGATAAGGCACCTGGAAACATGCCTGGCTCATGTTTGACAGACAATAAATGATAGCTATCATGACTGTTTCTACAATAGTCACAATAACTACATATAGTAGAAAGCATCACCTTTTTGCATGTACTCACAGAGAATAGGCAATAATAACAGAGAAGTAGTCAAAGCACAGACAGACAGGCAGACAGTAGAAAGGAAGGACAGGCATCTTGGCTGTGCAGCTTAAAATCCTGACTGAACGCTTACTTGGTCAAGTGTTGTCTGAGAGACGGAGTAGTCCTCTATGTGGAGTCGCTTTTTGCTCTGGGAGAGGATGCTGAATATCCTGGCCAGAGATGACAAGGAGGACGGGAGCTGGTACTGTAGCATGTTCCGGTGTTTCTCTTTTAGGACACTTCCTGGAAAGGCGAGTCCAAAGAACTCCTGGACAGGCTTCAGGTCAGGGTTGGACCCTGCTATTCGTACAACTATAGTGTAACCATCTCCAAACCTGAAGGCAAGACAAAATTACATCCAAATGGAGCATTTCCAGAAAGCTTCTCAAAAGAATACCTAATATCCCCCATACCAAACTTGTACTGAGAAAAAGGGAGATCTCTGGCAGACCTACAGAGCAGTTTCTGAGAAAAGGAACCAGTTTTAGCTACCAAATACCAAGTCATATTTGGTGCCATGCTCAGAACATCCAATAAATTATCAGTGTGGACCCATGAAGTCTGACACACAGACAAACAGAAGCCTAAGAAATGTAGTCACCTGCCTATGGCCCAAAGTGAACTCCTGAGTTATGGTAGGGCAAGGATATGAACCCATTTCTGTTAACTCCACAGTGTGTTCTCATTATCATATCACATGCAAATTATTAAATTCAATTTATATAACAAAATTCGGAAGAATCCTCTCAGAGAGGTTAAGTAACTTGCCTACAAATCATACAACCAGTACATGGCAAAGTCAGAATTGGACTACTGTGCATTTAGACTTCAAAGCCCATATGCTTTTTACTATGCTCTTTTATATTTATTTTAAGCCACCATATATACACTCAGCAAAGAATAAACACTGACCATTTCACTAGGTGCTATCCCAAAGAAATGCTCTCTAATACCTGTTTTTGAGATGCTGGACACTGCCGAGGCACCGGAACCTCCCATTGACCATAATGGCCATCCTTGTGCAAAGAGCTTCACATTCCTCCATGCTGTGAGAAAAGAGAATGAGGTTTTCCCTTCAGAAAGATGCTCCTAAAAGCATCAGAACATCACCGTGACACCTGGCACTTTAAAGAAACAGATCCCCATTATCCTAGGGCATCTCTTGCCAAGATGATTTCTTCCCTGTCATGTACCCTACAATTGTGAAAAGATAGAAATAATCCAAATGTCTGCACAGAGGAAAATTACACAAATTAAAGTAGATCTTCATAAAAAACTACCCAGCTCTAAGAAATGTTGGCACACCTAAATTTTATGACTTGAAATAATGTTCTCAATACACACGTTGTAATTGCATTTTTTTGTTTGTAAAATACTTAAGTGTGTACAGCTTTGCATAAGAAAACTCAGGAACACATACAGACACATGACAATACTAGTTATCTTGAATTAGAATAATTTCAGGTGATAACTAGTCCCTCCAAGTCTTTGCCTTTTCTTCCTAATTTTTATAAAATGACCAAATATGATCACACACTGCAGAAGCCAAGACTAGTACAGACCTATGAGATGTAAGAACTACGGATCTCCCCTCCTTGACGATGCTTAGGGCGCAATTCCACAAGAACCTCCGAGCTTTGGGGTCCATGCCTGTGGTTGGTTCATCCTGTAATTAGAATAAAACAAGTTTAATTATATTCTTGGAAAATAATTTTTTTAATGCTAAAGATCATGCTTGGTGTGGTGGCACACACCTTTAATCACAGAATGTGGGAGGCACAGGCATGTGGATCTCTGTTAGTTCAAGACCAGCTGAGGCTACATAATGAGTTCCAGGCCAACCAGAGCTACATAGTAAAACCTAATCTCAATTCAAAAACTTTTTGCCTAAAACCATTTTTGAAGAGTAAAATTTAGATAAAACTAATACTGTTACTTTTTCCTAGGTGACTCCTTGTTCTAATATACTTGTTAATCTTACAGGAAATTTTTTTTTTTTTTTTTTTTTTTACAAATCCACTTTTATTTATTTACTCTTCATTAGTTTAAATCCGGGAAGGGTACAGCATCACACGAATTCTGTGTCCAATAGCCTTTGCAGGAAGGTTGCTTCGGAATTTGGCATGAACCATGCCGCTGTTTCCATGAGCCCGAGTTACTTTTCCCCAGATGACTCTGGTTTTGTTTGGTTTGCCTCCAGGTGTCACTGTGTTGTTTTTTGCTTTATACACATAAGCACATCTCTTGCCCAAGTAGAATTCAGTTTCATCTCGGGCATAAACACCTTCAATTTTAAGAAGAGCTGTGTGCTCCCTCTGGTTCCGGAGACCTCGCTTATAGCCAGCAAAAATGGCTTTGCACCACAGCCTTCCAGACATGTTTGCCTTTTAGAAGTCCTGTTCCCAGCAGGCCTCCACCGGACCAAAGGTGGCGGAAAGAGCGGTAAAGGAAATATTAAAGCCTCTATTTGGGGCTTATTCCTATACCTCCAGTGTTTTCTACAAAAATGGGGGTCAAGGCCCACTACCCAATGTGATCTTGTTTGTATTTCTCTGTATGAGAGGAACTATGGTCCAGTGGCCACTGTGGTCACCTTGAAGTAGTGTCCCCACTCTCTACCTCTGGAGGATGAAATACAGTCATGAATCTTGGAGAATGTTCCCAAGAAAGATCAAATCACACATTCAGCTTCAGACAAACTATAGAGATTATCCAAGGCAAGGAGACAAGGTCTGGGGCATGTCTATTTAGAAGCCTGTGAAGGTCATGCAGAAACACGTAGAGTGTTTCATGGGAGAAGTTCCATGAGCCCGAGTTACTTTTCCCCAGATGACTCTGGTTTTGTTTGGAGTCATCTCCGCTTCTCCAAGCCTGCTCTGCATCTGAGGCAGACTGGTTTGCCATCACCATGCCAAATATGCCCATATGTGACTTGAGATAAACCACGTTCATTCAGGACAGAAGAGGAGCATCTACCTTCCTCTCACGCTCATCACCTGCACACTCACCAGAAACACCACAGGAGGCCCGCCGATCAAAGCCATGGCTGTGGAAAGCTTTCTTTTGTTGCCTCCACTATAGTTACTGGCATATTTTTCTCCGTACTTCACAAGGCCCAGTTTGCGAATTGCCCATTCACCAACCTAGAGAGAAAAAGCACTTTGATGTTGTCTGGTCCAGTACTGTCATCATGTTTTCTTACACTTACATAGGACAGTTCTCTCAGTGAGTAGGACTCAAGTCTCAGCTACCTCTGAGGACCCAACAGAGGGAGAAGAGATTCATGTGGTAGGACGTGCACTTGCTCCCTGCCCCCTAGCCTGTGTCTGCCCCACCCCACACTCACCCGTCTCCCACCATGAGACAAGACTGAAGCATGAGCAAGGGAAAGGTCTCAGGTTGCCATCATGTGTGAAGAAGGTATGTGATGCAAGACTGTCAAAAGAGACAGTCTAGCTTTCTGGTTCCCACAATACCTTGCCAACTTCTTTTTCTGGGACTCCCCTCAAGAGGGCAAAGAACTCCACATGCTCTCTCCCAGTCATTAGCTCTGTGATGGCGTCAAACTGAGGGCAATAGCCCATGTTCTGATGTACTTCATGGATGTTTGATAAGATGCTGTAAAGAAAGATAGAAGCAGTCAGGTTTTAAGTCTTCAGAGATATTCTGATGAGACAATCTGGCATGACATTCCTAAAAGAAATGCGTGTACAGAACAAATATACACCTGCTTCTAAAGCTTGGAGGAATGGACTTTCTGTCCCTAGGATGCCAACTCTTCTTAGCAGTGGGAGTCCTGTCTCTGTCCTACCCAGGTCTGGTTGGCTCATGAGTACTTCAACTTGCAGGCTTGGTTCAGTTTTAAAATGAATTTATGTTGTGGTATAATCTTTTTGTACACCTCAGTTTGGTTGAATACAAAGCTGAATGACCAATTTTCAGGGCAAAGAGGATGCCTGGAGGAAGGGCAGAAACAGAGTACTAGCCAGATGGAGAGGAAAAAGCAGGGTCAGTACAGAGAAAAGATAATAAAGCCATGAGATAAAAAGTAGGCTGATAAAAATGGGTTGATTTACATTGTAAGAACTAGTTAGTAACAAGCCTAAGATATGGGTTGAGCATTCATAATTAATAATGAGTCTCTGTGTGGTGATTTGGGAGCTGGCAGACTATAAAGAAAAATCTGCCTACCAGTCTATGCAACTGTACCTATCAGAAACTTCAGCACTGTCTCCATCCCAAACTTGATTCTGTGAGCTGGTCTACATGTACTATATGTCCTTTTACTCCAGTCTTAATCATGACCATTTGGTATCAAGTAAGGCTCAAAAATGCTATGTATGAGCTCCCCACCTTCTGTTCCTCAACCACTGGTTCAGCCATAACACTCATGTTCCAATTATTCTGGTTCCACTAAATACCCAGTGCAGACTCCCAATTATTTCTTTATTTGTTTATTTTATTATAGACCTTCTAACATATGGTAGCAGGAAAAAAATACACATGTAGATAATTTTACTTATACCTGTGGGGGTGACCTCTAGGCTCTATGAAGCCAGTCAAGCCAACAGTTGCTATTATCTGAAAATTAGAGTATTCATGTTCCAGTCTGTTGGCTGCCTTTCAGCCACTTACAGACAACCATGAACTTGACACATAGGCACGTTCCTCTCTGCTTATTTAATACTCTTGGGTCAGCCTTCTCAAGACTTACAATTAAAGTGCCCATGTCACTGTGCCTGGCTCACAGCTACATTGCCCAAGCCAGTTGTATAATCAGAAACTGAGATGAACCTTCGGATGTGGCAGTTATTGTCATCTCTGCCTGTTCCAAGAACTTGGTATTAGAATAAGACTGGGGGAGTCATCACTATTCCCAGAATTCTATTCTTTTAAGGCTCCTTTAGATTGCTACTAAAAAAAACCAGCAAGAGATGGGAAGAAAAGGCTAAGTTCATTATGTTCCTGACTCTACAATAATAATGGCTGTACCTCTTCCCAGTGTTTCTGAACCATGAGCCATCTCCCCTTACTGAATTGTGAAATAAATGAAGTAGGTCACAGCCAGCAAATTTTTAAATGGTATGACACTGATTAGAATATAAACTATTATGGTACACTACAAGAACATTTCATTAGGTATATGCATGCCTATGTACCTATGTGCCTGTGTATATGGGCCACATTGAAATGTAAAATGTATTTTATACATGACATTGATTAGAAAAGTTCAAAAGGCATATAATGTCCATTTATTCATATAAAAAGCTCAGAGAAGCCCCACATCTTTAGAGTACTCAAGGAAAATAACACCTGACAGGTCTCTAATGTGTAGCTTTATCCAGAAAGATTAGAAAATGGCTTTACAGTGGTCCTATCAATTGGCACACACTTTAGAGAAGGCAGACAGGTATACGCCCTTTTACCATGTAGTGAATTTTCCAAGCAACTAATAAAAATTATCTACAAGAATATATTTACATAATAAAAAACAGAAACTAATTAATGCCCAATGTCTATAAACAACTGATCAAATACAGATATTTACCTAGTGGAATTTCTAGACTGTAGGGAAATCTTCATTATAAACATGTTAATAGTAGAAATTCAAAATCTACATAGAATGGTGTTCTGTCATGATTCATTTACATGCATCAAAAGAGATGTGAACCAATGGAGAAGTTCTAAGACTCAGGTATGATTGAATTCTGTGAATTCACTAAAATATCATGAATCTGCTCTCTCAGAGCAAGTAAATTATATGTATTAAATTATACCTAAATAAAGTTTATGAGAGAGTAGAACTGCAATATATATACTTCCAGGTAGTGAATGAGAGGGAATCTTAAGAGCTTTTGACCTAAATAATTTCAATGTTTTTATGAACTACAGTACAAGGATAGTCAGAAACAAACAGCTTATTATTTAATGCTAACGAAAGAAACTCTCCACAGAAAATACAGGCTGCTTCTTTTCTAACCTGTTTTTATTAAGAAAAGCATCCCCTCTGGTCACAGTGGTGTCTCCAGTCAGCATCTTGAAAGTTGATGTTTTCCCAGCACCATTAACTCCCAGGAGTCCAAAGCACTGAAAAGCAAAACCAGGTGAGCTGCGGGAACAAACTTCTAAATCTCAGTCTGAACGGCCTGATACAATAGACTCCTGGGCTCAGATTTGATTTGACATTGATCTCAAAGCATCATTATTAAGAATCAATGAGAAAAGAAGTTCAATGTTTAGATATCCGGTGTGTGTGTGTGTGTGTGTGTGTGTGTGTGTGTGTGTGTGTGTGTTGTTTGGGGGTGTGGGAGGGAATGTGTTTATGTATGGGCCATGTACGTGGGTACACTTAAAAATATTGAGTCATCAAGTTGAGACCAACCAAGGTCAATCTGTGACCAACTCACCAGCTAACAACTACTCTTAAGAACATTACAAAAACAAGTCAATAAATACAAAAGGAGAGAACTATATATATTTTTTTTAAACTTTATTTATTTATTATTTATTTATTTGCCTTGATCTGGAACTACAGACAGTTGTTATCTGCCATGTGGGTGCTGGGAATTGAACCCGGGTCCTCTGGAAGAGCAGAGGGTGCTCTTAGCCGCTGAGCCATCTCTCCAGCCCCGAGAACTATATTTTTTGACCCTGTTTGAATTTTACCCTCAGTGGACCCCCGAAGCATGATGTGTATGTGGGTGCTTTCTTACTCTGCCTGAGAATGTCCAAAATTGTTCTGTTTTGACACAGAGGTTTTCTTTCTCTCTGACTGATTATTTCTCAAAGACACAAATACTGAAATCTTTAAAAGCCGTTTTCTAGTCACAGACAACTGATGCTTGATTTGATAGATATAGTTTGAATTAACAGAGACAAAAGACAACACAGACACCATGCATTTACCTCGCCAGGAGGAATGCCGACGCAAATCCTGTCAACAGCAGGCTTCCGCTTCCTTCTATAGATCTGCAAGCAACAAAGCATATAAATTCACACACCTCTGTGACTCAGGGCTCTCTTATAGCTGCAGGCAAGGAGACTAAAGCCACACACATCACCAAATACAACACATCAAATGGCTATGCCACACAGGATGTGTCAAGAGCCTTACTATGTTTCTGTGACAAGTAGCTTTTAACAGACTCTGAAACTCAAAATTGAATTTCTTTTTTATTTCTAACATGTTTTTTTTTTAAAAAAAGTGATATATTTTAAAATTAAATTATATAAGGTAGAAATCTATGACAAAATGTCTTAAATACAATAAAACAAAATTTAAGGGTTATGGATTTTGGAAAGGGCTGAAGCAGAGCTCATCATTCTGAGCTGCTTTTTGAGCCATGAAACTCAAAATCAACCATTTATCCCTGCACCTTGGCTAGACATACAATGTTAGCATGTTTCAATAACTAACATAGCTGTGAATATGCAAAAGAAATAAATTTGAGAAGGGGAATTGCACTATACAAGTATTTTCAGTGGAACTGGTTTTTTTTTTAATTAAGAAGTCTCCATGGTGTATTTTCAATAAAATTGACAAAGTTTGGTGTAGATGCACATTTAAGGAAGCTTCTTTTTTTTTTTTTACTAAGCAAATTGGGAAAGTGTCAGCAGCTGGTATGAATAATAATATCATAATAATATTATAATATATAATATAATAATAATAATATTATTATAATAATATTATTCATACCAGCTGCTGACAGATTGTCTTATTAATAAATAAGACAATCTATTTGGGGTCAGTATTGGTGACCTCACCTTAGTCAGCTCCTTCATTTCCAGGATGTCATTTTGTCCTCCACCATCCAGAATTCTCTGTCTCTCACGTCTCACATCCTCATCTTCATCATTCAAAGGAGGAAGCTTCGCCTTTACAGGTCTTAGGAGAAATGTTTTAAGAAAAATCAAACTTTCCAGTTACTTTCCAAGGAAAAATTCTCTAAAGCAATCTTATCAGGCCCACTTGCCATCATTGCTAGGGTCAATAGGGCTGGGAGCTGAGGATGCTCTCTATAGGATAATCCACTTAACGGTGTGAGGGTACAATCACTCAGGACATATCCCTCCCATCCAGTTACTCCAAGAATGCTGAGAAAAAGCTCACCTGGGCCTGATGAAAAACCTGTACTGGATCAGAACAGTGATGAGGAAGAATACTACCCCTTCCACGGCCATGGCAAAAAGGTTTCTTCCTACCAGGTCCCAAGAGAGTGGAGACACAAACCGGTTCTCCCCTGTGAGACAGACACAATGCAGACATCTGGTCAGAGGGGAAGCATGAGAAACCAAGACCTACTTCCTGTTCCTGAGGAGAAGACTCTCTCTTAGTGCACAGAGAATAGGGCTATGCACTGAGTGTGCTTGAGCTGTGGGTGGTTTTTATTGTTTGTTTTTCATTAATAATAAATATCATGCTTAACCTGCTGGTTAGTTTAAGTGTAAACATTTTTTAAGCAGTTGAAAAATTAAAGGACCCTCTTTATATTAAAAAAGGAAGAAAAGGAGGAGGGAGAGAGGGAGGGGGAGGGAGAGAGAGAGAGGAGAGAGAGAGAGAACTTCCTCAGCTTTGGGGTTAATTTCATGTAATTTTATAGACACACCAATGGCCAACATCCACGTCCAGAAGGAAAAAAAAAAAAAAAAAGAGTGAGAGGTGTGGCTACTTTTGAGATTTGATTTGCAGGAAAAGTAGACTACAATCTGGCATCAGTCAGAATGTCAGCGTCAATCTGCATAAGATCTATAACCTCATTAAGATTGCTAAGATTCCCTTTTTAATGAGACATGACTCTCCCATCTCCCCGCAAAAAAACAGTCTCGTCTAATAAGGCCAAAAATCCTGGGGCCAGATTTTTTTAGTTTTAAGTTTCAAAAGTAACCAATATTAGAAAACATATTCAAAAGATGTCCATTTTTGCAGCATATAATGTAACCTAGTGAGTTGTTAGCTGGTTTTTAGAAAAATATCACTGAATTCTTCATATGTCTTCTTTGTATCGTTAAACTAAAAACATCCCTCTTCCACATTTATTAAGTAGCATGGCCTTTCTAACCAAATTAACCAGTAAATGAATAATAATCACATAATGGCAGGAGATATTTTAACCATCAGAAGAGTAGAAAAGAGCATCAATAAATTATCTCTTTGCAGATATGTGGAACGCAATAGATGAGCATACCTGCCGGCCTATAGTTCTTATCAAAATCAAAATGTACATCTTTCTTCTTGAGTCTCTGGCCTTATCTAATTGCCAAAGCTGTGGCTTACTTTGCCCAGGGATTTGAGAAACTGATTTGTGGCATCAGGCATTAGTTTCAAATAAATTCTAACATTTTCCTGTTTCCAAAGTTTGTTTTTATTTTAATTTATGTCAGTGCTATCAGAGGCACGGATAAACAGCGAGATGATGAGACTCAGGATAGACCAGCTGTGTTGGTATTAGCCTTTGAGAGGTGTTGTGGGGACAGACATCCTGTACCTAGTCATACCCTCTCCCTAAAGCAGCAATTACACTCCCATCTCTATCAAAGCTAGTCCTGTAGCTACTGCCTCACTCACCAAACCTCTCCAGGGCATCAGCCATTGCCTGGTTTTTCACCATGTCAATGAGCCCTCGTCCCAGGCAAAAATGTGGGAAAATCAGGAACACAGACTTCAGGATGTCATTGATGTTATTCAGCTTCTGGAAATGAGAAGGAAGAGAGAGAGATATCTATCATTCATAGCAATGCTAAAATCTTATCAAAACCTGAAATACGGATGTGAAGAAAAGCCTGTGGGTCTCTAGACCTTTGAATTCATATACTGATAAACAGCAACAGGTATTTTCTTCAGAAAACCTAGAATAATGCCTAACATGTGAAAGTAAACAAACATTTAACTTTGGGTTACTTTTAATCAGACACAAATCCACAACAAAACATTAGCTTAGCATTTTAAAAGCAAACCATTCATATCTAGATCAATATTTGAGTTTCAGTATTTTGCTGAAATTTCAAAAACATCTTCTCAATTACATCACAATATATTATAACCCCATGAGACAAGGTCAGTAAATATCAAGCCACTGGAGCTGGAGAGGTGAATCAATGGTCACAGAGGACAGGACATAGTTCCCTGTACCCACAGAATGGCTCACAATGGGCTACAACTCTAGTTCCAGAGGATCCAACTCCTTTCTCTGGCCTCTTTGGGCACCACACACATATGGTGTACAGACATGCATGCAGGCAAAACGCTACACACATAGAGTAAAAGATATCCAGCAGTTGAATAAGTTGTTATTTGTTGGGTGCGTTGGGCTAGGATATGGAGACACAAACATTAAAAATCTGTCCCGGGGCTGGAGAGATGGCTCAGAGGTTAAAAGCGCTGACTGTTCCTCTGGAGTTCCTGAGTTCAATTCCCAGCAACCACATGGTGGCTCACAACCATCTATGATGAGATCTGGTACCCTCTTCTGTACACTGTATACATAATAAATAAAAAAAAAGTATTTAAAAAAAAAATCTGTCCCACTCAGAGAAAAAGAAGCTTGTTAGCAGGAAATGATGGCCTAACCAAATGTGTGTGACAATGAAGAACTGAGCGGTGTGACAGTCCATAGAAAAGAAAGCATGTACCCCGGAGGGAAAATGAGGAAGGTTTCACATTAGAGTTAAATCTTAAAGACATGAGTAGACACTTCCAGGCACTGTGTTAGAAGATGGCTGTTTCAAGGCTAGCCTACAGGAAACAGGTGGTATAAGGGGAAACTCAGCATTAGGAAGTGTCTGGCCAACAAGGGCTGTACAACTACAAGAGGCACTCTGTGCTGAGCTAGGGTTTCAGAGCAAAGCAATAGAGATTTGAAACTGGAAGGATTAAGATGAACATGAAGATAAACAGCAAAGCATTTATGATGGTTCCAATAAAGGCATCATGAATAATTGTGGAGATACCATCAAGCACATCAGGGACGACAGAAGAAATAGGCCCTAACTGGAAAGACTGCAGCAATATGTCTAGTGTGCAACATCTACACATAATTTAACAGGAGGCATGCACTAAGCAATGAGAACTGGATCTCCAGGGAACAATGAAGATGCAGATCTGAGAGATAAAAGTAAGACACTACAATGGTGATAAAAGCCTTAAGATTGAATGGCATCCCCAGGAATGGTGTCTAAATAGGAAAGCAAAGCCAGACTCTTCAGGCTTGCCAAAGTGACCCTGAAGGAGGAAGTATTAAAAAAAATGATCAAAAGAAACAGGAAAAAATGGGACCAGAGAAATATGAAGCAGGGCAGAAATAGAGTCATATAAACTAGAAAAGGCAGAAGCTGCAAAGGCAAAGTGGTTAGCAGTGTCGGTGTTACAGACAGGTGGAATAAGGTCAAGGTTAACCACTCCACTGGCACTCAAGGGTGCAAGCTAGCTGGAGGTACTCTGCCTGTGGCACTCACATTGTTGGTAAAAAGCTCCAGTACGAAAGTGGCCACACTGCCATTGATGCCGATGAAGAGGTTCACACTGGTGAGGACCACATAGGCAGTGCTGGGGATCTTGAACACAAAGGAGGCTGGGTACATGAGAGGTGTGATCGACCACCTGGTAAGGCACAAACATAAGCATCCATTGGAGTCTTCTGCCCCTTCCTCTAGCAGTGAGTACTATATGCCTTGCCCACTGGGAGAATTCCACGCACAGTTGCCTTACCCATATAGCAAAAGCAGAAGGGCTAGGACAGGCAGGTTGGTGGAGGACACATATGACTTCTGCTGGAAGCAGATGAAGATGATAATGACCAATGTAGCAGGAACCACATAATTGCACTAAAAGGGAAAATAAGAAAAATGTTGACCCCTGAGTCACATCCCAACTCTTCACCATCATCAGACAAGAAAGGACAGATAAATATGTTGGAGAATAGGTTTGAATTAATGAAGCCACATAAACTATTAATCAAAATTCTGGACAGTGCAGTTTGACAAGCATTTTACCCTTGGCTGATTTTATAAACTGCATGCCCTTTCTGTCTTTCCTACAGCTAAGCCAAGGTGTCACGCTCGGTAAACTCACTGAAGGATGGATTCTCAGGCAGACTCATTTCAATTTCACAGGAGGCAAATGAGCTTCCATTATTCTCCCCAGAGATGATTGTGTCTGTTTCATCATTAATGCTATATTATGGTCTGCCCAAGTTCAATCTCACATGTAATCTATTTGTGAGATAAGCACTCATAACATGAATGTCAAAATTGTTTCATCACACCGAGAATAATTTTACAGTCTGTCCTAATGGTGCTTCAAGTATTAAAATGAAGAAATAAAGACTTGACCTGGGACAACTATGAAAATTCATAGCTGACACTGGGGGGGGGGCATGCAGAGAGGGACAGGATTATGGCAGATAATGGAAGAATGGCGGCTTCAGGCTGCCTCAGTCCCATCCTACTTAATGTGAGTATCAACAACTAAAATAAAGATGTGCTTGCAGCAGGTTCTAGGCTCTCAGGGGAGGGACAGGAAGTACATGAGAGTACAACTGATGCCCCTGGGGTCAAGGACTTGCTCTTCATCTTTGAGTGACCTCTGCCTGCCACAGCCAGACACCTTCAGGCAAGTAGTGAGCACTCAGTACATTTTAAATGAATGAAATTCCTGGATCAAGATAAAAGAAAGCAAGGGAGGGAAGGGGGTGCAGACAAGATGCAGTCTATGAGCAGTAAAATAAAATGTTCAAGTTAAAAACAGTTAATTCTGTGCATAGAATGAAGAAGACCGTAATTAGCAGTAATTCATGTGAAATGAGATTCAGTTCATTGCCAAGTTGAAATAAGTCAGTGCTACTTCTAAGTTCCATAACTCGAGCTGCAGTAAAGAAGTATGAAATAAAGATTAGCTTTCTCTAGACTCATTTAGGCTATGGCCTGAACACAAGGTTAATTCTTGGCATGGCTTTTCAAAAGGAATATTAATGAGCATGGCCAAAGAAGGGGACTCAGATCAGAAGAGTAACAGGCCTCAGAAAGTTGGTCTCATTAGCATATACAACCTCATTATCTCCTTCATCACCACTCACATCTCTACAGTATCTTAGAGATCATGTTTTCATATATGATCATCTCATCTGGGAGAGAAGTCTGTTAAATGAGAGTGGCCTTTAAACATCTGAGAAAATGTTGGTTGGGCAAAAGATTAGATCTGCTTTGGGTCACTTATAATTAATGAAGACCATAGGAGTATATAGCTCAAGCTCATTTACCAATAACTGGAACTTGAGAGTTCTATGAAGTCCTTCATACTAATCCAAACAAAAACAATACAGTATAGCCAATACAAAAATATCCTGCAATGGATACAGACAAAATGCTGTTTTCAGTGGCAAGTGCCTTCCCTGGTAAGGCAAAAACAAAACAAAACAAAACTAACCCCCCACCCTGACTCTAAGTTAAAACCTAACTTAGAACCTATCAGGTTAGTTAGAGGCACTGGCTTGGGGGTGGTAATAAAGGTCTTTATTACTGGCTAGTCTTCTGTCAACTTGGCATAATCTAGAGTCATCTGAAAGGAAGGAACTTCAATTAAGCTGGCTGTAGGGCATTTTCTTAATTAGTGACTGATAGAGGAGGGTCCACCTCATTTTGGATGGGGACATCTCTGGACTTGTGGCCCTGAGTTCTATAAGAAATCAGGCTAAGCAAGCCATGGGAGATCAGATCAGTAAGCACCACCACTTATGGCCTCCGAATCAGTGCTGCTTCCAGCTTCCGGCCCTGTTTGAGATCCTGTCCTGACGTTCTCTGATGGTGAACTGTAATGTAGAAGTGTAAGCCAAGTCGTTTCGTCATGGTGTTTCATAAGATAGAGTTACTTTTATGTATGTAAATATCTGCATACATGTGTGCAGATTGTCACAGAGACCAAAAAGGGTGTCAAATCCCTGGAGCCGAATGTGGTACAGAGAAGTAAAATCAAGTTCTTTCCAAGAGCAACAAATGCTCATTTCTGAGAGTTTTCACATATGAAATGTGATGATAGTTGGTAGTAACTGTTCTCACAGTGGTCAGAGGTCCCGTGATGTGCAATTTGGTGTCCTGGAAGTATTCAGCTGCCTCTCCCTTGTCCTATTTTATATAATTTCAGACTAAATGGGATACTTCCTGGTGTTAGTGATAGGCTGTTTTTTTCTCTATCCCCATGAATCTACGGTCCCCACTGAGATGCAGACAGAGATAGAGGGCCCTGTGTCCTCACCATATCCCAGACAAAATTGGACAGCCAGTAGATGACAGGCTTCACCCCGCTGATGAACTGCAGGTGCTTCGCTTTGCTGACCCGCTCCTGGATCAGGAACACAACAAAGCTGGCTGGGACAAAGGACATCGCAAAGATGACACAAATAGACACAAGGACGTCAACAGATGTGGTCATCCTAGAAGGGAAGAGGCAGTAAAGATCAGAGCAACCTTTGATGCTGCTAGGGACACAGGAAACAATTAGACATAAACACAGCTGAAGCGTGGTGGCAGGACAAACACATGGCCAGCAAATATTTCATCCCAGGGTTCCATCTAGTTATATTCAAGTAACATTTTTTAAAAAAGAATTGAAATGTAAAATTGGTTTCAGTAAGGTTAAAATGAGTCCACTCCCATAGTAAGACTACAGAACAAAGATTGGGTGTGGTCTAATGGTGTTTGTGTCTCTCTACTTTCTAACCTTACGGAAGTGGTTTGAAAACTTCCATTATAAAAAGACATTAGTATGGCTTGAGAACTATTAAAAATGAGCAAGCAATCTTATCAGGAAGCTATCCGGCCAAGTTAATCATACGTCTACAAAGAAGATGAAAACGACATATTCATATATCAGACTACAGAAAGTCATATATCTCAGTCTAACACAAACAAAAAGCCCATTATACAGAGTCTTGAAAAGATTAATATTCTACAGTAGTTATAAAGTATCATACCATTAATAGTCTATGGTAGTTATACAGTAATGTACCACTAATATTACATTGATAGTCTATAGTAGTTATACAGTAATATGTCATTCACCACTTTTGAGAGGGAAACCTAATGCACTGATTACCAGCTCTACCTGGTTGCTGGATTTAACATTTGATACAAAATACCTCATTTAATATTACATACTTAGAAAGCTTAGCACCAAATTCAAATCCAGATTCCTTCACTCCAAAGATTCTATTGACCTTAAAATTCATGCACATGTACAGTAGCATATGCATACACATGTGTAACTCTCTCTCACACACATTTCAGGAAATAAACCATTAAGTGCATGTTTCACTGAATTAAAAAAAAACTAATTTTCAATCAAATGAAATATTAATGAGTTAATTACTTTAGGATTATATTATCAATTTTTAATTCAGTTTATGTGACTTCATCAAATATGATGATTTACACAGCTCTGGTCTTCCTTCTTCAAGTCAAGAAAGACTGCCAGACAAATCATTTTCCACCCAGACTTGGATCAACCCAGGCTTATATAATACAATTATTTCCAGCTGTTACAACCAGCTTTCCTTCGATGCATGAACCCCCCAACACCTCCTCCACACCCACCCATTTAGACACACTTACAGAGCCACCTCTGAGAGCTGCTGTTTGGTGAGATTCAGGGGATGATTGAAAGCAGTAATCCCATACTGGCTTGGATTCTCTCCCTTCTGTAGGTTGGCCCGGAGGATGGCATTGTTGATGACATTCAGGAAAGAACTGATAGCATGCCAGCCCTTGTTATTGAACCATACCTGAAGTAAAACAGACCAGCTTCAGGGTAAAGCTGCCAAGCCATGCTCGAGGAAGCTAGTGCATATACACAAACCATGCATGGGAACGTCAGAGAGGAATCCCAGCTAGTCACATACCAAACTAAAAGGATTACAGACACAGGATCCACTGACTGTGGGACCTGCACTATATGAAGACCTTACACTTTGAACCAGTTATCCACATAGTACTAGAGATTGCCATGGTTACTGTTTTTTTACTATCTAGGAGATAGATACTTAAACAAGTTAAGTAGCTTAAGGCAAAGATCACATCAGTTCACGTGTTAAGTTTGGTGGCAAAAAAAAATTCTCTTAATCACTACACCATATCACTTTACTGGTTAACAGTGTGCTCTTTTCTGCTATGAATGTCCTAGCAACTTAACTATGAGACTTCAAAAAAACAAAAAAACAAAACAAAACAAAACAAAAAAAAAACTAGAGGACTATTATTTATTAAGAGGCTAGCAGAACACAGGCAAAAATGTACCTTGACGTTGTTTTTGGTATCCAGTCCTGTCATGAATCTTCCCAAACTGCTAAGAAACCGATCTGCAGAACTGTCCTGTAAACAATAGATTCCCGCCTCAGTGGTGTTTGTTTGCACAGATGAGGGGCAATAGTGGGCAATGAGGCAGCCATATGTAGACTAATACCACTACCAACCACTTTATTCACTGAATTAATACAAAGTCATTACATACAGGGTTCCTGAGAACCAAGTAGCCAGAATCCACAACACTAAAGCTGCCATGATGCCATATTATGAAAGAATCACAAAAAAAAAAATTCTGATAACTTAAATCTCCAAGCAATTCTGGGGTTAGAGATGGATCAGAGGTTAAGAGCACTGTCTGTTCTTCCAGAGGACCCAGGTTCAATTACCAGCACTCACACGGGGGCTCAGAACCATCTGCAATACCAGTTCCAATGAAGTCAATTCCCCCTTCTAGCCTCTGTGAGCACTGGACACATATATGGTACAAGGACATGCATGCAAGCAAACTATCCATATACATAAGTAAAAATAAAGTATTAAATTTCCAAGATTCTTCAGAGTTTCTTGGCATCATCTCAGAACTAAAACCCACAGCATACGCAGATGCATCCTATAGCTTTTAAGAAGAGCTGCATACTTGTGCTGGCTTGAAAAAAAAAGGAGCCCAAAGGGAGTGTCACTATTAGGAGGTGTGGCCTTGTTGAAAGAAGTGTGTCACTGCAGAGGTGGGCTTTGAGGTCTCATATATGCTCAAGTCATGTCAAATGAGACAGACCACTTCCTGTTTTCTGCTAGTCAAGATGTAGGACTCTCAGCTCCTTCCCCAGCACCATGTCCGCATACACACTACCATGCTGCATTATGATTATAATGGACTAAACCTCTGAAAATGTAAGCCATTCCATTGAAATGTTTTTCCTTTGTAAGAGTTGCCATGGTCATGGCATCTCTTCATGGCAACAGAAATCCTAACTAAGACAGTACTCTAGGCCCATCACTGCTGACCAAGACCCCAGGATCCATGTCACCTGACCAATTCAACTGTCATATTAACTTGGGAAATATGAGATAGAGAGAAATAAATGAGATCTTATCAGGTCTTAACCAGCCCAAGAGGCTAAAAACTAAATTAATTCACTTTTTTTCTTTTCTGTTTAGTCAATAACTAATAACTGTTTAGTCAAGTTAATAAATTGGTTTGAAACCCAATTTATTAACCCACCAGTTAATTTGGCTATTGTAAGAGTTTTTAATCTCCAAATTTATATTCAACCTACACTTTCAGAAGTGTGTGGGTGTGTGGGGGTATGAGTAGTCTGGTCTGTCTGAAATTGCTTTGGATACAAGCATGTTCAGAACATTGCATCCCTGCCACTAATCCCGTATCTCAGCAGTTTCTGCCCAATTTCTGACATTTCTCAGGATAGATGTTGTACCTTAGTCAGCTTCAAGAGTTTCTTCACTTGCTTGATGGCATCATTTACTTCTTGACTTGGAGGAAGTGCTTGAGAATTACTGACACCCAAGGAAAAGCCACCATACCTAAAAGAAAGGCTTGCCATTAAAATGCAGGCAGGGAGCTCAAGCAGTTCCTCAGCAGCAGATACTACAGGGCACAGTGTTCTCTGAGAGCCGAATCTTATACAGACTAGAATCTAAGTTTGGCTAAGGACAGGTACATGTTGCTCCCTCTTCTGAAATATAGCCATTCTAATTCTCAAGATTGCTTCCCAGCAGGGAGGGCCTGGAGCTAATGACATGGAGTAAGGCATCCATGTCACAGACAGGAAGTCAGGGCTAGGGGTGATGGGCACAGTCTTGAAGGCCAGTTAGGGCCTAGAGACAGGCTTTTGCCTTCCCCAAATGGGAACTACTATGTGGTCCTGTCACTGCTCTGCCTAGAGTTCCAGGGGCTGTGAATGCTGAAAAAAAGGAAAGCAGAGAACAGAGCCTTTGAGGAGTCTTGAGCAGCTCCATGAGCTACTCATTTTCCCACACTGTGCAAGCTGACTTCAGGAATGCTTCTTTCCCCACTCTCACATGCTCCTTCAAAATCCAGGAAGGGAAAATAGGTGGAAATACAGTGGAAATAAATGATTTTGATGCCTGTCATTTCCTCCAAGACCCTGTGTCAGATGAAAGGTCTGGAAGTTTTCTCATGAGCTATAAGCACCGCTGGGAATCTGAGGAAAATGCAGCTAAGATCCCTTTTCCCTTACGACATTTTACATTCTTAAGTCTCTAGAGGCCCACCAGAGATTTTGAATCTCCTCAAGGAAATTACTATGTCAAATATTTCAGAGGCTTCTGGAGTATGAACAGTGCACTACACAAATCCCACAGGGAGTCTACTACAACTCCGGCTGTAGCCTCATGTGTTCCAAAGCCTGCAGCACCTTAGTACCCGCCCCCAATGCTGAGGTAACAGCAAGAGTGCACACAAGACAAACAGCCCCTAAACCTACAACTTTGTCTTGATCCAGAGTGACAGGGAAAATGGAAGGAAGGGACTGACTTACCGAAACTCATTCACCCAGATCTTATTCTTTAAGCTGCAGAAAGAAAAGACAAACCAAATATCAGGTCCAGAAAGCTTGGGCCCTATTGATGATGCAAAAGTAATGATCTACCTGAGGACAAGTAGAGACAGGAGCAATCCTATCTATAACCAGTGCTGTAGTGTCACACCCATGTAAGGAGGGCCACTCTCAGCATTTACTGTTGGCTGTCCCTGAAAACGCACTCATATGAGGATCAGACAGTAAGCTAAGCAAATTTAAAATACAGGAATTCTTGGTGACACGTATCTTTAATCCCAGAACTAGGAGAGGCAGGTGGATTTCTAGGATTTTGAGGCCAACTTGGTCTAAACAGAGAGAGTTCCAAGGCAGTTAAAACTATTTAATGAAACCCTGTCTAAAATTAATTAATTTCAATTGTAAATCCCATGTGGAGAGATTACAGCACACCCTGACCATTTAAAGTCACTTTACATAGGGACATGTCACCCAACCATGGTGACAGGTGATAGGAACAAGTCTCTTTAAAGGGCCCATAGGCAAGAAAGAGCTACTGTGTATACCCTGAGCTTGCTTCAGAAGACCGTGTGTTTATGGAGCCACTCATGAGAGAAAAACTAAAGCTCTGTGCTTCCTTCATTTCATTATGTGTCCCAACAAACTTAAAGATGCAACACTAATATCACATTCTACATAAGCTGAGAGTAGACAAGAATAACAAGCTGTCCCCCATGGCAGCTACTAAGAGTCAGAATTCAAATGGCCCAGGCCCCGTGTATCATCTATTTCCACTCTAGAACAGCAGCCTCATCCTCTTGGTTCAACTTTTATGGTTCCCAACATCCCTGCATCTTGTCTCGTTGATATCATATGCCAAATTTCCCACACAACCATAATTTTCATTTCCCTACCACTCAAGTCTATCTCTGCAGCCTTTAACTTCCCTATTCAGCGATGGCAAAGAGCAAGCCAGATTTCAACAGGAGATACCTTTTCGCTATGATCTGCACATACGTCTTCACCAGGTAATCCGAAATGTTTCTTCCTGTTAGATTCTGAAGGATGTCTGCAGTGTTCTGTTTTCTCTGTCATTACATAGAAACCAAGCACATGTGTCTTTATAGATAAGAATCAAGGCACAAAACACAATAACAATAGGAACCCCAGAACACCACCCACCACCAAGACCTGATCCACCCTGCCTTCAGCACATGTCCTTGACTTGTGTGTGACAAGATTATCACCAGAAAATATTCTGGATATCTGTATGGGATTCTCCACATCACTAGAATATTTAGGGAACAGTATTCTAAACCTCCCAGTGAATCTTTTTGCACTTTAGAGTTCTGTTGATGATTTTAGGGTGGCAAGCAAGACTTCTTTAAATTTGTACACTCACTAAAAATTACCTTTCCCCACCCTTCAACCTGGATTCTGAATTCTGATGAAATATCAGGAGATACCATATTGTCCTAAAATTTTCAAGAAATAAAAAATAAAAAACTCAGATCTCCCAAACTCAGAGTCCCAAAGAATTGATAAGATATATCTATGTTTTGTAGTTCACTTCCTTATTCTGAGACGGAAGAAAAAGAACCCTAGCCCAAGGAGGCAACACAGCCATCAGCTCAGCAGAGACAGAACCAGGGGAGGAAACTGGGCCTGTGAGAGGGGTGTGGCAGGCATGGGCACAGTGTAGTTCAAACCCCTTTCTCAAAACCCACTCACCTTTCTCAGGCAAAATCAAGGCTGAAATTACCCTAGCATCAAAACTCACTCCTGCTGCCACACAGATGCTACCAGCACCACCCTGAGTCACTTCTCAGTCATACCAACAAAGACTCACCTGAGGAGGTGGCAGACCTCCTGCCCCCGGGGGACACACAGGTAGCATCTTCTTGATTTTGTCACTACTACATTGACAGGCAGGTGAGGGGTTCTTCATCGTCCAGTTCCCATTTTGGAAGAGGTCCATGATGGTTTGGGAAACCGGGGCAGTGGTCCAATCTTCCTCCCCCACCAAGCACGGAGTGTCTCTGTAAAAGGAGACACCAAGAGTTGTAGACTCCCCAGAAAGGGGCCTGACTTTCCATGATGCCTTTAGAGCACAGGTTTGCTCTTTGATATGGGCCCATGTGCCTAGGCCCACTGTTTGAAAAAGACTGACTTCATTTAACTGCTTTCATGGCAGCCTGGGAAGCTGAGGAACCACAGAAAGCAGGGGGTATATAACATAAACAGGCTCCAGATGCTCATAGGGTGAGCTCTGTTCAATCCAGCCAACCAACATCTGTTGACACAGCACACATGAAGAGTCCACTATGTGTCACACAGTGCACAGGGTGGTGGAAGCAATGCAATCTGCTTTCATAGATTCTGCAAGCCCAGAAAGTGACAAGCCAACAAATACAATTTTACCCAAGCCCAAATAAGGCAAAAACAACAGGGAAGTACATGAAAAAAAAAAAAAAAAAAAAAAAAAAAAAAAAAAAAAAAAAAAAAAAAAAAAAAAAAAAAAAAAACAGATCACTGTCAGCCAAAACACAAACAATATGCTAGTTAAAGAATTGGGATGATGAACCAGTTAAATGGCTTGAGTTCAATCTGTAGGTCCCATGTGGTAGAAAGAAAGGATGAACTCCCACAAGTTATACTCTGACCGCAGCAAACACACACACACACACACACACACACACACACACACACACACGCACGCACGCACGCACGCGCGCGCACACACACAAGCACGCATACACACATGCACACACAAGCACACACAAATAAATAAATAAACAGAAACAAACAAACAAACAAAAAACAAATAAATGTAACTTAAGAACTGAAGAGAATGAACACTCCAGGCAGAAGCAGTGGAAAGGCAGGTACAAAGGCCTGTGAAGAAATGAGGCTGTCTTACATAGTTGATGAACAACAGAAAGATAGTGTGATGAGCTGTAAGACAGACTGATGAATGAGGCAGGAGGGAGGCAGGAGTCACATGACACAGATATGGGTAGAAGCTTTTATTTTATGTCCAGCATGCTAGAAATCTTGTGTAGAATGGCAAAGTCCAATTTATGTTCTATAATGAGTGGAAAACTGAACTGAGTGGAGTAGGAATACTCAATGTACGGAAAGAGAGGTTGTCTCCAAGCATCCTCAGAAACAGCCTACGGCCCTAATCTCTGCCTAGAGTACTAAATTGTTTAGAGCATATAACAAGTCTCTTGTATATCAGGGTTCATTTTTTCCTACGGGTAAGAATATAAAAGACATCTATCTCTTTGAAATTCATACATGAAACCTTAAAGGCAAAGTAAAGACCGCTTAAAAAGCATTCCACTCACATTTCCTTCAGTCCTAACACTTTCCAAAAACCTAAAATGTAAATTTCAGTATGAGCAGTCACAGTGAAGTCTTTTCTTTCACAAGAATCCATGGGGCTTAGACAGACCTCTGCTGTCATGGACGCTTCTTTTGTCACTATAGACCAGTTGTCTGATCAATTCTCTCTCCTATAGATAACAGCCTTTGCTACAATCAATTCAAGACTACATACAGTGGTTCTGTTTACCAGCAATGCATATAGCTAATCACATGACTACCTTACCTCATCCTTTCTTCCAACAAAACCTTTGCACAGAATCCCAAAGGTATTGTGAAGTCAGGAAGATTCTGTGTCCTTCTGCACCCTCAGCATCTTTTGGTTGTAACTGATACTGGCTGATAGGTTTGCACTCACTGAGAACTACGAAGCACAAACAATATCTGCTATCTGCTATGGCTTGAGTCTTCCATGTCTTCCAAGGGCTCATGTGCTAAAGACTCGGCCCCAGATTGTGGTGCTATTGGGAACAGGCAGAGAATCTAAGAGAAGGAAGTTAGATCATTGGGGACAGACATTAGAAGGAAATATTAGGACCCAATCCCTCCTTCTCTCTTTTAGCTTTGGTTACTTCTTGGCTTTTTAAAATAAAAACTGACTAAAAGGTAAAGTGATGGTGGTCATAATGTAACAGGCAATGGCATTACAAAGAAACTAGGTGGGCTTCACAAGAAGCCAGCTGATGGCTGAAGCATTACTCACGGAATTGGGTTTCCTTCCATACACCGGGTCCCAAAGCCTGGGTCTTTGGTCAGAGCATTCAAGAGTTCCTGGGTGCCTGTATCCTCTGGAGCATCATTACTGTAGGTACATGAGAGACATTCAGATGAGTAGTCCATATATATGATACATACATATCATACACACACAAGAGAGAGAGAGACAGAGAGAGGCCCTTCTTAAACTCTTTGGAAACTTCCCTCTGTATTATAACACTTTCATCTACAGACCTACCAGTGCAGTTGTACTGAAGAAAACCCATACAAAACAAGGTCTAAAAAGTCCCCTATTTTTTAAAATAGGACCACTATGGAGTAGAAAGCATGCTTGTCTAAAGATACACACATAGCTGATATGGTAAACCTGAAGGATTCAGTGATTACTGAACTGAAAACCCCTTTGCTCATTCCTGACAACAGCAGCCTAACACACAAGATGAAATGCCCAGTGGAGCTCTGCCTGTTTTTCAGGTACCATTTACTATTGTTCTTTGCTACATTAGGAGCCTGAACCATGAGAGAAAATCCAGTCCACTTAGGAGGAACTGTGGACTCTGACTCCTCAGCTCTCAGTAGAGCAAACACTGTTGGTCCCTGTGAACCTGCCCCTGCCCTGAGGCCTGGAACATAAACACATACCTGACAAATGTGTACTGCTCATTATACATCCAGGGCTGAAGTTCCAGGCTGGGGTACTTGCCAAAGGGTGGCACGATCAGGCTGAACACCAGGGCAATGCAAACAAAAACAGCTGGCAGGACAATCTATAAACAGGCATTGGAGGGGGAAGGGACCACAGGAAAACTGTTAGAAGTCTACCGGGCGAGCTCCTGAAAATCCAGTCATCCCCCCAGACTAGGAACATAGGAATGAGGGCAACAGGCAAGTCCTGGGCAGCTCTGAGGAGCCTGAAAATTAACCCTTTTCCTCCCAAGGCATTTCCTGAAGCTGACAGCACAAAACTAGAGGCTACAGTCACTTGACAGAAGCACAGGCTGAGGTTGTCACAGAGTAAGAGTCACAGTAACTAAAGGTTAGGCCCACTCTTCTTTCCCTCTAAAGACTGAGAAAAACCAGTCTGGGTCACAGACTTAGAAACAGCCCTGGACCAGGACACAGAAAATCTTAATCCTGGTTCTGTCTGCATTGCAGAGGGGAGGGGCAGTGTCCCATGTGACATCTGTAAGTCTGAAGACTGAGAATATGGAACCAATTCTATATCAACGCCCTCCCCCACCAGAAGTAGTGGCAGCCACTGTCTCTCCTACGAGCTCTATGAAAAAGCATACTTATCTAAATCCTTCCTTGAAATTCCCCCAAACTTTATATATCCTTTCTTCTGTAAACAACTTAAGATCCAACCAAAAGATATTTTCATTCATTCCTTAAAAATTTACTCTCTAGAACTCAGTGATTTAATGGTAACCCTGGCTGTGTGTGTAGCTCACACACATAGTATCGGGCTTCCCTAGTGCACACCCTGGACTCCATTCCCAATGCTATAAGAAATTACATGGTTTTAGTAGTCCTGGGTTTCAATATAGAAAGTTATCACTGAATGAATAATTCTACTGGAAAGCACTGTCCTGAGAACTAGCTTATTTAATATCCTATTTCCTGGTTATTTGTGATGTTATCATCATTATCACCATTCACAAACTAGAGCATTGGGGATCAGAGAAAGGTCAGCCAGTGATCAATTGAAATCCAAGTCTGCAGTCTTCAAATTCATGCTCTAAATTAGTGTTGCCCAAGTGGTCTGCAGGGAAGACTTCACGGGCATGGTCTCTATAGTTCTTCATTTTATAGAGTGAAAGAATTGCATTCCACTCTAACTGATATAGTCAGCATGCAAACTATGACATGTGGAATCTATGTGCTAGTTACATTCTTAGCTCTCTGGGACCCTTTAGCAGTTAAACATAACTACAGAAAAAATACCATATTTCTCATAATAAGTACACTGTCAAGTATATCTCAGAATGGCAGCTCTTGTGTTATGAGCATTGAATTTGTTCAACCATTTTTTCTAAACTGTATCCTTTTATGATCTCCTCTATGCCCCCCCAACTAATGTCCTGATAACAACCCACATATTAGGCCTTATTTCCAGACGAAGAAATTGAAGCCCAGTGAACTCACTGGCCAGCAGATATACAAATGGCAAGAAGCAGAACTAGTATAGACATAGAGTTAATCTGGTCCCAGTATCTGTATCTTGACCACAGTCCTATCCCACCTTCACTGGTCCAAGAGCCTGCAGTCCATGAAGACAGACACCAGCACATCCTCACCTGAGCAAAGAACCCCTTCCTGCTTCGTCTGGCTATCAGCAGCCTTTTCCACAAAAGGGCCACAAACTGTTGTTGTGTGAGTTTCCAACCCTTCAGCTGGTAGGAGCCTTTGCCATCCATCCCACTGAGCAAGTCTGTCTCCCTGGATTCTGCAAGAAGAAAAGATGGAGGGTCATCGACAGTCTTACCTATACCTATATCTACTCTTTCCTTTGGTATGTTTATAGTTATATTCCTCAACGTCTATGCTTTACAGTCCTCCTCTGATGAGCATAGAAAAATAAAGATGCCTTAAGACAAGCAAAGGTGCTCACAAATAACAGAGTACCAAGCTGTTCCAATGGAGTAAGTCATCACTCAATTCTTACATTTTATGAAGCGGGTTGTGTAGGCTGTCACCCACTGGTAATTAAACTTCTATCTTTTATATGCTTGATAAAAAAGTAGACAAATTGAAAACATCTGAGTCCTGACAATGAAACATGAAATAAAAACAAAAAGCTGGACCTCCTTAGCCAGACAGGAGAACCAGATAATTTTGTATTCCTAAAAATTGTTTATCCTTGTCTGAAACTAATGACTCCTAACTGAGGCACTTAGTCTACAAGTTTGTTTATTTAATCTCCATTTCAAACATAGTCAAGCACAGTCACCCAAAATATGTATGCTTAAGAACACAACTTCCCCTTCGATTCCTTCAAAATCAGCTGCCCACTCAGTAATTTTCATTCAGTGCTTGAAACACCTAAGGTGTTCAAGAAACTGGGACCCTACAGAAATGACAACTAAGAAATGGGCTCAGAGCATGGAGGAGCCATTTTCTCATACCCATCTATAAAAGTTTTCCATTAAATGACGTAATAATGGTGGGCTTCCCCAGGTTTGACTAGACATTCCATATTTAAAAGGGCATTTTCTCATTTTTTCCTTCACTTCTCTTTGGATCCTGTTGGGGCCTATGATCCCAGCCAAAGCTGAGAAACACATAAAAGACCAATTCAAGTTCAAACAACAGAATAAAGATCTTGCCCGTTCGAACCTGGGTCTATGTCAGAGTCATTTGGATCAATAGCATCGTCTTCAGTGAATGGGCGCAGGCAGCTCTGCTTGTCCCCGAAGGCCCGTCTGTTTCGTCTTGCTGGCAAAGTTCCATCTAAAGGCAAAAGGAAGGTTTATTTATGTGTAACACAGCAAACCTTCCACAGCAAACCCACATGCTAAGAATGAGGCTGTGCCATAATGTAGCTCCCAAAAAGGAGGCTACAATGGGAGATAGCGTCAATGGCGCACAGAGGGCCTACCTGAGGTCTCTGCATCCACCCCACTTTCTTCAGCCACTTTAAGGAATATCTGAAAAATCAGAGCAGTAAACAGTGTAAACATCTACTTTATAAAAGAACTTATCACTCCCCAGATCAAGCTATAAAATCCCCCATCAGGCCCTTGAGACAAAGAAGACAGAGGCCACAGTTATTAAGGACAATTTGATCAGAGCCACTTCTGACAGAAGCCTTTTGGAGCAGAAAACATGTCTTCAGGTGTGATAGCTCTTGATGCAGACTTCTCTTTTCAAAATAAAACAATATACAGGAGTTCATTCTGAACTCACAGGAAATGAGGAAAGTCATTTTTATCAGGTCTGTGGCCCCGAACCTCTCTGAGCAGGGCCACATGTGATGACTTATCCAAGACATAATGGCCAAAAGGAAATGGGTTAATTTCTCTATAGAAATAAACACTGGAGTAAAGGAAAACTGAATGAGGTCATTGACTTCCAAACCTGTCTACAGACCACGCTACAGAAAGCATGAACAGAAGTACCGAGTCCTGACTCCTTGACTCAAAGTTACAGAGAGGAGCTTTAGAAACGTTACCGTCAGCACAGATAAGCCTGCTGTACAATCTACCTTGGGTAGCAGCCAAGTCACATAATGTTTACACCGCTTCCAGACCTCAAGGGTTGTGACTGCCTCTAAAGGGAACCATTGCTAGATAATAAAGATAACCTGGCCTTTGAAGACCAAACCTGATTCATAATCCCAAACCAACTTCCTTCACTATTAATTTTCATCCTGCTATCATTATTAAATGACCTTTCAGTGTTTAAAACAAAATTTCACCAGCAGAGTGACACTGGTCCATGGGCCACATGTGTCTGCTAACACAAATAGAGCCCATGGGCTTTTTTTTTTTCCCCAGAGTGAGAATATAAAGTTAGATGGGTAGAGAGGTGGAAAGAAGGTCTGGAAGGAAATGGAAGATGAGAATTATTTTGTCCAAAATACATTATATTTTCAAAATTAAAAAATATGGAATAGAAAAACATAAAAAAATAAAAGAGGCCATAATTTGAAGAAAAGCAGGGAAAAGCATGTGAGAAGATTTGGAGGGAAGAAAAGAAAGGTTCTAAGCAAATTACAATCTCAAAAATAAACAAACAAAAAATCATCCAGTTCAGCACCTGGCTCCAGTGGACTATCTATAAATATTAGTCACTTACTATATATGTAAGTGTTGACAGAGGTCACAACTCCACTCACACCAGGGAGCAGTCCTAATACCTCTATACATTGCTATCTCCCACAACAATCTTAAATATTTTACTGGGGCTAACATTACCCAAATGTCAATGACTTAAAATCTTGATAATCAATGCTATAGCAATCTTGTTGCAAGTGCAGGCTGCCTCTCTGGCCTTGGGACTGTTGGGGCTGACAGCTACTGAGCTTACTTCTTCTAGGGTGGTCTCTGAGATGCCGTAACTGGAGATGCCCAAGTCTGAGAGCCGATCATCAATCTCATGGAAGAGTTCCACAAAAGCTCCCTCCTTAGCAGCTTCATATGGCAGCACATAAGTCAGTTCATGGCCAATGTCTTCCACCAGCCGGGCTTCTGATACATGCTTCCTGATGAGGTTGGAGATAGCAGAGACGTCTGCGGGCACAAGAGGGTAAAGGTGCTCAGTCATCTCGAAGACTCTCTGGCAAGAGCCAGCAGTCTATGCCTCTCCCTTTTCCTGCATCTCAGAAGCACTATTTACACACTGTACGTCCTATGATAACAAGATCCACCAGCCCATTCCTCACTGGCCTCAAAACTCAAAGAAGGCAAAGATTATCTCTAATTGACCTTTAGGTCACCAAAGCTGTGTGCACTTGTAGGTACTAGGTATACAATAGTTAGATGAATTGCTAAGATTGAAATCTTGTGTATGTACCAGGACTCTTCAATGGAAGAGGAGTTTGGAAACCATAAAACACTCTGCCCTTCCATAAACTTTCAAATTATGCTATCCTTCATTTACCTTCGAAGATGGATAATCAAACATGTTTGTGAGAGCAGAAATCTTTCTGAATAAAGCAGCTATTGGGACTGGGTGGAGACAGCCAGCTCAATATTTTTATTCTGTATGCCAATGGTGATGCTGGTCTCTCATAGGCACTGCTCGAGGGAAACTGAAATGCATTCCTCATTTAGGCTCTTGCTTTTCTTATGTACTGATTTCAACTTCCTTCCTGCTGGCTTAGCCCTCTAACATCTCATCCAGGAGCCACTCTCCCCACTCCCCAAGGCATTCCCCAGGCTCCCAGTCACATCTGTTCTCTGGGATAATGCCCTTCCAGCCCCAAGACCAAGCCCCATGCTCCCCAGCAAGCGTTAGGCCAAGGCACCACCAAGCTGCATTTACTCCCTCATCCACCCAGTCCAGCCCAGCCCAGCAGCAAACCTTGAGTCAGCGCCACCAGCCTCTGCACCTCTCCTCCTCTGCCTCCACTCTGCCCAGCTGCGGGGAGCTCAGGCACCACCTGAATAAGAAACCCCAGAGTCCTTACCGATGGTCAGCGTGTCACTTTCATGGTCGCTGCCCAGGCCAGCATCAGAACTGCTCTGAGAAACACTGTCCTCCTGATGGCAAAGAAGGAGGTGAGAACGGGTCAGGGGTCGAGCTGGGTATAGATACCACCACTTTTGATGGGGAGAGCATCCAGGAAGTTCCACTGTACATAACCAGAGCACAAAGTATGTAGCTGGCAGCCATGGCTTCAGAAGCCACTGCTCCATTTCGTGCGTGTGTTTGATGTGGATGGCCTCACTGACTTGGGTGAGGGAGGTGAACAAAGTGAGTGATTATCAACAGAATGTGGCCTCAGATCAATGCTGCCATGGGACATTTGCCAACAGCATGGGATTTACCTGACTATTTATCTAGCTTAATGCTTCCCAAAGGTAATATGCTTTCCATGACTCAGGCACCTTATTAGTATCAGATATGGATTCAATGCGTCTGAAATTGGCCCAAGTCACCACATTTCTAATAAATCCCCAATTGAGCCTGATGTTGCTAGACCTCAGATCACACTTCAATAAGGAAGCTTCAGTTAGAAGAAAAATAATAGCCACGTTCAAAGCTGCAGGGCAGATAGGTGGTATGGTTTGACCTTACAAATATGAGACATGTAAATGAGAAGCAAATCAGATTCAGGGTCCTAGTCCCAATGGTGATGTATTTACTGGGAGACCTTAAATATGCCACATACTCCTACAAACCTCATTTCCATCATCTGAGATTATAAACATAATACTGCCTTCCCTGGGTCACTCTATACTTTGAGATGAAAAATGTCAAAGATACTATATATAAACAGAACATAAATGGACTAGTACCATTACTTTCTTTTAAACCCACAGGTTATACATGGGATAAAGCAGTATATAATAAATATTTGATGTTTCATAGTTTCAAAGTTAAGGTCAATAAGATTTAAAGGCAATAAGCAGGAATAGCAGGGCATTTTTGTAGCTAAGGTTCTTCTTACCTCTTGGCAAGTTTCTTTGATACAATAAAGCCCTCAAAGGACTTTCTCCGTCACTTGGGGTACTTTCAGAGAGAAAATGAAATGGGTTGCAGCAGAACTAGCATGGTTGGAACAGAAGTCTGCTGGGTCTTCCACACAGGAGCTGTGATGCACTACAACAGGCCCACAAAGCAAGAGGAATGCGGCCACGTCTTCACAACATGGAGCATGGCCACGTCTACACCAATGAGCCCTGGCTGCCTAGTCCCACAACCAGCCCAGCCCCAAGATTGCTGCTCACCTTTTTCAGACATGACACAGTGCTGCTACTGTTTCTGCAGGAACTGAGGGATGATTCCACATCTTTCTTGACCAGAGTCAGGTAGTAACCCGTTCCTAGCTGGTTTTTCAGAAACAGGGAGGAGCCCACACAGCACAGCTTCCCATGGGAAATGATGGCAATTCTGTCCCCCAGGATGTCCGCTTCATCCATGTGGTGTGTAGACAGAATGATGGTGCGGCCTGCCAGGCACAAACACAAGCAGATATGACAATGTAGCCAGTCAATTCTCTGATCACAGTGGCAGGGACAATAGAGATGTTGCATATGAGAAAGACTTGGGGGAGGCCTTTAACTTCTGTAGACATGACCCCAGGATGACAAATCTTGGGAGATTGCTGTTACATTGTTACAGAAAGGAGGGCAGTATTTCTCTGAAAACCTGCTCCACTGAGTGGGTTTAAGAGGTTTACAGGCATTCCCATTAGTCAGGACCAAAATGAACAAAGACTACAATGCAGCATAACTACACACACTTTCTGCTTTTCTGGTAGGCCCTTAAATAATGAGGCATAGGCTTTAAGTACCTTGCAAACCAGGCCACCTCCCTCCCACAGAATAGGCACTGAGTAAGGAGGCTCTGTGCTTTTCTCAAGAGTCAACCTCTACCCCAGTTCATGACTCGAAATAAGTTAGCAGCATATACCTTGTCGATATTTCAGCAGGAGCTCCCATATTCCCCGGCGAGAGTAAGGGTCCACACCTGCTGTGGGTTCATCCAGAATGACAACCTTGGACCCACCCACAAAAGCCAAGGCCACAGACAGCTTTCTCTGCATCCCACCTACAAGACAGAGCAATACACAACTTCAAATGGTATGTGGAGGCAGAGGTATCCATCTGGAGACAGAGGGGATAGGTTTCTGTGACCAAGCACCCAGTCTTGGAGTCAGTGTTTTTCTGGAGGAGGAAGGGAAGATGGAGAAAAAGGTCCATGGGGCTCACCTGAGAGCTGGCTCGTCTTACTCTTCAGCTTGCTGGGGGGTAAGCCAACGTCCAAGACCATCTGCTCCATCTCTGCTTTCACATGCTTCTCTGAGAGCCCCTTCAGGCGGGCATAGAACCAAATGTGCTCTTCGACTGTCAGCCTGTGGGAAAGAGGGGCAGGTCAGCTCTGGGCTCCGCAGGATGTATGCACCTTGGCACATTTCTCTTTCATACCATTCTTGCATTTGAAAAAGTAATCAGTTTCTAAAAAGGGTAACCAGAAATAATAATTTGGGGTACACAAATAATGAGCTGCAAGAGATTTGCTTGGGATATGAAAGCTGAAACATAATGGATCATTTATATCTTATTCCCTGCAGGCCTATTCACAGGGCTTCAGACAATCAAACCTTCAGATTCCAGGTTTTTTAGATGGTTCTCACCAAGTTGGCTCAGCATTCACTTGGAGTTAATGAATCTCAATGGGTTTCCAGTCTAAGGAAAGAGGGACCCCTGGGAAGCCCAGAAGCTAAAGCTACTCAATTTAGATAAGAGAACATTAACACAAATTCACTTTGTTGCCCTAAAATCAAAAGGTAACTTTTGGACCATGAGAGATAAGACCTACCACTCTGTCACCAAAGAGGGGAAACTCTTTAGTACCACTCTCTACTCAGAGCAGCAGGACTCCCAGGTCACAGACAGCGGTGGGTGGAGGTGGGGGACAGGCTCCTCTCTGTGTTTGTCTGTTACTCACATGTCAAACAGCACATTATGCTGGGGGCAGACTCCCAGGTTCTGCCGGATGGAACTCAGCTCAGAGCGAATGTCCTTCCCTAGGATGTAGGCAGTGCCGGATGTTGGGGGGAATAGCCCAGTGAGTATTGACCTGAAAAGGAAAGAGTGACAAATTCAAGAATCAGGCAGACCCAGCGTCCCCTCTCAGTGCTGCAGAGTTGGGGCAGGGAGAGCAGATTAGGCCACTTGACACTCTAGTCCTTCGACAGGAATCTACTAGATAGCCCAGAGCAAAAGGCCATCTGCTTTAGTGAATATCTAAGCATGAGCCTTTGAAATGGAATTTTTGGTAAGAGCATCTATAAAACAATACTCCTAATTTACAACAGGATGTGTTCTTTAGAACATATTTTGTGTGTTTAACATTTTATACATAAGAAATGAACAAATAAGAAAGTATTATTAAGAGATAGAAATGTTTGTGTTGCATGGCAGAATTTCTGAGTATTTTAGTCATGTTCATAACATACTGATTTTACACTGAATAACAATGAAAACTGGTCATCCCTCCCCTAAAGATCAGACTCTGCAATAGTAGGAGCAGGAGGCACATGACACACCATAGTTAACTGATGTTCTCTGGCCCTTTCTTGGTCCTCATGGGTTTCAAAGAAGGAAGAGAAAGAAAACTACCCAGGCCTTCTCTCATCTGCTTAGAGACAGACTTCCTGAAGTATTCTTCCTCTGGCCTGGTTGATTTTTCTTTCCAGTCTCTTGCTTTGCAGCTCTCAACCAAACCACTCACAAACAGACCACCACAGACTCCAAGAAAGCCAAAGAATTCTGAGCAATACATGGAAAAGTTCATTAAAAGGTCCCTCCCTGCCTGTTTTAAGCCAAAAGAAAAACATCTAGCAAAATCTAGATCTCAGAAATCATGCTCATGATTAAGTGGTACATTTCCCCTCATTAGGCTCCCCTTTTAGCCCAGTGCCCAATTCAATTCCCTTAGGTCTGCATTTCTAAGCAGGGGTTTCCTGTGGCAGATCTTGTGAGAGCCACATTCTCTTCTTACATGGTGGTGGTCTTCCCTGCTCCATTGTGACCCAAGAAGGAGGTGATCTGGCCCTCGTAAAAATTTAGTGTCAAGCCATCCACAGCCACCTTCAGGCCATCTCGGTAAACTTTCACCAGGTTCTGAATGGACACACCCAGCCTCAGGTGAGTGGGTTCTTCTTCCATGCAGACTGTATGTAACAAAAGAAAAAAGACAGAGGTGAGCCCACAGGAAATACTGACCTCACCAGCAGAGCGTGCAAATATGAAAGCTCTATGCTTAGATCTTCAGAGCTAGCTTCTTTCCCTGCTCAACCTTTAACGTTGCACACAAACAGAAGATAAAATAATTTAAGCCCTTTGCAACATGTGTGAGGATGGCAGGGATGAACTTATAATGGGACATTAATCTGTTGATAAAGAAAGGATGCACAAACAATTAGAATGCAGGATGCCAACTGGAATTTTAAAAGACATAGCTAAAAATGGCACGGATGCTCCTACCATAGAAAACTGCTCAGCAAGAAAAAGCAATAAACTATTAAAACACACCACAATTTGAATGGCTCTCAAAAGAATTATACTGACTGAGGAAAAGATCCACTATCAAAAAAATTGCCCATTATCCAGTTCCATTTCCATAATGTTCAGGAAATAGCAAAATGGTAAGAATCAAGAAAAGATGAGTGACTAACGGATGTCAGCGAGTAAAGCAGAAGAGATGCAGCCATGACTGTCAAGCAGTATCATCAGTGAGCTCTGGAGTGATGAAATGGTTCTGCATCTTGATTGATAAGCTAGAGCACAAATTTACATACATGATAAAATTTCCCAGATCTCACAAGATGAGTGTGGAATAAGGAACCTAATGGTCTGTGAACTGTACCAATGCCAGTTTTAAACTATACTTCAGTCTGAGGTTGGAAAACTATACTTTAGTTATGCATGGTGTTATGAGGTTGGAAGAATCCATGAAGAGTACAAAAGAGCCTCCTCATAGACTTGTCTGGCAACTCCTTGTGAATATGTTATTCTAAAACATATTGTGTGACTAGATGGTTGCTAAGGAAAAGGAGCAACTGATTGAGAATCAACACAGGCGGCTCAGAAAGGGGGTGCCAAGACTGAGGCCAAGGAGCAAGAAAGGAAGAGTGTGGGAGAAAAGGTTCCACTGTAGGTGGAAGCACTGTGGACGAGTCCACAGTTATGGCTATCATTCCTTCTGGCTTTGTACGCTAGCACAACTGTCCAAGGGGAGGAGAAGTGTACACTGACTAGAAGTGGGGAGACGAGGAAACTGTTCCTCAGGAGGCCCACAGAGTTCCCACTAAGTCAGTGCATGGATGGCAATGGCATGGGTGTATTCGGAAAGAGGGTATTGCATGGGATTTTCTCAAGGCTACTGTGACTTCAGACTATTTTTAAATGTAAGAGTGATGCCTTTCCCTCGTAGGGATAGTAGCACCAAGTGCAGGGGACTGCATATCAGCAGTACTTACTTTCTGATACGCCTTTCTGGCTGAAACAAAGGTGGCTCTTCTCATCCATTTCCTCACCAAACCAGTAAGACTTGGTACAAGGAAAATACCAGGGCCTGGGAATTCCATATTGTCCTGAAAGCAAAGCATAGGCATGATCTAATCTCAGCTTTTCTGATGTTTTCTGGCCAGACCCTCTTTCTCCTTGACATAATCTTTGGGTGAAGGAAGAAACTGGAACTGAGGTAGAGGTGGCCCACTAACTTTTTCTCAGACCTACTAAGTAGATCATATATTCTGTGCCTTTCCATGACTTCCTAACAAGCCCAAGTGGCAACACCACTCTCATTTTAGAGGTGAGCAAAGTGAAAAACACGAAGCCTCTCCAAGGTCACTCCCAGTAAACAGAGATTCAGAATTTGAATCTCAATCTATATGATGGAAATTGCATATTCAATGGAGGAAGTTCAGATAAGGTAAAAAAATAAAACATTACATATAGGTTTCCTTGGAGGAGAGTCAGAAGGTATACAAAAGCCCAAGTTTACTTCCTAAAATCTGATCTTGTACGGAAATATATCCCAAAGAGGGTTCCTGTTGCACTTGGCAAAGAAGGTTAAGAAAAGCATAAAAATTAATTGTTATGAATACTAACTTGATGTAAACCAGGGGTAAGTGCTAAGCCCTAATATATTATATTATTCATAACCTATAATTAAGAACCAGAAGCTCTCCTAGAACTTCTATCTGGGGACATAGAACTCCAAAACCCAGTCAGCCCTGAGAGGAATCTATCAGACTCTGTCCCAGTGTGGTCCAACTGGGGTCATCTCAAAGCACCAACACTTACCAGCCATGTGACCTCAGGTAGGCCACTTAAGGTCTCAGATCTCTCAATTGGAAGCTGTTTACAATAGTAAGCACCACCCTTCTAATCAGAGGATGTAAAGTACTTTGCACAGTGCCAGGCACACTGAGCCCACATGCCCGTGACATGGTGGTAGTAACAGGTGCACTTTTAGCACAGGTGACAAGCCTAATACTGTTTGTGTTTCACAAGTGTACAGCCCAAGCTATTTCCTGTGGGTCCCTCTCACCCTTAAGCAATTGCAACACAAAGAAAGGAAAGATCTATGGGCGGAAAGGCAAAACAGTCTAAAGCTTGGGGTACCTGGAAAGACGGCTTCGATGTACCATGTCATCACTCCATAGAGGAAGGTGTCAAACAGCATCATGGACACGGCAGTGGTGAGATTAAAGCCATCTTCCTCCACCGGGCTCTCAAAGAAATTGTCCCATTGTACCCCGATGCCTTGCTCCTCAAAAAGGGCAAAGTATTCACAACCAAATCCAAAAGCCACAGGAGACAGAAGGCTCTGAGAGAAAGGCAAAAGTAACAGGTCTATGTCCTTGTCTCATGTTTCTCTTCTAATGTAAATTCCACCTTGAAAAATCTGAATTTGCAAATTATATCAATTATAAGGCATGTAAGTATTCTCCTGGAGTCCCTTTGGAGAAGCAGACTCTCTTGCAGCATATAAAACGATTGCATTTATAAGCACTCATTATGCACACACATTTCAGAAATTTATGCATGAGAGCATATGAGACTTTTAGAACTGTATGCTTCCCAAGATATTCCAAGGCTCAACAATCCTGTTCCCTGTTCAGCCTCATACCGACATTCATTGAAGATTTTTTTCCCTGATCAGTCATTGAATATTGAAGATCAGAGGAGCTACTTTAAGGTTTGACATCTATGAAACTCAGCCTGGGGTACTTGCAGCACACTGAGAGCCTGCTAATAACTTATCAGTGACCCAGGGGCAGCTTGGGAGTGGCTCTTACTGGTATTCTCACATTCTCAAAGACCACATCTATACTATACAAATGAAAAAAAAAATATGTCCTGATCAGATATCTGTGTTCAGTCTTGTTCACCTCGAAAAAATATTACCCAAGTCAAGTACCAAAACGGATCCAAGAAAGACAAGGGTCATGAATGAACCACTTGTGGCCTCAAGCTACTCAGTCATGATTTGGCTGTGAGCGTATTACGGCCAAAGATCTAAGATAAGGGGTAGACATGGTATCTACTGCCCACACTAGACCCATTCCCCAATGTTATTTATATCCAATCAGTTCAAGGTGCAATCTGATCTCTGACAAAGAAATTCAATCCAAGCAGTACTGATTGTAAGGGTGAAGAGAGACTAGTAAAAGGGAGTACAGGGAATGTCAGACCTGCAAGGTCAGGGCTCAGGACTGCAGCCTCTGCAGAGGGAACCCAATTACTCACAGCAAACATCTTGATGGAGAAGCCCACGTAATCCTGCCAGGCTACACACAGGACGTAGGGCAGGTAGAGTGTGAAGTAGATGATGCCCCCACAGGCTGCTGCCAAGTTGGCCCGGGAGAAGAGTGTGCTAATGAGGAAGCACTGTAGGATGGTCACCATGGCAAACACAGACAGGAAGACAAACACCACGCTGGGGTCACTGTAGGGCAGCAGATTGCCTAACTGGAGAGGAAGAGTCCGGTAAATGTATAGCCTTGACAAGCCCTGTCACTCACTCATGTGATCATAATGCTGGGTTTTACTCATTATTCTTTCAGAGGACATAGGGGAACCATGCTTCCCAATTTTGTAATGCGGAAATCAATCTCAGGAGAAAGAACTTGAGACTAAACATGAAAAAAAAATCACAGCAGAATTATGGCAAGTGCAAAGTCCAGGACCTTCTACGTGATCTCAGTGGACAATTTTGCTCTGTGTTTCTCACAGAGACAATGATACTCGGCTTCTCCTTGTCTAAGGATAACAACTGACTCTTAAGAAAAAAATTCTGGGAGACAACAGTCCATGCATCTTTTTTCTCCAAGAACCTAGAAAAAGGCCAAGCAACCATAACCTTTCCCTAGTAGCTACAAAGTCTTCATTCATGCACACATCTAAATACTTGTGAAGACTCTGAGTCCTGAGCTAATCTATAGTGACTGTGGACAATGAAGCAGGCCCTGTCAACATGCAGTTGTCTTAATCAGTTCCCACACACTGGCCAGAGGACCCTGACCCTTGTCACAAGGCTTAGGTCCTTGCCCTCAGATACCAGAGCATGAGAAAAAGAGTTGTTTCAGAACTGCATGCAAATAAATCTTGGTTCTGTCATCCTGGGGTGCTGTAGTGAGGCTCTGGCCTGCCTTGAGCACTCAACAGATTACTGTAGGGAGAATTCACTGAGGCAACTTACAGCCACATACCCTACACAGTGCTTGGGATAAGTGGGTGCTCAAGAGTAATATATAGTAGCTGAGTATTAAGATGAGTGCTGTATCATCTTGCTTTGCTCTCTGTCTCTCTCCTAGAAAACACTAACTTTTATAAGAGGCATCTATCTTTGTAGGAAATAACTGTTGAGGCAAGAAAGTTGAAAAGTAGATTCACATAAAAAAATAAAAAAAAAAACAACTTCACTGCCTAGACTCTACTTTATTAGGGAGGGCTTACCTGGCTATAGGTAAAAGACAACCAGATGTTAGCATCTCTGTTGTCATACCTAGGAGAACTACTGGGCCCTGGACTACTCCTTTCCTTGGTAAGCTCCCATCCAGTGACTGACTAAATGGAACAGAGGAGGATGCCAGGCCTCGGGGATAAGAATTTGGACTTCTCAGCTCACTGTGGGAAACTCATGGATGGGTTGGATATAATCCAAAGCACCCTACTGAGTTGCTGAATCATGGTTCAACTCCTCTCTCTCTACATGACCCAGCATATGCTCCATCTCTCCAGATACTGATCTCTACTAATACTCATTTATCAAAGTCTGCCTCAGCTTCTTCCTCTAGACATCCAAACCCATAACAGTATGTAACCTTCTGACTACTGCTTTTACAAACTTGGAAATAATCCCCACCTAATACTCAAAAGGATCAAACCTTAAGTATATAATATGGTCCAGGTAAATTTGTGCTTTTCTGAAAAGAGGGAAATCACCTTACCTTCAAGATGACAACCAGCAGGCCAGCACTCACGAGCAGAGGAATGAGGCTGCTGATGAACCAGCTAAACCAGAGAATGCCATTGTCCAGGCCCATGATCCGCATGGTCTCCTTCAACCGTGCCTCCTTCTCATATACAATGCCCTTGATAATCACAGCCACAGAGTAAATCCAGGCCAGGGTCATGAAGAGGGGCATGGACCGGCTCATCACCCGCAAGAAACTGGAGGCACAGATATAAAACATAGGAAAAACAAAAGAAGTAAATGTAAGCCAGGCTTAAATCCAAGTTCTTGCATGTTGGAGGAAAAACTACATTTGGGTCACCAAGGGAAGGTCCACTGGACTCTCAATGACCAAATGTTTTATTAGCAGTAGACAGAGATAAGAACCTTGGCTGATAGAGTATAGCCATCTAAAATATCTCCAGGGGATGGCATTAATAATTAGGAGAGAGTGGGGGGAATATTAAAATAAATGTAAGTTATTTACTAAATACTAAACACTAAGGGTTGGAGCAGAACCCAACTTGGTGTCTCACGAAAGGTCAGTGTCTGTAGATCACCTCCTGCTGACCTGCTTTTACTCACACTGTGCAGAAACACGCATGCACACATGCACTCCACATGGAACTGCTTAATGATGATGGCTTGTTGCGACACTTACATGTCATCAACATAACAGGGGTAGGGCATCTGTTGCACATAGACACCCGTTTTCTTCTCAGTTCCTGTCAGCACTCGGATGATCGCCTGCTCTATCACATCCTGCAGGTAGGTGAAGCCCCCCCAGACATAGCGCATGTCTTCAAAGGGGTCAGCCCGGGGACCAGGGTCCCAGTACCTAAATACAAACAATAGATGATCAAACATTCTCACAAGCACATGTGGGAAAATCCAATTGCCCACAGTTCCCCCATACTTCCTATTAATCTCCTACTTTTATTTACCTCAATTGATAAGTATATAAATTTTTGAACAGAAATAATCACAATGAACACACTGCTTATGGGTATATTTTTCTTTCCCCTTTATTGATGACCTAACACTGCATCAGATGAGCATACTAAAATGTCCTCAACCACTCACTCCCTTTATTCAGTTGTCTGCCTCTTGTTATGAAAATGTGTCTGTCTAGCACAGAGACCCCCTAAAGGCTTTCCTTTCTTTCTCCTCACTTTTAAGTCTTTTGGGTTAATCTTTCAAACAGGAATGGTGAAACAGACTAATATCTATTGCCTTTGGTTAATCGTCCCCAGCAATGAAGATTTAGCAAAGTCATGCTGCTAGTGATCTGTTGTTGAAATTCCTTTCATATTGCTAATAGAGCACCAACCAGTCACAAAAGTCATCCAAATTATGTTCCTGATCGTCGTAAGACTGGACTTATGAGATGGCATTCAACTCACCCATCCTTGATCTTATTGGTCCTTTCGACATTGTCAATGTCCATTCGGATCTTGTACTTGACGTGATGAGGCAGCTCCACACTGCCAGGAGTGACCCCCGTGAACACAATACCAGCCCAAAACTTCCTCTCGTCCAGCAGCTCCATTGACTTGTTGATGAGCCAGACTTCTGTTGGAACGGGCTCCAACTTGTTCAGGTTGACACACTGATGGGAAGAAAGACAACCTCACTAACTGAGCACTGGTGCTCAGAAAGGAAAGTGGTGCCAGAACTCAGACTCCTCTGAGAGGCGGAGACTGGCTGCCCAAATATCTCAATCCTCATCACCTAGGCCTCTAGAGAGGCCATTTTCCAGGCTTCTACCAAGCTTAGACTTTTTGTGAAATATTGAGCATTACTTGTATTATTTTGTGTGAGGAGAAATGATCCTATTTTATTCTACCCCGTTTTCTTAACAATGTTGAGTCATGTCAACTAACCAATTAAAATCAGATAAGAGAAAATTCTAGTCAGCCTTTTCCTTTATCATCATTTTTAGGATTAAAGTTTTAAAGTTTTATCTGTTCCAAATTAGATTAGATAAGTTTCATAAACAATGACTTTATAAGACAGCTATTTATTACCATTGGAATCTAAACTACCCAAACATGGGGAAAGAAAGATGATAATGGATAGAAACACTGAAGTCGACTAGAAGGAAAGCTGAAAGTAAGTTCATTTACTCATGAAGTCATTCATCTCGTGTTTATCTTGTCCACCAGGCCTGCAAGATATAGCTGTACATGACACCACACATTCATTCTAAGCTCTCCTTCTGCCTTTAACTTTATTGCAACATCTCAAAGGAAAAAGTCCTTAGCCTTTGCTAAAGGATGTGCAGAGCAGACCCTCACCTCCATGAAGCGAGATATTGTCTGGATTGCCTGGTTGGTTTCATTGAAAGCTTCTCTCCATGTATACACAGAGCCATTTGGGGACTGAACATCCTCTGGGTTCTTGGCCAGAAATGCCATGATGTCTTGGGCAGTCCAATCTAATCCGTTCAGCTTCTGTTCCCAAAACTGGTCATTGCCTCTGCTGTCTAACAGTGTCTGTCATTCCAGAAAGAAAATTAAGGGAACATTAAGTTCACGGTAAGGAGTGCTACATCACACACCACACCCTTTTCCCAGACTCAGTCTGTGTTTATATATCTTCACAGAAACATTAACAAGGCTTCTATTTGACAAAGAAGAAGAAGACTGCAGTAGAAAACACATGATTGATATTGACCAAGGGGAACTGATAAGCTGCAGCACAAAGTCAGACCTCTGAACTCACAATACACAGGCTTCTCACTGTATCAGACAGTAGTTAATTGTTTTAACTCTTACAACAGTAATAGGAGTGAGTGTGCTGAGGGATCTATAGGCATCATAACTCACACAACTCCATGAGGGTATAGCTTTGATACTGCCCATTTTACACATAGGAAAACAGAACTTTAGGGATGTTAATGTAACTAAAACACAGGCCCCCTGATTCCAGCACACCCACTGCATCATATCTCCCTCTCTTTTGAGACATGGTCTGATGATACCAAATGGAAACCTTATCTATAGACTGTCCACTTTTAAGGCCTAATTCAGGAAAGAAATACTGCTGGTTAATCCAGGTAAAAAAAATCTTTCCCAACCCCAGAACATATTAATCATGATGAAAGAAAGGCATGTTTCCCATCATCATCATCCCATCAATGTGAACAGGGTCACAGGTAAGCCATTCTGGTCCTCAACCAGCCAGTCCTGCACAGGATGCATAGCCAGGAAAATGGGTCAACTGCTGACTAGGCAGAATGGAAACAGCTGCCATGCTCATTTCCAGGGGAAGCAGAAGGTCCTGCTCTACTGAGCTGGATCTCCAAAAGCTTAAGAGCATCTTCCTTAATCATCTTCTTTTCATAAACCTTGCATTCTCTTCCCCTGGGTGGCTTCTTCTTTGTTGTTTTAATGGGAACATAATGATTGTTCAGAGTGTATCTACAATAATCTCATTAACTATTCCTACACTGCATAGCATTTAGTCTATCCCCAATTTCTCACAATAACAATTACAGTGATAATATTTTCTCTCCAGTGATGACTTTAAAATTATTGCCATAGGATGTATCCCTGTGGGATGTGTGGAATAAAGGTTTAGCACATGACTCATTTTTTGTGCTTTTTGAAATTTCCACTTCAAATTGCTTTCCACAAGGGAATAACAATGCACACGGTCACCAGTGAGGGACACTTTTTTGTTCACAGATACAAAATTGTACCTTACAAAAGTCCACAGATGTGGGTTATCAATTCTGAACTACTTTATTTGGACACCTGGAAGTGAATGAGGAGGTAAAGGCAGACAGACGGGATGGTGGCTTTGGGGTGAGCCCTGACCAGCGTGGCTTCTAATCAGTGTGGTAAGAGGACAGCCAGACCAAGAGGACATTCATACCCAGTGAGGTCACTGACCCTATGGCATCTCCAAGGAGCCTGAAAGGAATAGAAGACATGATATTTCATGTAAAATATGAAATATGGAGGAAGCAGGGCCTAGAGATGAGGGGCCAAGTCCAATTAAGAAGAATTAAAAAAAATTACTCAGGTTCGGCCAAAGGGTTCCTAGACTCAATAGAAAAGTGTCTTGGGTTTGCAGGATGTACAACAGGAGCTAGAAGCAGAGACATGAGAACCTAAGGCAGCAAAGTGGAAGGCTCAGGTATCACCTTGCATACCAGGCTCTGGGATGCTGAGGACTGAGAAACCCCAAGGTGGTGAGTTAAAGTAATACTCCTTAGGCCCGTGAAAAGGTACTGACGGGATGGCAACTCCCCACTCTATAGCCCCAGCCCAACCACCCTCTGCATTGCAAATACCAATAGCCATCAGCCTGCTGACACGCCCTCTGCCTGTTCATGTAGAAGTCAGACTCTCCTGGTACTCTCCTCTTCTTGCCTGTCTACCATAAGCCACCAACAGACCTCCTCCTTTGCATGCAGTCCCTGCTGCTCACTCATGCAACCTCTGCCTTGCACCCATTTGTCTCTTACAGTGATGCATGTACATCTCCCCTTGCTTAAAAACCATCTGATGCCTTCCTCTGAAGTTAAAGATCTTCACCTTGACCCAGAGACCCCCAAGGCCTGGCATGTCTTTCCTTCCATCTCTGTTTTCTTTCCTTCTCATTCCATACTCAGGATTTTCTGAGATAAATCTCTAGTGAACACGACCATGGGTTTATAAAGACTTATTCCTTAATAAATGAGAGTTTATGAGCAGCTACAGTCTCTAAAGAAACTCTTGATTTAAAAGCAAGGAAGGGTAGGCGTGGTGGTCCGTGCCTATAATTCCAGCACTGAGGGAAGTGAAACAGGAGGGCATGATTTTGAGGTCGTCCTGGGCTACGCAGTAAGTTGCTAACAAGTCTGAGCTATATTATGAGACTATGTTTGGGGCATTTAGGGGGTTGATGTTGGGTTTCTTGGTTTGTTTTTGTTTGTTTGTTTGTTTGGTTGGTTGGTTGTTTTTGTTTTTTTTTTTAAGCAGGGAGATGTCTATGTATGCTCAAATTCAGTTAAAATTCTCTAAGTCCCTTGCTCTCAGACAGAGAACAATCCCATACAGTAGAAGTATGAATCCCAAAGAAAAGACGAGGGAGACAAGTCCTGCAGGGCAGGCCACAGTGTCCAGTGTTTCCTGTTGGAGGCTCACATGAATCCCTTAGAAGACTGAAGCTGAGGGGAGAAGATGAAGATTGTAAACTAGTGCCATGACTCGGCATGAATGCACAGGACCGTTCATGAGGTTTTCACCCAAGTCCCCTGTGTGAAAAAGCCCCAAGTTAGGAATTCTGCAAGGCTTAACAGCACTGATGTATGGAAGGAGACCCTGGCTTCTCCAGCTCTTAAGGCTCCTTGATGAGTAGCCTGTCCCCCCAGGGGACCCAGAGCACCATTAAACTTTCAAAGAGCTCCCTCAGGATGGATACAGTCTCTAAAACCCAGCACCCCTCAGGTCACAATAGTTCAAGACCAGAAATCCAGAAAAAAAAAATCCTCCCTTGCTTCTTGAGAGCAGAAGAAATAAAAGGAAGTGGCCTCCCTGGCCATGGCAATCAGAAGTGGTCTAATGACTCAGGCTGAGGCAGCGATGAGGTGACTCAATGACTCTTGTGCTGGCACAAAGGAGACACTGCATTCTCAGCCTGCTCTCCTTTGAGTCCTCATTATCTCTGGAGCACCTGTTCTTTTCAAGAGGCCCTGACACGTTATGTGCAATTCCCTCCAGTCCATGGCAGCAAATGCTGCCTGAATTTACCCTCTGCTTAGGGAACCGGTACCTCTGACCTGTCTGCATGCCAGATCACGCTTCTGTCCCCACACCTCCTCCTAAGAGCTATGGAGACATGGGCAGGCTACAGAAGACGCTGTGCCCACCTTAGTGCCTGGAGCCCCAGGTGAAAATACTCAGTGTCCTGCAGTCAGTGAACTCTACTTCCAGCTTCTGGTTTTGTGCAAAGCTGCATCTGGGCCATGAGGGGCACCGAAGCTGGAATACCCAGGGCTATCGTTGCACCTTGCTGCAGAAAGGTGGTAGTTCTATGGGTTCAGCTAATCTTACTGTACCTCAATTGGTTTAACCCACAGAATTACCATCTCAGGGACTTCTGAGAAGATGTCCAGAAACCTCTTCTAGATCAAGCAAGTCTAAGTGAAAAGAGAAATTCTCACCCGAACAAGGTCCATCTCTTGGCTGCTCTCCATGAAGGTCCAGATTTGGGGGCTGAGTTCTTCCCACATACCCTCCAGATCATGAAACACGGCCAGCTCCTGGAAGGTCTTATTCACCTACAGTTAGAATACATACAAATAGAAGAAAGACAGAAGCAATAAGTATTCTAAGGTTCCCTGGGGGAAAAAAATCACTCCTCACAGACCCCCCTGCCCAGTCCTTTCCCTTCCTCAGGAAATCCCTATAGCTATAATTCAAACACTCAGGGCTGAGAGCTGGCTCCCAAAGTTACATGTATTTTTGACTATTTGAAAGTGTTATAAAGGCCATCAGTATACTCAACACATCCTATCTGAAGCTGCCTTCACTTCCTGTCTCTAATTCGGGAGGGGTGGGGGAGTCTGGGCACACACGGAGTCCTAAGCCTGGGCAGCTTACCTCAGCCATGACCTGCCTTGTAGCTGGAGTGTCAGGTGTATAGAGAATCTTCCCAACAAGCAACGGCTTGAGGGCCTTCCAAATAATTCGAGAAAGAGGACTAGACTCCAAGCTCTTCATCAAATCATTGCAATAAGGAGCTATGGGCAGGACAGAAGAAACAGTTGCTTATACACATGGCCAGATGCCAACAGGAACTTAGCTGGTTTGGCCTATGTAGAGCACCATAGAAGTGGGTGGAGGATCAGAGGGGAGACAGGTAGGAGGAGGGCGGAGTCAGTCAGTCTCCATCCAACCCCCAAAGAAGAGCCATGTAAGGAATCCAGGTGAGTCACGGGCTGGGCCACAATGGTAAGTAGATTACCAGAAATGGGTTGAATTAAAAGAGTTAGCTAGTAATGTGCCTGAGACATAGGCCAAACAGTAAGAAATTTAAAAAAAAGAAGTTAAAGCCACCCTGGCAGTGCAGGGTACAAATGCCCATTCCACCACCTAATAGTCATGCAGCAAATAAACTTCCCTTATCTGAGCCTCAGTTTGCTCTGCTATAAGCAAAGAAAAGTTCCTAACATCTACTTGGCAGAGATGTGAAGAGGATTAGCTGAGGTATTTCCTGTGAGATCTTTAAAGCGCTTGATGCTTGAAATAGGCAGGCCCTTTCGAAGACTCATATCTGAGCTGATCTCAGATATGTTTTTGACTGTGCACACACCACGCTAATGCCAGCGCCATACCTTCATGCCAGCCCTCACAGCTGTTTTCACAGAAAACAAATGGGATTCTTATCTGCAAAACCAGGGGGCTGTGTTTAAACTTTAGTTTCAAGGAAACACCAAATATTTCCTTAATAATTAGTAGATCTTATCACAAATATATTTATATTTAATAAAAATTTAAAACTGAAATATCCAAAGTTCAAAACATAGAAGTGACTTTGCTTTAGATGCCACTTAACTTCTGTAAGCTGTTTAATAAAGAGATATACAGTAATCATAATAAAGATAATAGAATTGGGGGCATCCTAGGGATCAGTCCATGGCCTCACTCTTGGTATACAAGCACTTCTGGTTGTATTATATCTCCAAAGCCAGAATCTTTGTTTTTAAAGAAGTCTGGGCCTCAGTTATATCTGTTGTGTAAATGAGATGCCCCTGGATGGATCTGTGGACTAGGGAAGGGCAGACAACTTCTGAAAACTTCAGAAACTTGTAAAGTTCTGGAGTGCTGTATTCCAGCAAACACAAGGCTCTTGGGATACAGGCACACACAAGAAGCTATCTCACTCTGTGTCTGAAAGCCAGCTGCGTGGTGTTTTCAAGGAAAACATGGCATTGTCAGATCTGTAACACCGGATCTGCACCAGGCACAGGACACACATCCACACAGAACTGCCTAAGTGTGGTAAGTGGATATAGACTTACAGGGTTCTCTAACACTGTCTTGTGTGTTACTAAGAATACAAAGCAAACAGGAGATCAAATGTCTGAGTGGGATGGTGCACACACACCACCATTAAACGGGACAGTTCCCCGGAAAAAGCCAGGAGCATTAGGGCTTGAATCTCAGCTCTTGGGGATTATCTAGGAATGCAGCTTTAACCAAGACATTTAACCTCTGAGCCAAGAAAATGCAAGGTTTCAGAACCTTCCATTCAAGGTTACTATGAGAATGAAATAAGATAATATACAAAGAAAAATTTGCCTTAATGTTAGATTTTCTTGTAGTTGTTATAATTACTATTTTTACTATCACCCAATTTTAGGTATTTGTTATAAAGCTTATCTCACAGTAACACTAATAGTAATTTTTTAAAAACTCAAAATCTCATTTTTAGAAATTTTTCTGGCTTTATTGAGATTTAACTGAAAAATAAAAATGATATATATTTGTAGTATACAATGAATCCACTGTAAAGTGATTAACACAACCTAATCAACTAATATATCTATCACTTTATACAGATATCCAGTCTGTGTGTGCAGTAACATTAACTCTCTTAGCACATTAGCAAACACTCACCATGCTAACCATTTCCTCTCCAGAGTACATTCATTTTGCATAAGTGAAATTTTCTACACTCTGACCTAACAACACATCATTCTATCACCCACTCAGGCCCTAGCAACCTCTTTTCTTACCCACTTTGTGGAGTTAATTTTTTTCTTTTCAATTCCACATACAAGCGAGTTCACATAGGACAAAAACTGGGGAGACTGGCTGTCCATCACTTGTACATCTGTACCTGAGATGTACCAGCCCCTCATTCAAAGACCTGAGAAGGGTTCACTAATTAAGAACTCTGTGCTCAAGGAGCAATGTCATGAGAGCAGAGAGGACCACAGAGGACCACGTCTCCACTATCACACAGAGCAAAGGAAAGCATTACACAAGCAGAGCCTAGACCTAAGACAAGGATGAGGACAGGGCTTTGGTCTGCAGACTCACTTGTAGAATTGTCATAGAAGGTATCTGAGTCTTCCTCGGTGCTGTTGCCTCCAAAGAGGGCTTTGTAGTTGTTATCCTCATACCAGTTCAGTGACTTGATCTTCAGGCCCCCGCCCTCTGGGTGACCACAGACGATGCGGGAAACAGCCTGGTAGATCTGGGTGGAGGAGCCAGAGCTGTTTACATTGCTGAGAAACATCACCTCCTGCCGCATGTCACTCCAGCTCTTTGTGCTGAACAGCTGATGTCAGGATGGGGAGGAAGGAGAGGAAAAGGGGGAGGGGTAAAGGGCAGGGCAGGGTTGGGACAAGAGAAAAGAAGCAAACGCTTTATTTTCTTAACCCAACAGCTATGTTCCAGAAGCCCTTGGTGCTGCCCTTGGTGCTCAGCTGGTATCTTCTCTCCATCTGTGCTACTGGGACCTACAGCACTTGACTGCTATGTTATCCCAAACTGGTGGCTTCCCCCCAGCATCTGCCCAGGGGAGACTTCTTGCTCACTCTCCACTTACTCTGTGAAGTGCCCTTGGCTCCCAGGATAGGGTAACCACTTAATCTTCTAGCCCAAGTAGGGTGGCCGTACTTGAGATCATCAGTGAATGGATGGACCACTGTCTTGCATTCTCCATTGATTGCAATGTTCTTCACCCTCCCTTAACCTCACTCCAGTCTCTTCTTCAGTCCAACAGCCAGAGTGCAGACATTTTGCAAGCATGAAGCTGCATTAAACCCCCTGCTTCTAGCTCCTCTGGCTTCCTTTGTGACTCTTCAAGTGTGTCTTCAAGCACGCCCTGGCATCAGTGCTTTTTACCTGCTGTTCCTCCTGCTTGGAGTGTCCTAACTTCTCTAGGGGTACCCCAGACTTGTCTTTAGTCAATTTATTCTCTCTCCTTCAAAGCAGTATCATTCCTTCTCCCCTCCTTACATGATTTATTTTTTCCTTCATTGCACAGATACCTGCTGTCACATCAGCTGCCCTGCTTATTTCTGATGTCTACTCTTCTGTGAGCTAAATGATGGCACTGAGGTGACTTGCTCACTGCTGAGTTTCCGTAACTAGGAAGGCCAACAACCTAGTCTGGACTGTGTGAGCGTCTGCGATCCTACCTGTTTTTTCATTCTTGTCCTGTATACCTTTCCTCTCACCCAGAAATGACATTAATGTCAGCTCACTCATCTCCTATCCCCCCTGCCAGGGTGGCTAATGCATATGTTCTCTGAGGCTCTCTGGGGTATTTCAGACAACATAGGAGTTGGTGATGAATTCTTGGAAGGAACAAACCAGAACACAGACTTTAGAGTTTAGAGATCTCATGTTCAAGTTCCACTCTGACCAATTAATTCTCTAGAAGACTGTGGGCAAAGCATCTAAGTTCTCTGAGTCACAGTGCCATCTGTGAAATGGGTACAATAAGAAGTACCTTACTGTGTCTTGTGGATATTACAGACAAAGGAAGCCAAAGTACCATAATCCATCTTTCTTGTTCTTACCTTTTTTTCAACAGTTGGACTTTGAACATAGCAACTAACTTTCTCTGTAAACATGGACCAAGCAAATGCATTTCCTAATCATTACTTAGGCAAAGCAACTGAGTGACATGTGACCAAAGTGACATGAGGGTGATCTTTCAGGAAAAGTGGGCACCCACTGCTGATGCTGGACCAAGAGTGAATGGGCTCCAAGAGACAGCCAAAAAATGCACACAATTCAGCTGCATATGCTCCATCACATCAACCACAGAACACACCATGCCCTTTTAATTATTTTGTTTCAATAAAAGCAGGGATATGGATAAAAGAGAAAATAGCTGGAACATCACTCCCACCCCCACCCCACCCAGCCATCACTACTTCTGTTTTGCTTTCTCCGAGGCCAGAAATGAGCAGCAGGTAAAGGGACAAGGAAGGACCTTCCAGAGCTGTGTTAGCATGTCAATGTCAACTCACAGGGCCCTATGGAAACAGATACAAACTTATAGGGCACTTCCTCTTTCTGTCTTCTGAAAGAACCCAACTGATCCATCTCCTCCATTTATCCAATCCCACTTGCCACCAGAGCCAGAGGAACAAATAATAGGCTGACAAAGGTCTGCTTCCTAAAAGTGGGGCTTTCGAGCCAGCCCCTCTGTCAAAGATGCATGAGCACAGTTCAAACAAAAAGAGAAAGACACACAGTGATGTGTTGCGCTCAATCCCAGGGGTTTCAGAACCTCTCAAATGTGTTGCTTGTTCTATGACCAACATGAAATACTTTTATTGTCAGAAAACTAAGTTTCTTCTGTTATTTGGAGGGGAAAAGGATGATAGAAACATGGAAAATGAGTTAAAAGATCACGGGCCGGGCCAAATCTGAGAAACTTTCCCCATGAATCACTGAGTTCCCGTGTACTGAAACACTGTCGGCTGCTTTGTGTATGACAGGTGGAACTGAAGGTAGCTGGGATTCGTGGTTCACTGTGATATCAGGACAATGTCCACTCTGACATATGTGACAACATGTAAACCTAAAGGCCAGATCTTCTCAGTGCTCATGGGAGACCATACTCCCAAGACTGAACCCCCAAAGGCCCAGTTTCACAAGGGGAAGGAAAGCCAAAGCATTCCCATTGGCTAGCAAAGGCATGTGTACAATGGAAGAATGGATGGTCTTGTTGATGTCTGATGTCAAGCAGAGTCAGTGAGTGCACAGGGTGCGAGGAGGAACGAGAGAACTCTCTTCACAAATGTGCAGTGACTTAGGGGCAGAAACTCACAGAGAAAGGTCTAGACTAGACATGGGGCCTTAAGCCACTAATTATCTCTGCAACAATGGTGTATTTTAATTTCTTCTTCTCCAGTAAAGACCAAAACTGATAAATTTTTAGATTATTGTACTTCTAAAATTTAATGACACAGCAGGTAATGTTCAAAGTAAAAGAATCATGTTAGCCAAACTCAGAACTAAACAAAACAATAGCAGCAAGGTTATTTATTGTGGCTAAAAGGACAGAACTTACCTCTTGGGCCAGGTCCCCTAAGCTATCAAGCAACATTCTGGTGGCTTCAGCCAGCTGCTGGGTCAGGAGAGGAGATGTCGAGTTGAGTCTTGTCTGGAAAGAAAGGGGGAAAAATTCTTTGTCTCTGAGGTCAAATACAAGGCCAGAATATCTAAATAGAAAATAAACATGTAAATCAAAACTATTCCCAATCTTGAATTTAAAAACAATAAACCAACTTCTAACGGAAATAAAGAACAGTGTACAATTAGTATAACTGCATGCCTGAATGTTTAGTTTTCTTCAGATAAGTATTTCTCTTTGATGAATGATTGCAGAAATACAAATTTAAGGCTGGTGGAATAGACAACATAAAAATATCTCATGTAGTTCACATAGGCAGGCACATACCTGTATATGTGCCAAATGTAATTCTGACCAAAAAGTCCCAACTCTATCTAAACTTCTGCAAGACACATGTTTATAGGCATGGCCTTGACAAAAGTCTGTGATGGCTCACAAAAAAAGGGGGAAGGAAAGATAAAAGCCAACAATAACCAAAAGCAAGAGAATAATTCTCTTTTTTTTCTGTTGAGTCAGCCCAGTTTTCACAGTACTGAACACTGAAAATTTAACACAGAACACTGTTTTTATGCCAAGTGTTACTCAGCACCTTGGATTTACTAATTAATGTGTTTAGTTGTTATGCTACATAACCTAGCTGCACAGTAAACATGAAAAAATAATTAATTGGACCTGAAGGAAAAATAAATTATGACAGAAAACCTAAGGGGAAAAAAACTCATAAGCTCCGAAACCAGAATTGCTGTAGAAAGAGTTCCAACTTGAGTTCGATGACTAGGAAAGGCCAGGGGGAAGTGAAGCATTCCTTAGTGTTTTTACGGATTCTGTCTTGTTTTATTCAATATTGTAACACACACCTAGAGAACATTAGACTGTTTTGCCAACACTTGTCATGCCAGAGATTGCTGTGAAATTGTAACACTGAAGCTTCAGAGAGAGTGTCAAGAGGTGGGTAAGACTAACTGTAAGCAACAGCCTTGGAGACATTCTCCTCCCTGGATTTTTTGATATGTTATTTTAAAGTGAATTTCAGATACAGAATTGAGTTGTGATCGTCATAATCTCAGTGGCTGACAATAGTTCCTGGATGCACATTTCTAACAAAATCTGTGTATGAAAGAAAGGGTGCAACTGGACATGGGATCTACTGGGAGGGCTTATGAATGAGAATCATGTCCCCGAATTCTCAGTCAGTACTCCAAGAGACCTGTGGTCTCCCATCAACACTCTCCTCAGAGACAACTCTGATACAACTCCCATATCATGTCAATGGCTGTTCCTTCCAGAGAGAGGGACTCAGGAGCAGAAATAGTAGACAGCTCTGTTCTCACTTTCTCTCTTCAGGTTCACTTTATAACTCAAGGTCAGCACATCAGAAGTTGAACCCGTGATTTTCGACTGTCAGGAAAATGCTTACATCCTGGGAGGTCCTAATTAGAGATGATAAGAGGGTAAACATGGCCTAGCTATATGGTAAGTGATGTTCATGATTATAAAGCAAAAATAAACTGAGCAAAAAAAATTCCAACTTTACATGCATTTCTAAATCTGAAATGCAGGTAGGTACATTTTTATGAGGTCTAAAGTGACTCAAATCCCCCATGTCTCCATACCCTCAGCTATACTGCCACAGGGGAGTAATACCTGCTTAACACAGAGTTTCATAAACACTGAACCACAAGAGACCTACTAAGTTTTTTGAGTAGAGCCTGCCACACAGTAAGCCCTCACAAGTATAAACAATTTCATCTCCCCCTTCTTCTTTCCTTCCTTAAAAACATACTACCACCTGTTCCTGTGTACAGACAGTTTGCCAGTGCTCAAGAAAACAACTGTCCCACTTCTGTGATTTGCCCTGTGTCAATCAATCAGATCTACAAGACAACAAGTGCAAGAGATATTTCTACCCTCAGTGGTATCATGAGAAATCAGTCTTTTCTGGCTTTTCCGTCTGTACAAATTTGCATCTTTATAAGTAATGACTTTCCTTCTATCTGGCTTTCAGTTTGGACAGTTTGGAGGGAGCTGATTCTTATTTTTCAGCAGTGCAAGCACTAGGCATGGACCTTGCACCTGCCTATGTAACCCTTGGGTGTAAGGAGCCTTAGATGCAAACACAAGAACCTGATTACCTCTGCCATAAACACTGGACCTTTGATAAGCAATGTCTGATGAGATGATTTGACTGTCCATAGTCAGTACTTTGGTCTGTTGGCCTAATTGATCCACTGGGGTCTTACTGGTTAAACCAATCCATACATAATATCGTAGAGTAGTCAGTGTCAATGCGCAGACCTTTTCACGACAGTTGTTTTTAGAAAACAATGCAGGGCTGATGAGATGAGTGAGGGTGTTTAGTCTCATGCCTAGTCTCATGACCTGAATCTGACCACCAGGACCTACATGGTGGAAGGAGAGAAGTGCCTCCCACAAACTGTCCTATGATCTCTATGCCATGGCATGTGAGTGACACACACAACAAATAAACTGTAACTTAAAAATAATTTTTAAATAGATATTCAGTATATTTGAACAATATCAGCTACCCGCGGTTGATACATAGAAACTGACGTTGGAGGCACAAACGATGCATGCACACAATTCAAATTCAGCATCCGTCTCAAATGTGGATTATCTAAATATGTTTTGCTCAAGACCTCATTCTATACAGAGGCGGTGCTGATGGAAATCAGCAGAGTGAAATGCTTCAAACTGACAGTCAGAAGATAAGCCTTTTGATAACTCCTCCTGGATCTGTTAGACAGTCATGTTTACCATCTCAGCTCATTATTTATAAATAATCTCTTGGTAGATTAAAGAGCTGAAAAAATAAACTAAAAAATATTAGAAAAATATATGAACTTGGGGTAAGAAGAAATTTTAAAGATAAAATTTAAATATAAAAAGGATCCAATAAAAAAAAGACAGTGGATCTACATTTTAAATATTAAATCTGTGAATTAAATGATACCACAAATGACCTTAAAAATTAAGTCAAAGACTAGGAAGATGGAATTTTAGTATAAAATGGAATATCAGACAAAAGTTAATATGAACCAGCTCCACATGCATCAACACTGATAAATCTCAAAAAATATAGAGCTTCACCAAAAAAAGGGGGGGGAGCTCATCATACACATATATACATGTGAACACATGCAAGCCCATGCTATGCATTGCTGTTGACAGAATTTAAATCTATACAGTAGAATGTATAAAAACATACATCTTCAGAATAGGAGCTGCCTTTGAGGATACAGATAGGGTTACAAAGTAGCCATGGTATCTATGATGGTTTATTTCTTGAAGTAAGTTTAACTGACCTACTAGTGATATTATACCTTTTTTAACATTTGAAGTGTTTGCTGCTTTTCTCTTTAACTCAATACAATACAGAGAGAAGAATGACTGATTGGGGATAAGGAAGGTAGAACGCACTTCAGATCTAAAAGGCAGCTAACTCCGTGAAATACAGAGAACCCAAGGACTAAGTTACACCTTGAAGCGTAAACACAGAATGGCATCTACATCTGCTATTCGCCATGACCTCCTACTCACACTTCCTTGATAAAGGCAAAGTTTGCCACAGCAGTACCCCAAAAGCTCCCAAGGAACTTAAAGTTCTCAAAAACGCACAGCTCAGAATTCCTGTTGTTTGTTCTGGACTGGGAGCATCTTCTTGACTATGAATTCAAGTAAGTTCCTATTGTACACACTAAGAAAACTATTTCCTAAAGAAAGGCAAATAAAATATTCAGTTAAAGACTGTACTTTCTGTCATTCAGCCTAACAGGAATGCATGTATTATTCAATATATTTAGATGATAACTAAATACAATAATACAATAGAATATTATTCACAAATTCTCACTTTATTACTCTAAGACTTTCACTCATTTTCTGTAACGTGTTAATTATATCAGGGCAAGATTTCCTAAAAGTCCCCAAATGACAAGGACTATTATGTCCCAGAGACTAACCGATGGCATCATTTTTTCTATTTGAGGTAGATTAGCAGTTATGTTGTCAAAGACTGAAACATGTTAAAATTTGAGAACCTAGCAAAGTCCACTTGGTTTTCATTTCTAAGCTGTTTCTTTCTTTTTTTTTCCAACACAGGGTTAGGGTTGGGGTTAGGGTTAGGGTCTTGCTCATTTGTTAGCATATTACAATTAGGTACTCAGTAGATGTTTCCAGAAGAAAAGCTTAAAAGGAAAAAGACATCTCAGAGGGAAAAAGTGAGCTAGTGTTATCCTACTTCAAAAGCCACGAAAATCCCAAGAAGTCTCTGTTGTACATGTCCCCTCACTAATCTCTGGAAGCTGCCATGACTGCTCTTGGTCTATAGATGACATTCAGTGCCCTGATATGGCTCACAGAATCTGCCGCTCATAGACTTTGTCCACTTCCCCTGCATCACATCTCATCACTGATGCTCCTATAAATCTCTCCATCAGTGCATCCAGCCCACCCTGAATGATCTCAGTTATGTACCACTGCCCTATACACCACTTTTTCTTCCCACTCCCTTCTAGATCCTGCAGATAGTGTGTTTTCTTTTGGTAGCATCCACTGTGTAGGCCCCTAAATAGAAAACATCTTAACCTGCTGAAGCTAACCTTAAATTAGGTTATATGATCATCAGAGCCTTCAAAGGACCACAGCATCTATTGTTGAGACACAGCACCTGCATCTTTCCTTACTCATCCCACCCTTCCTCTCCTCCAGAACAGACAGCACTGCACCTACCACAGTGCTGCCTCCTTGGCCCTGTTCATAGTCCTGACTCAGCTCAATAAACACTGGATAAATAAATTTATTTGTAAATAATGACTATATAAAATGAAAAAGAAGGTATTATGTATTACCAATGTTTCATAAATCACAGTCAAATAATAGAGAACAAATAAGATACAATTGAAAATTATCTTCAATTGACAAAAATCTTATTTATATCCCAAGATTTTCAGTGACTCTTTCGTTAAATATAGATGCACTTAGATAGAAATGGTGTTTTTAACACAGTATGAAATTTTGCTTGTCTCTTGTAAATGCATCTTACAAAATGATACCTGGTACATGCCTGACTTGCCTTCAGAGCTGAGTATTGTGACAGCTGTCTATAATCACATGTCTGAAGCAAGAGCGTCACAAGATCAAGGCCAATCTGGCCTATCCATCAAGACCCTATCATAGCAACAAAAATCGTTCCCTTAAAAGTAAATGTAACTCTAACTCTTCACTAAGCTTTAAACTTGGGGCTGGAGTGATGATTAGTGGTTAAGAGTACTTACTGTCCATCCAAAGGACATACAGCACCAGAACAACAGCTATAACCTGTGTAACTCCAGCCCAAAGGATCCAATGCCCTTTTCTGGTCTCTATGAGCACCAGGCATGCACGCAGCAAACAGACATACATACAGGCAAAACACCCATGCATACAATATAGAATATAAGAAGAAAAAAAGCTTTGAACCGAAAATAAGTCAGCTATGTACCATGGGCAAATATTATCATAATCAATCAATCTCTAATATTTCCATGACATCTATGGCCATGCCACCCTGAACATGCTCAAGATAGTCTATTATTTGACTATTATATGACAACCAAGCTTTCCTTTGAGGGATATTTTAGTATTTTTATTAAAATAAGGAATGATTCGCCTCATGTCTGAAGAAGATATTAATCTATTAAAAAATAATTCAACAATTTAAATGTCATCTTTTATATTAAATGTGTCTCATGCATTAAAATATTACATAAGCATGCTGCTTCTAAAGACAGTTCGAAAGACACCTACTGCCATAATTTAAAAGCAAGCCTTTACATTAGAAACCACAGCACTTCTCAGGAACAAACATGCCATGATTGAAGCACACGTTTGGGCAAATGGAGCTGAGCAGTCATATTAGCCAAATACTAAATTTATCAATTTATTCCTCAGTTCTGTGCAGATGAACACACAGTCTGAGAGTAATCACCACAGTAAGTCATCACACCAAATACCAAATGATGAGCACCACAAGTGCTCAAAGACAAAAAGCACACTATGCAAACAGGCGGACGGTAAAAGTCAAACAAAATTTATAAAATCTAGTACTTTCCACAAATGTCTCAATCTTTTAGGCAAAGGGAGAGGAAAAGAAGGGATTCTTCCACATTAAAAAAGAAAAAAAAGCCTACATAAATTCTCCTCTACAAAAACCTTCATAAATGCCATACACAAAATGCTACCTGTGACATGCTGGAGTGTTGATCCAATCCCTTAAAAGTCACAAAGTAGGGCTGAGGAGATGACACAATGGCTAAAGAGCCTATGATAGAAGCATGAGAACCAGAGTTCAGATCCACATGAATATCAGGTGGGTGTGACAGCCTGCCTGTAATTCCAGCCCTTGGAAGAAAAGAGCCAAGCGTCCACCCCTAAAGCAGGCTATCTAGTGAGACTTGCCATAATGACAAACCCTTCTTAAAAAAAGAGCAAGAGCACGAATTCCCAACTTATCTTTGGCCTCTACATACACGTTCATGTATGCCTACAAATACATGCATGCACCCACATACATGCAAATACAGAGAGAGAGAGAGAGAGAGAGAGGTCACAGACCAAAAGATAATACCAAGTCCCATCTGTACTCTGTCTTTGTCTACAAAAGTCAAGAATGGACCCAGCAAAGACCCTTCAGATATTCAAGACAAGGACGATTTGCTCGCCCTATACTCATCCATGCCTTGGACAGCACATCTGTGAGGTCACGGGTCTCCTTGGAACCCTGAAGCATCTAACATATGAACCAAGTTGTGTCCTGGTGAGAATATGGAGCATGAAACATAAAACATTTGAAGAGAGTTCTTCATTCCACAGAAACAGAATTCTCCATTTTAGGTAGAAAGTACTCTCAGAGGTCAAGATGATATACCCACAGTCATGTGCACAATATTCAAGGTATTGGTGACACGAGATAAATCTGTAGACTTTGTCTTCCAACCTCAAGAATCAGACACTATTCTCACATCACTGAGACAAGAGTGAACCAGGACCAGAGCTCCAAACTATCTAAGACAAGCCTCACTTCAGCGCCACTTACAGAACCTGTGAGGTTCTCAAATATGCTGCTTTGGCATTTGAAGTCAGTTCTCAAAGCCTACTAGAATGAAAACTCCACAGGCATCTCATCTGCCTAAACCAAGTTCATCATGGAGAGCAGACATGCAGTAAACAGTCGAATTTTATTGGATGGATATTTCAAAAAGAGATGCTCCACTTCCCACCATGTATCAGAACTGTTTACCATGAAAAGTTCAATCCTTCCTTGCCTTCACTGGAAAGTCAGCTTTTTGAGAATCTCAACTAAGTAGGGTACCCAGAACAATCCTGACATAAGACATACTCAATAAAATACTGTTTGGTAAATGAGTAAGTCTGGAGGTTGGTGCTTGGTTGATGCATCTAGTTTTCGGTTTTGGGCAATATCGGGACCAACAGTGTCAATGTTCATTGGCATAGTCTTTGGGATTGCTTTGTTTATTCTGGCTTTGATCTTTAGAAGGAAACATTGGTCTTACCAGCAATTGTTTTCAATATGCAACTTGTATTACTTGTGTCAATTAAATGATCAGCTTCCATTTGTTGAACATCTACTATGTGCCAACCCCTTGATATATATCCATACAAAAATATGTAAAACAAATAGTCACAATAAATGGTAAGCTATATTACAACCATATAAAATAAGAGAAAGTGGAAGCTTGTAGAGTCTATGCTATTTTTTCCAAAGTCAATGACATGTACAAAAAGCCGAACCAATATTGGAACCCCGATCTCAATGATCTCAAGTCATGCCCTTCTAACTCTGCAACACTGACCAATGTTGTCCAAACACCATTATCCAATCATCTATAGCCTAGAGGAGACCCAGAGGTAAGAGTCAGAATGTTTGGGGCTGAAAATTATGGAAATACTGACACCAAAAATAAGAATCACACCAGGGGGAAAACATGTCTCTTCTGATGAGCCACTTTTGATCCGGAAATACATATTAATAAAACAGTCTTCCTCCATGATGTTGGGTCACGCATCTGGCTGTTATCCTCACTGCAAATTCTTAGCATAATTAACTGCCATTGGCACAATTAATAGCACAGCTTGCATACATAATAAATCATAAACATTTAAATTTTAGCCAAGTAGCAAACGAAAAAGTGTACTTAATATAAACCAAGTATCAGTCCCAGTGTTCCAATTAAGGCACTGACTCATTCAGTAAATAACATTACAAAAGTCTGAAAGACATTCAATCCCAGAGGCATCTTCCAAAACATTTTCACACAGCACAATCCTGATCATTTACTTTAGTCTACTTTAAAAGCCCCATGTTTTGATTTCATGGAGAAAGGTTCTCAGCAAAAGCAGAATTCCAGACACTCTCCACCCTGGAGACATGCAGGGTGTACAGTGAAACCATCGTAATAAACACTGGTTCATGAACCTACTAATCTACAAGGACATAACAGGAGAGGATGTCACACAGCTGACAGGTCTGAAATTTTCATGGTGTGACAAACCCACCCAAAAGGAGACAATTTCAAGTTGAAACCTGAGCTGTTAATGGACAGATGATGAGGGTCATGATGTTATTCTATTTTGAAAGCAGTTCTGACATTCTAAGAGCGGAGGGATTTTAATGGACTGTAAACTCTACCAGCTACAACGAGTAAGCTGAAGTGAATGCATGGGCACCAGAACCCATCGCTGTGTCTTCTAAAATAACCCCTAAGTCCTAAATCTGAAGGACAGATATTTACATCTGTATCTTACAGTGAAGTAAAGTAGTCCCCAAGCACGATTTTATATCTTTTCACACCAGTTATGATGACCTTGACCCTCTACGCCTCACAAAATGTCAACAGTCTGCAAAGATCGGCAGTGGTACATTTACCTAACTATGTAGCACTGTTGCTGGGAGCAATTATAGACATCTCCAATAAAGAAATACATCTTGATTGATTGATTAAATTATAGTGATAAAAGCAATAACCAATGGAATCTGAGACCACCAAAGCAAGTACCTCAGGATCAAGGAAACATTAAGCTGGTGACAACAGCTGGCATGTGTGCACACCACAGAAGCACCTACAAGAACCTCATAGTTTTGTTGCCACCCATGTCTCAGGCAACAGCTAGAGAGTCACAGAGTTAAGCCACATGCAAGAACATCTTACAGTTCAGAGAGTCTCCTCTATTCCAAGGTATGAAGTAGGCCCAGAAACCTTACAGAAACTGATCCCCTCAATACCCCCAGAAGTGCATAGTTCTTTATAATAAAATCCAGCTTCACAGAGTTCAGCCTGTTACAGTATCATCTAACTATAATGAAGAACGTGTCTTTTCAGAGAATCTATTGACATAGTAACTCTCTCTGCTAAACCAAAAAGCAGAGTGCTAGATGCTGCAGAATACTATTGGATGCATTTCATCAGAGATCTCAGAAAATTCATAGAAATATTTATTCTAGAATTTCTATATATCTAACCCTGATGACCAACACCCACAGGCTCACTTGCATGGGTTTTGCATAGTTTGTTTTGAGAGTGTGTCTTTCTAATACATTTTTGTCATTTTATATGATCTTACTCAATCCCAATGTTTCACTATCTGACCACAATCTCCTCCTCTGTTGGTTTTAAAAATACTAATAAGTAGTCATTTCCTATTAATCACTTTAAGACTTTTTCTTAAATGGTGTGTGTGTATGTACACATTAGTGCATGTGTGCATGCATGTGTGTGTGTATCTTTTTTCAAATGGACTTTTTCTAAGAAACATAGTATTTAAAAACATGAAAGATGGATCTTCTCTAGTTCAAACAGGCAAAAGAGACCATGGGCCTCGATGCTGCCACACCCAGAACATTATCCTCCAACTCACCTCTTGGGAAATGAACTGAAATTTGAAAGAACACTCAAAATACAACTGGGCTAAATTATATCACCAAGTCCCACCCAATCCCAAATTTCTACAAAAACAAGTCATGTTGTCCAGGAAAAGATTTCTCATTCCCAAGGCATTGGTGCTGGAAGCTCGTGTACAGAGCATGGCCACTTACCACAACCGGTTTCAGGATGTCCATGTTATAACGCAGCACTCGCTCTGCCGCGTCTAGCTTCTCTTTTGGTAAACCACAAAGGGTAGAAACTTCCGGGCCACCAAGCCGAATGATTTCTTCTAATTTTGATCCATTACACAAACTAGTCAAATGTAACTGGTAGCCTTGCAAAAATACCTGGAAGGGTTTTATATAAAGAGAGAGAGAGAGAGGAGCAAAAATTACCAGGCTGGAAAGCTGGGTCCTGAAAGTCTTTGGGGGAGTGTCCCATAAACACAGCTGGGGAGATCTGAAGCAGAGTACCATTGCAGTCACCACATGAGTTTTCCTTTTACTGAACCAGGAAATGACTTAAGGCACAACCTGTCATAAATTTCAAACTGCATGCAAGACTCAGAATCTCCACACTGCTTCCCCTCTAGCTCAGGGTAATCCTTAATGCAACTACAATGTGACTGGAATACAATATTCAGCTAATGGAAACCCAAGGTCTAACCCCCTGAAACCATTAGAGGAAAGTCATCATAACTATTCTGGAATTTATACCATTGAACATTGAAATTGGGCTGAATTCTGAAAAAAAATATACTATAAATCTGTAGGTATAGGTTTAACAAATCTATAGAACTATGTTCCAGAAATGCCAGGATTGAGAATATTTTGTTCTGCTTTCCCAAGATTATGAAAAGGCAGGCCTCTAACTCTTTGGTAGGCCAGTTCTAAGTCATCCCTACCTGTGCTTTACAGCAAACCAACTAAGGAGCTTCTCTTTGACCAAACACTTCTACCTACTTGGCCTTTCTAGCTACATATCTGAGCCTCAGACCCAGGAGACAGAAATCTCTGTAATAAGATGGAGCTGCCTTTGTATACCAGACTCTTATTTATATCCCTATCATTAGAACAACATTTGTTGTATGGATGAATGAATGATTCAGGCTCCTTATTACAGCATTGTCAAGCCTTCTATCAGCGTAAATCAATGCAGTCCCCCTGGTCAAAGAGCAAGCCTATAGAGCAATGTGAGTGATGAACCCAAAGCCTCTCAACACTCATGCAGTTTTTTAAGTCCTGCAGAGTATCTGACCCTCCATGGTGTCCACCCAATTTTCACCTCCTGCCAGATACTCAAGTGTACTTCAGATTTACTCCTGTGTTTAGTCTTTGTCACCACGCTGGGATGAAGAACCCCAACAACATAGAAACTCTAATTACCATGCACAGATCTGCCCAGGATGCCTCTTTTTTAAACTGATGGCATGTAACAGATATGAAACTGGCAGGGGGCAATGGAAATTATGCTAAACGCAATGATTTCAAAAGCCTGCTGCCTCTGGCCCACCTCCCAACCACACAACTGGTGAACACAAGGCATATTTTCCTAGTTTCCTAAGACAGTGCACTAAGCACATTTTTCTAATTTTAAAAATTCTCAGCCATGTGAAGCAAAGATTTCTTCAAGCATAAACACTCCCACTACTGCTTACTGTAAAGTCAAGCCAGTATAGAGGTATAAGGCCAGGTGTGGGGTCAATTCTCCTTCCTGCTACAGAATAAAGTTAAGAAAAAGCTTTAAAAAAATTATAGCCATGTACTCTGCCCAGGAGCTGTATGAAAATAAATGATGCCAGGGAAGTTCACGAGGACTCTAATATGAAAATTCTATGTAAACACTAATATTACACTTAAAAATTTAATAGAATTCTCCTTACATATCTTTAAAATGAAGTATTGAGTGCTTTGTTTAATCTTTTGTGATAGATTCCAGTTCAAGAATCCACACCTTTGGCTCTTATTTCAAAACTAAATTTAAAAAAAGGCTTAATTCTCCTTAACATAAAATATCAACCTAAAGGAAGAAGTCTATACAATGCCAAAGCACAAGTACAAAATAAACTTCATGTCAATAAGCTGTCTCTGATGCTGAATGACACGTTCTCTTCAGTGTAGGTTTTCTCCATGCCTCCCAGAACAGAGAGTATAAAACGAGGCAAAATATACATGAATTTTAACTACTTCCTTCATAGCTGTTTCACAGACAAGGGTTTATTTATTTATTTCCAAGCCCTCTAACAATGTAATAGTGATCAGGTCCATGGGTTTGAAGAAGGTGGCAGCTTACCTTCTGGAGACTGGTATCAGCCTGCAGCAGCCTATCCACAGTTGACCTTGGGAGGGACAGGTTGTGATAAAGAAATCCAGAGAAGGTTTCATTGTCCACCAGGAAATCCTGGAGCTTCAAATCTATTGAAAAATGGTATTTTGTTTACAGTTAATAACTCAAAAAAAAAAGAAGGCTCAACCACTATGGGGCAGGCAGAATAGAATATTGATTGCTTCATCTTATACGGATGAGTGACCACAGGCTTCTGGCTTACATACACTGAGAAGTGAGTTACAACAGCTTTGTCTCACTGGGAAAGACATGAAAAAGATTACTCTCTGATAGCACGTTGAGGCACACTCAGTGTGTGTCCCAACACTCCAACAGTATAACGCTGCTGTTACATAGTCTTGCCTTGTTTCCAACTGAAAAACCAAACCTTTAAAATGATCTCATCCATCCTACCTGAGATTTGTGACATGCGCCCTGCTGCTCCTGCCTCCCCAATGCCCTGTCATGAAGCTAGAACTGAAAACACTGAAAGCCTTATTTCCATGAGCCATGGGGGCTAATCTCCTGGATCAGCAGGCAATGAGTCTCTAACTTTTTATAGTTTGGAATCCCTTGATGGGCTGGCTGCTTCATCTCGCCTGCTGGACACCAACGCAGAGCATCTGATTCAAGTGGCTTGTGATACAGCTGGAGCATCTGCACACCTACAAGCTCCCAAGTGGTGCTGATGCTGCCAGCATGGGGACCACACTGGGGTGACCCCTGATGTATATCCAAGTGCATTTACAGACATGGCCACGGGATACAGAGATGTAAATCCCGGTTTCTCCAAACACTGAGAAAAATATGTAAATTTATATTTAAAAACCCACCCTTTACTAAATGCATTTACTTCTAAAGGCTTTCACACTGACTCCCATTAAGCAATTAGCTTTCCAAATGCATCCAGGAAGGATTTCAGCCCAGTGTCATGAAATAGAAAAGGCACTGACCGAGAATCCAGAATTGTAGCCTCTGATAGGAAGCTATGTATGAGGGTGCCATTTGAATATTTCTAACATCTTTCTGAGCCTCAGGTCCTTTAGCTCTGAAGCAAAAGAACTCTGAGTGGATGCTGAGTAGGACCCTCTCTACAACACTATCATTTTTTCCTGCCTTGTTCTATTGACCATACTTCTCTTCTCTGTCCACTATAAACTTCTAATAACCTAAATCCTTTTGAGGAATTAAAAAAAGCAAACATCAAAACAAAAAATGAAAATAAACAATAAAAACCAATCTCCGTGGCCCAGAGGCCCACACACAATCTGACCACTAGAGGGCAAACTTTACAAATCACTTGCCCAAAGAGAAAACAGGTTTCATCTGAAAACCAGACTACAGGGTGCACAGATGAGAGCGGGAGTTTATCCTGAGATCTAAAAAGTCTCCAAGCAGGCTCTCACTAGGTCTGAATGATCCAGGCATCTTCTGCCTTGAGCAAAGTTCAGTGAACTCCGGGAACTCACGAAATAACAGATGAGTAGAGATTCTCCTCAACACCTATTTGGTTCACTCCTACGGTGCCTTATGACACAGAAGCTGATCTTAGGCCTGTTAGTGTTGCTCAGTACACTCTAGCAAGCTGTCACCTGTCTGCTGTTTTCCATCATACAAGGAACCATACCGGTACCACTGAACATGATTCTGTGCTTGCTAAGCTTCAGAATTCCTAAGGCTCATTAGGAGGCATGCAAAAACTAGTCTCTTCAGATTCTAAACCAGCAGTCCTTAGAGAGACAACTCACAAATAGTCATTTTAATAAGCAGCCCTGATACTTCCAGTGTAGAGAGTCTAGGAACCATATATTATGACATGTTATTTTACTTAAATATTGCATGCATTAATTCTGCTTATAAGAATACAGAATGTCTCTTATCCTAGGGTTCCTCAGAGCTACAAGAAGATCTGACACAGAATTACTATAAACAACTGAATAAATGACAGACGAGACTACCAGAAAGATTAAATAAAACACCTGACCAGTAGAACTGCCTTCCCAAAGACAACAAGATCTCAAACACTCCAGCATCCCCATGGTAAAGAGAAGGGAGGAAGAGGAGAGGGAGGGAGGAAGGAAAGGAGAGCGGGAGAAAAGCAGTAGGTAGGCAGAGGGCTTAAGGAAAGGTAGATATGCTTGTAAATAAATTAAGAAAGGAGAACTGGGATACACACACACACATACACACACACAGAGGCACACACTGGGAATCCAAATCTGGGTTCTCTGTATCCCTTTACTTGTCAGGTTATTTGATCTTAAACTTCCATGGACCTTATGTTTAAAATAAGAGTCAAAAGAGGCGTCTGTGAACCCCTGAAAGAACAAAACAAATTTTGAACTAACACTCGGCCCCAGCAGCTGAACACAAACTCCTCCTAAGCAAAGCCACAACTGTTCACAGCATCCTACTTAGACACTTGAGAATGGCTCCCTCCTTCAGGGTAGCAGAAGTGTGGGAGGCTGACCCAGGCTGCACTTTCAATGGGTCTCGGTCACCCAGCAACACTCTGGAGACCAGCAAATGTGCTTGGCATGTTTATAAGATGCTCCTGTTATGTCAACAGGATTGGAGAATACAACAAGCTCTAAGGAAAAAAAAAAAAAAAAAAAAAAAAAACAGCTGGATGTGATCAAACTCCAACTGCCTAGCCCCTGGATGAGACACAGAAACCAAAAAGCTGGTTAAACAGTTAACAGCCCTTGGCAGCAAGAGCAATAGTGTGGCAGACTAGCTGGGTGGGAAAACTACAGGGAGGGCCAAAGATCCCTGGCTACAAACAACTAAGACTATATCTGGTCATGTGGATACACACACAGTATCTTCTACTGTCACATCACCACCAACAGCTGCAACTCATATACACACAGCAAGGCAGAACTGTGTGGTGTGCTGATTCCTGGATGCTGCTAGACCCCCCTCAAGAGCTTTAATAAAACTTCCCAAGCTTAGATGGCACCCGAGAACAATGGACTAGAACTGCCTGGGACAGGAATTGGGTTCCAGATGTTAAAACAAACAAGTTCCAACCTAGTTTGTAAAAGAGGTGGATGTAGTAGTGCATATTTGTAATCTCAGTACTTGGGATGCAGAGGACTGCAAATTGGGGGCCAGCTTGGAGTACAGAGTAAGTTTCAGGTCCATAGTTACATGGAGAGCTCATGCCTCAACACAAAAGTATACAGGCAAAAGGAGTTTAGGATCATAAAACCCAAAATGTAGTAGTATATCCTGTATATGGCTGCATGGCCATAAAAAGGTTAACTATGTCTTAGAGAAGCCAAGCTTTATCAATAAAGGAAGATAACAGAGCCTACCTTTTAAGACCCAGAGATGTTTATAAACCAGAGAAATGAGTAATTGCCTAATGGCAAATGCTTATTAAATGGTAATGTATTCATTGTCACTAAAACAGCTGTTTTACTTGACTTTTGCTACACTATATAGCAATGTGCAGCAGAAAAGTGAGATCTGCTCAAGAGATGTTCTTGGTTATTAGTAAGAGGGGTGAAGAGGCACACAGATTACAGAATAGGCAGCAGAAGAATGGGTGAGAAAGCCAAATAAAGTCCATAAAAGCAGTCACACAAAGCCAACATGTATCTATCTGCAAGAATATAATGCAGGAAGTCAGGTTACAGTTCTAGAAAAGACCACAAATCACCCTTAGAATTTAGTTGGGTGAAGACAATCTCTCTCATGATGGAAGACACCCAGAAATCCTGCACTCATGGGGCTATGTACACAATAAATTCTCAACATATGTCCATGAAGAGACAGAGAACAAAATCCATAAATTCCCAGATTTGAGGGGGAAAAAAAGAGAGGTGGGAAAGAAATGGTGTAAGAACAGAGTAGAGTGGTTTTTGTCATTGCTGGTTTCTAACTTACTTATGCAGCTAGGAAAATGAAAATAATGGACCAAACCAGATGAATGAAACAGATATCCTTCTGGATAAATGGTGGATGGTTAGTTGGATAGTTGGATGGATGGATGGATGAATGGGTAAATGGATGGGTTAATGACTGAGTAGGTAGATGAAACAATGAGCCAACGGGTGGATGGAAGGTGATGGGTAGATGGATGGGTGAAACAGGTGAATGAATAGATGGATGGATGAGTTTGTGGACGGATACATACACATGATTGTAAAATAAGCTGATGTGACCTGGGAAATGGCCAATTTTGAAGCGGTAAATTCATCTTGTAGTAGAAAGGGGAAAGACTAATCAGGACATGAGAGAGAAACAAATGAGGGTCAAGATAACTAGAGTGTCCCTAAGCCTACTTGGTTTCATCAGCCCAAGGGAAGAGAAGCATATGGGAGACAGCAGCTGGGAACACAGCAAAATAAGCCAGAGAGAGGCAGAGTTAATTAAATGATGAAACACAGCCAGACACAGTGGTTCACACTTGCAATCCCAACTAGTAAAGATGCTGAAAGAGGAAGATCACAAAGCCAATGTCTTCTTGGTCCACAATATAAGTTCAAGGCAAGCCTGGGCAACCTAATGAGAGACACTGTCTCAAAATAAAAATTTTAAAAGGCTGTGGGTGTGTCTCAGTGATCTGAGCACCTATCAGGCATAAAGCTCTGAATTCCATCCCCAGTACCAGAGTGAATAAGTAAACAAAGAAACAAACAACAAAAATGACAGTGGCATCCACCTTCCCAGATTGATAGTGGGGGTTACAGTGAGAAACGCACGCGCAAGCCAGGGGAATTCCTACACTAAATGAAATGCTCCATAACAAACTGCTAAGATGATCCTGTTATGGGACAACTGTTCTCATTAGCTGAGCTGCTATGTTCAGAAGAGATACAAAGAGAGAAGGGACTTTGCGAAGATCACTGGGATGCCAAATTCATGGCTGATAAGATGTGTCTACATGTGCATATGTGTGTGCATACAGATTTATGCATGTATTATGCATTTGCCTAGCTGAATTCCCAGGTCGGATAGAACTATTTTTCCTTTTTTTCTTCTGCTGATACTGTCTACAAGGAAAGGTCAAAGCTCACTCAAGTGTCTATTCAGAACTTTATGAAAAAATAAATAAAAATAAACGCTAAGCCTGTTGGCACAGGCCCATTATAACGCAGCTATCCGGGATTCTGTGGCGGGAGGATTACAAGTACAAAGCCAGCTTCGGCAATTTAACAGTTCTTTATCTCACAAGGAAGAGGGGAGAAATGGGCAGGGGAGAGAGCTCAGGGACAGAACATTTTTCTAACACATAGAAGCCCCAGTTCGATCCCCAGTGCCACAGAAAAGGAAGGGGAGACAGAAGGAAGGAAGATGGGGCTGGAGAAACAAGGAAAAATAGATAAACCTAACACTTTACAGAGAACCAGCAAGAAGGGTCACATTGTCTGGGAAAGACACAATAGGTGACCAGTAACAGCAGGAATTCTGAGAAAGACAAAACCTCATGCTGGGGAAGAATCAGTCAGTCACTTAACTCTGACCAATGAGTTGACATGGACGTGGCTTTGTTATCTGTGGATTATGTGTTGCGGAGAATGTTCTCTGAAAACTTAGTCTCTGTGTTTCTGAGAGGAACACAAGGTCCAAGAGATCCAGCACCAGAGATAGACATCGAATAGGCTGGAATCAAATACCCGCTCTGCCACTCCTGCCTCTGTGACTAGGGACCTCAGAAAGGCTGGACTCAAATACCACCTCCGCTGCTCCCCGCCTGTGACTATGAACCTCACCTGGCTCCTCTCCTTGGTCTCTCCTGGCCTCAGTTTTCTTAGACATTAAATGGGAAAGCACTTGCCACCAAACCTGGTGACCCAACCTCCATCCCTGGGACCCACCTGGGGTGACTTCCACAAGTTGTCCTCTCTCTTCACACCCCACACCACATACAAAAATAAATGAAGTGCAAAAACATTTAAAATGTCAAACTACTAACATTCGGAGGTTGGTGTAGAAAGCAAAGATTAAAAATGTGAACTTGACAGTGGGTCTGGGAAGATGGCTCACTCCATAAAACCCCTACTGAGCAAAAGTAAGGAAGTGAGCTGCTGACTCCAACACCCATGTAAAAAGGCAGGCACTATGGAACATGCTTGTAATCCCAGTGCTGGACCAGTGAAGATAGGCTGATATTGCTGACCAGTTGGCATATCCAAACTAGTGAGCTTGAAGTTCAGTAAGAGATCCTAAATTCATAACTGACCTCTGGCTGAATATGTACAGAGAGAGAGAGACATTTATGCAAGATCAAGAGCTGACTAGCTTGGAGTATTTACATGAGACTGCGGTAACTGTCACAGGATGTGACAGAAAGCTGTATGCAACAAAAGGTGAGGGGGTTCTCTTCTCTCACTGCAACCTCTCCAGCATAAACCAAAACACCTGAGCTGTTGAGCCCAGCTTCCTGATTGACCTGAGAGGCAAACAGGTCTCCTCCATGTCCCTGGAGCTTCGGGCACAGTGAAGCAGGGCAAAGGAGAAAGAGAAAACAAAGGAAGAGGTTGGCGTCCAAAAAGAACAGATGAGATGCGTGCATGGGCTGGGAAAGAGTGAGACACACTCTTGCTATTCATCTGGGTCAGGCCTCTGAGCCTGAGCTAAGGAAACATCACAGGCAGACAGAGGCGGGTGCTAACAAGGAGAAGCAGTAACCCTGGGGGTCTTGCTGGCCAAAGAAGTGTTTCCACCCTTCTCTCCTGTCTGCCTGCTGGAACCCAGGCTTGGGAGCAGAAGAGGAGGGAGGAGGAGGAGGGCTGGAAGCAACAGAGGGAGGCGGAGGAGGGAAGCCCTGGCACCAGCCACTGGGGTTACTCTCGGTCAGTGCCCTCTCCAAGTCCCAGCTTAAGTTTCAAGATCTCTACAGTCTTGTGCTCTCCACAAAAAAAGGAACCACAGCAATCAGCAGCTTGAGAAGTGGGTGGAGGAGGCAAATGAGGAAAAGAAGAAGTAGAAAAAAGATGTGCCAGCATCCCTGGCCTGCATACTCTTCTTAAAAGAATCCCCTGGGGTGGTGGCAGGGTGGGGTATGGGTGACCCTGGGGTCTCCTGCCTGAACCAAATGAGCAAAGGCTTGAAGCGGGGGTGGGGTGAGGGGCTGGATAGCATTCTTGTGGTTTTACTTAGCCTATTTGGTCAGTCTTAAAACCAAGACTGAAATATTTTCTGCTACCAAGGGGCTGGAAATAATAACACCTGTTTTTCAGTTGGCTGCTTGGCTACTTGGTTCCTTTGTTGAGAATGAATCTCATGTAACTGGGGCTGGCTTTGAACCCCTCACTCTCCTTCCTCTGCCTCCCAAGCACTGGTATTTACAGGCATGCCACCATGCCCAGCTTTAGGGATCTGCTTCTTGTGTTTCTTCTGTGATACAGGGCTGTGCTTCCTTCAGGGGTGAAATGTCTCCAGAAGGCTTTGTTGGGTACTTTGAGGAGAAGCAGACGCAGCTGGGTGGCTATACCCTGGAGTAACTGTTAGCATGGATGAGGGTGAACCAGATTGTGGGGTACATATGCCTTGAAACCTCTTTGCCGATCATGGGATCCTGAAAGAGTGTCTCTCTCTACAGTGAAGGCTTTCTGAAGAATTCCAAGGAACTTCAGATAGCTTTGGAATCTAATAAGCTATGTCACATCACAATTTCAGAATTTTCCAGTTCTATGGACTTCAGAAAAAGGTGTTTCCAGGTCCTCTGAGTCTCATGAAGATGTGCCTCCCAGTGTGGGGCAAGCAAGCACTAATGGCAGTAAGTGTGATTCATATTTAATGCACAAGAAAATACAAGTTAGAGGCCAAGTATGTTCACCATACATGTTGACACGATGGTCATGGCACTCAGAGACCTGACTTTCCATGGCTATACACCCTGAACTGTTTGGCCAAACAGCAGCCATGTCAGAATCTCCTCTCTGGACCAACAGAAGTAAAACTTTAAACACTTTCTGACTTGGTGCAAGTAACTGTGCCTTACTTAAATGTCCCCTGTACCAAAATGCCAGTACTAAGTTCAAAAGAATAAAATTATTCAGTATGTCCCAAAGGCAGGAACAAAAGAGATATTACACAATGCAATCCCTGCCCTTGCCTTCTAAGAAAAGATTCAAACAGATAAGAGGGGCAGGGCAGCTCAGTCTGAGATCAGAGTTAAAGGAAAGACCTTTTACCCGATCCAGGCACTAAGGCAGAAGCAATCCTGACAAGATAGGAATGCTGGGAAATTAGAGGCCTACATGGTAAAGCAGAGTCCTCTTGGATGGGATGACTTCTACTGAAGCCCTTTTTTTTTAAATCCTGAAGACACACACATGGTACACATACATAGATGCAAGCCAACAGTCATATACATAAAAAGGTAAAAATTAGACAGACAGATAGATAGATAGATAGACAGACAGATAGATCTTATGAGGTGGGCTCATTCCTCCCTGTCCCTTCTATCAAGTTTGAGTAAAGAGATCCCACCCCCCTCCCCACCCTCAGAAGTAATCCACAAAAGATAGTGATGGATGCCTGCTGCTACAATACCCCAACCCTGGACTTCCAGGCTCCTTAGAAATAATTTCTGTTGTGTAAAATTCTCGAGTTGTGGGTATGTTCTTCTGAGAGCTGGAAGGGACTAAACCAATGTGTGTGCATTGTTGGAGAGAAGGAAGTGGAGAAGCTGCTGGAATGAGGGCTGGTGAGGTCATCTAGCCAATGCCTGAATGGTAACAAGGGGCAGGAAGAGGCTGTGGCTCTCCCTGGCCAGCAGGTGGTGACCACATGCAGGCCGGTTGAGACAGCCCAGAGGAAAAGGGAAGGTAATGCTGAGTTGTTAACATTGCCCCAAATGAGTTCTGAACCTAAGGAGAAATAAGAAACAGGAAGACAGTATCAGGGAAAACACAAAACAGTTGATTCAAAAACACTTCCTAGGGAGCCTTTTGTGAATAGCAGAAGGGTGCAAAGCATAGGGAAGGTGTCCAAAGAGAGAAGGAGAAAGAAGAGAAAGGTCAATACCAGGAAGAAAGAGGACAGACTGGATCAAACAGAAGGGGCGGGGCCTGGGAGGTCTGTAGGAGCGTAAGAGTTCAAGCCACCCAGTTAAGGTATGACTTACCTGGAACTGACACCAGACACTAGAGAGTGAAGGACTAGAAAGAGTGTGTGGGGGCCTGAACATACAGAGAGCAGGGGCTGGGGAGGTAGTTCAGGACAGAGACTGGGTCCCTACAGCAAGGTGGGTAGGTAAGTCAGCCAAATAGGTGAGTCCAGGGGTTAAGGACGTCCCCGACATCAACTTCTGACCTCCATATTCACACACAGAGAAAGACGGAAAGACAGAGACAGGGTCACAGAGACAGACCAAGACAGACCAGGGAACAGGAGAAGGAAAAGAAGATGAGCGTACAAGTCAAGCTCTGAGGAAGGACTCTGTCCAGGCAGATTTAGGGAGAACTGTCAGTATACATCATGCGTACATTGTCTGATTTCTTCTAGCCTCCAAAATTAATAAACTGACCAGGATGCAAGGGCATTTTGTGGCAGGAAACACCGAGTGGTATTTACAAAGCCAGACACATTATACAGATCAATTTCTAGAAACTCTAAAGCCAGCTTCTGAGAATGGTGTTGTTATCCTCATTTTTCCAAACCAGGAAATAGATGGGAGAAGGAAGGAACCGGCCCAAGGTCACAGAACAAGCCAGAGGCGAGTTTAAGACCCAACAACTTGGATTTCACAACTACAGCTCTTTTCACTCTACTGGCAACTACATGGATTGTTTAACTCTCTAAACTCAAAAGCTGGTGACCGTCACCCACGCTTCCCCCAAGCTAAAGTGAGGCAACCTGGCATCATGGTGTGGTAGAAAGATGTGGACTTTAAGTCTCATAGACCTGGATGCAAATCACAACTCTGTGACACTGAGCAACAGATACAACTTTTTCAGACTCAGTTTTCTCATCAATAAAATGAGGACAGTACAGATCTGCTAATGCTGCTTCAAAGAACCAAATTCAATGCTCCACTTTTAAAATGTAAAACTCCACACTGGCGTACAAACACATCAACGTTCAGTGAAGCTACATGTGTAATAGCTAAGTTACAGAACCAACCTAGGTGTCTAACCACAGAGGAAGAAGTAGAATATTTTTCAGCCATAAAGAACACAGCTAAGGCTTTTGGAGAAAATGGAAACAACCAGAGATAATCATATTAATCAAATTCAGTTAGTCTCAGAAAGACTGATACTCTATGTTTTTCTCTCACCTGGTCCCTAGATTTTATATATAGATACACAGAACCATGGATGTATGACATAAAAGTCAAAGCAAAATTGTTTAGAACAATAAGGAAACTGATTACAGGGAAGGTCAGAAAGAGAAGAGAGAGGAAGAGGAGTGTCCTCAACATACAGGTATACCTATGTGAGTATGGCCTTATATATATGACACAGGACCTAACATACAATGTGCACTTATGTTAATATACCCTTATATGACACAGGACCAAGCATACAAAGCATACCTATGTGAGTATATCCTCCTATGACATGAGACCATGTACAGTGAATATACATTATGTATTAAAATGAGAAAAGCCATCCAGACCTTGTACAACCTTGTCTGCAAGAGTCAATTTAACGCTGCCTTTCTGTACCTCTGTGCAGCAGAGGTAGGAGGGTTAGAAGCACAAAGTTTTCAATGAGACACAAAGTCTATGCCCAAGCGGCTCTTTACAATGCACAAGGTAAACAAATCTCACCCAGGAAAGGCAGGAGACATACGTCACTACTCTTTGATGGTCACAATTCAAATTTTAAAAGCAGCCTGATATTGTGGGGTATGTAACGTTCCATAATTGAATGCAATTGTGTTTTCTATGCTTGTCTGGGCAAAGCTGACCTTTGGTTTGATTTAGCTCAAGCAATATTTCAACACTGCACTGGAGCTCTGTGTCCCCTGACTAGTGTTCTGTCGAGCCAGGCCTCTGCCCTGGATGGCAACCAACAGACTAAGCTCCGGGACACAGTGTGGCTTTGACAGGTCTGGGGAAACGTTCATGGAGGCAGAAAGGTGTTAAACTATGAAACTCTAAAGCCTCAAATCAAACCTTCAGACAAGCAGACACAGGACATGAATCACAATAACACAAAAATTTTACAGGCTTTCCATTCTAATGACACGCTGACACATGTCTTCTGCTCGCCCTATAAGATGACACATGCTTGTCAGGCATGAGGACAGAGGGCCAGACGTGCAGGGCAATAAACCCAACTTGAGCAACAGCTCCAATGAAACAAAAGTCAGAACTTGAGGCAAAAAGGAGAAGTAGCTGTGGGTCACAAGATGGTCTTCAGAGATTGGTCCGAGGGAAAAAGTCCCCTGGTGTCTGCTACCAATGAAGCTTGGAAGAGAAGGAAATCTGGCACATATCTCAGAAGCCCTCTAATGCTTTCTCATCCCAGCCTGTCTGTACCTGTGCGGAGACCTTAAAGGTGTCTAGAGCAGCTTGCTCTAGGATGTGACCGCAACAAAGCATGAAAGATTGAAAGTCAAGCTGGAGAGATGGCTCAGCAGTTAAGAGCACTGACTGTTCTTCCGGAGGACCTGTGTTCGATTCTCAGCATCCACATGGTGGCTAACAGCTGTCTGTAGTTCCAGGATCTGACACCCTTACACAGTTACACATGCAGGCAGTACACTAATTCACATAAAATAAAAATAAATATTTTTTAAAAAAAGACTGAAAGTCTAGTCTTGTCAATGATGGTTTCTCAGGCAAACAAGCCTCTCTGAACTTCATGTACACAGAAAAAGGGAAATGCCCCATCTTCCATGGTAACTGTGAGCACACAGTGCACAAAAGAAGAGCCCACCGTGTATGAGGTTAGTACAGAAAGGCCTTGTTCTCACTGCCTGTGTCACTGCTATAGTATCCCTGAAAAGGTGTTATTGTTACTCCATTTTGAGGAAAGTGAGGCACAGGAGTGGTATATAATTAGGCACAGGTACAACTGAGCAGTAGCAGAGGCAGGATTTGAACCCAGCTATTCTGACTGTCCAGTTCAGGGGATATCTAAAAGTTGTTCATTCTTCATCAATGCCTGTCCTTAAACCCCTGCCTCGGCCAACTTTCTTGCCATGTCCCCACAACCACTTTGCCTCCTGGAGCACATCTTGTTTTTAACTTTCAACGATTAACTCAAAATCAAAGATCCATATCAGGAGTTGTCAGTATCATCTGATAGGAACAAATGGTATGGCCCCTTTTCCTAAGCAAAGTCTAGCATGGCTGGCAGATAGAAATGCAAATGCACTGGTCCACACCACATCGGAAAGGCCAAACCAGCTTTGTATTTTGAATAGATAAAAATGACAGCCATGCTATGACCTCAACATGACACCTAGCTGAAGGGACAGAGACAAGCAGACTTAACTCAGGACAATGACATGTACAACACTACCTGGATCTCCTCCAGTTTAAACCTCCATAACCTGAGGACATCTCCAGTCCAGTGCCAACATGCCCAGGATTCACCCTGGTTCTTTGATGGCAAAGTTTATAGGAGCTTCAGGGGGTTCTGCATCCTGGAGAGGATGCATCTAAAAAGCCCTTGAACCAGGGATGGAGCTGGAGAAGGGGTTATGATCTGTCAGCATAGTCCACGCTGCTGGAATCTGAAGACAGCCCTGTGGAGTAGATCGATAGTGCCTGCTGTGAAAGAGCATAGTCCTCATGGACACTGTCCCTCCCATGGACCATGGAGCACACGCATGTACAAGGAGAGCTTCGAGGGCTTCCTTCAGCTACCCCTGCTGCCGTCTCTGAACCAAACACAAAGGAACATATAAAACAGTCTTTTCTGATCCCCAAAGTATTAAAGCATGTCAGTGTGACTATAAATTGGGACAGGGCCAGACACCTAGAGAGCTAAGAGCTAAAATCTTAGCTGAGTCCCTTGCACACAAGAGATCAGCTATCTGGCATGCAGCCACACCACAGAACTGATAGCCCTGGCCACACCGCTTGGGTCATGCACAGCTGTAAAGAATGCAGAATTTCTACAGAGCCTACACTAGCCACACATAGGGATTGTCCCTAGACCAGCACGGTAATGGTGAGACTGTGGAGCCCCTGGAAATTCACTGGACAAGGGTTTAGCTAATTGTGAGAAAGTGGTATGTATATGTTTTGTGTGTGTGTGTTGGGAGAACTAGACTCTGAGGGAGGTCTCCTCTGTAAAGGCCCCAAGCCTCAGCCTCCAGCAGAGAAAAGGGGGAGGGGGATTCTTAGACTGTGAGGATGGCCTAGAAAAACCAGAAGCCTCAGCCCCTAACATAAATAAGCACTTCCCAATTCCCGGTCCAATAGGAAGACCTGTCACAGTAACTTGCATCCATGGTGGATGGGATGAGAAGCAGGCTTCGGGAAAAGGTAGACACCTGAGCAGACAAACTGGGTAGGACACAGCCTTGAACATGTTTGTTCGTCATCGCTATGCAGAGCATCTAAGGAGCAGAAAAGCTAAAATTGAAAGCAGCAAGGGAACCACCAACAGCAAAAGCCAGTCACCTTCTTCTCTAACCCTGTCCTAACCACTGGCAACAAACCACTAGAAAGGACTTGCCTGGGGCTCTTCCTCTCACCATGCAGAGAGAAACGGCCAGAGTCTGAGCTCTGGGCCAAGAAAAGTAGGTGCGGTAAGTAGAGCTGAAGAACAGGGCCAGAGAGGAGGCTGATGCCCAGAAAGGCCTTCCTAGTGGCCCAGGGCTTCCTCCCCATCCCTAGTGCCTGGATTTTGCAAAATACATGCTACATTTTTTTTTTTTAAAGAATCTAGTTTGTGCAGATTTTACAGAAACATATATAGGTGTAAGCATACTGCTAAGAGCCTCTCAGGGGGCCACAAAAGAGGGCCATGGAAGCGAAAATCTGTCTTCCCGGTATATGTTATACCTCTGGACTCAGGTTAGTCCTTCTGTGAAATTGGGGGGGAGGGTACATTTTGTGAAAGAAAATCAAAGCTGACTTGGGTGTTCATCTTGAGCTTTTGGGGCCTGGTTTACACAATGGAAGTGGTTCTATGTAGTAGCTTGTACTGGCTCTGATGTTGTCCACAGCAATTTCACTTGACTCGACAATATCATGTAGGAGAAAGGGTAAGTATTAAAGTTTCTCTCACTTCATTCTTTAAAGATGCACTCAGAGTCACTACGCATCACTAACATGCTGCTGTTCAGAGCAGAACCACCAACATGATCTAATCCTGCCCTGAACGGGCTACAGCCTAGCAACCCATACCACCACTGCAGCACAGGTGTCCCCATCCAGGGATCCACTAAGATAAACCATCTTCAAGTCACTGAACCAAATCTCAAATGTTAGACAATGAAATTTAAGGCCCAGAAAAGGCGAATCTGTTGGCAAAAATCAAACACCCAGGAATACAAGGAAAGTAAAGTGTTCTGCCTTCCTATGTGTCATCCCATGCTCAGGTTCACTGTTGGAAACCCACAGGAAGCACATCACTGAATGCTCATTGACCCACAGGATAGCAAGTGCTCAATTTTTAGTAAGTTGAGGGCCAGGAAGAATCAAACGTTACCCAAAAGTCTTACAGTTAACAAGAAGGAGAACCTGAATCTGTTGCCCAGCCTCCACATAGCCTCAAGTCCTTTTCCTACACCAGGATTTTCCAATCTTTAGCCATTTACAAACTGTACCCCCGAATTTCATCACAGCCACATGAAACAATGCCTTCCTTAACTTCAGATCATCTTTCTTAATAGCCACTTAAGCAATAATACTCATGGAACTGCATGCAATTTGACTTGGGTCAGAATTAAAAGTTACCATTTGTGTAGTGTCAGAAATTGTCTCATCTATCACACAAAACTCAAAGCACTGTCCTTGGAAGTTTACACGTAACAGAGTTAGACTCTAGACATGTTACTTTTTCAGGGGTTTCTGAGACTTTAGCCAATGTTTATATTGCCTCTGAGCTGTGACCATGACAGTAAAGACAGAATAATTTCCCATACTAACTCCCCAAAATTAACCTCAAGCTATTGGTTATACTCTGCCTTAGAGGAAAAAGAAAAAACAATAAAGTAATCAAAATGTTCCAGCAACATGAAAACAGGGTGAGAAAGATCTGTAAGGCTTCTTCCTTGGACTTCTCATTAGGATGGACTCAAGTGATAAGTAGAGGAGTTATCTATGACTTAATCCTTAAGGTTGGAACAATATTAAAGCAATATGAGATGGCATTCTGGACAGAGACATTAATAGGAGGGCTGGAGTTGGCTGTTCTTCATTCCTAGGATGTCACTCCCAAGTGAAAACTTGAAGAAGTAACCTCAATTCTCAGTATCAGATTCCCTCTAGGAAGACATGCCCCACTGCCTGGTATCAGCACTTAGAAAAGCATGGTTGGCACACAGCTGGATAACTGCAGCAGCTGGCCCCACAAATCCATACACGAACTGAGTGGTTTCTAAACAAACCAATATTGTAGCCTGGGAAACTCTGAAACAAGACAAAAGTGTTTGAATAGACTCCCATATCTACAGAGTCTCTATGGATGGGTCAGTGGCTTTAGATGAGGAAATTCACCAAATAGATTCCAAAGAAGAACCCACTGGCTCCAGAAATGACTGCACAGGCAAGCAGCTGTCTAAGATCCTAAGGAGTACTGTTCGAAAGAGTTGGCAGTCTCTGAAAACCAATACCAGCCTTAAGCTTTGTTCTCATAGTGATCAATATCTGGAACACCAAAGAGAGTCACTGAACCCCTAGTTGACAGACAGCAACAAGCAGCAGCTGTATAATTACAGCAGAATTGGAATCTGAAGTGGTGAGAGTCAGCTAAGAAAGGAGCGGGGACTTAATGATGTAAACGAGAGGACATGGACATGTTCCCTTTAGCTCAGAAAGCCAGCGGGAGAATTAGGGAAAAGAGAACGAGTAACTTGCAATTCTGTGTATTCCTAAATTCTGCAGTTCGAGTTGGCTGCACATAGACTATGAGTCAACAGGATGACAAGGCCATCAAGAGCCACATGCAATCTCATACAGCATAGACAGAAACGCGGCACCTAAACAGGGAAAAAGTCCCTTTCTCCTCCTTGCTAAAGTACTTTTGTAATTTCTGGTAAACTTCAGAAATGACACAAACACCCTGAGATGTAACCAACAAAGGCAGAAGCTGGGAGGAAAAGCATTGCGTAAGTGGGCTGGAGGATATTTAGACTTGAAAAATAAAAGCCTCCAAGGAGAGACACAAGAACTTTCCTCAGATTTTTGAGGGACACAGAGTTAGACTAATTTCCTAGAAGGTACAGGATGATGGCAAATACTTCCTCACTGAGCTACCAACACCCAAAGTGAGCTACCTCATGAGAAGAGGAAGGAAGTAAAGGGATGGTACAGGTCTCCTGCTGGGGAACAACAGGGAACATCCCCCCTCCAATTTGGGCAAATAGCATGCTTTTCAAAATCAGCAAAATGTAACCACTTCCAAGAGAAGGAAGGAAGCAACATTTCTCTGGGATTCCTCTATGTGTGGCCTGGCTTTCTGCTGCAGGATAAACAAACAAAGAAAATTACAAAAGCTCAAGGACCAGCCGGGGCTGGACATGTAGCTCAGTGGTTCAGTGCCTGCCTTTCTGGGGTTCAATGCCCAACACAGGAAAACACATTGAAACTAAACAAAATTAGTTGCAGGGCAAAAGTGACACTGTGAACTGAATGTCGGCTTCCTTCTGAAGAGTGGTTTCTTCCCTACAGCCTATTTCACAACACAGTTTCGAAAAGAAGAACCCACCCTCCCCTTTAAGACAGGCCTCACTAAGAACTGAAAATTCTGCCAGTCCATTTTGACTGCCCCACAAATTAAGAGGCAGAAAAACAAGGTCAGATGGTTGGAAATGCAAGAGCGTCATGCAAGGACAGTACTGGCTTGTGTTTATAAAGCACCTACTATGTGTTGGACTTTGCATCTTAGGTATTATCCTATTAATGATATAATAATATCATATTTTACATTATAATGTAATATTATTACAAATAACTCAGGAAATTAGGCCTGAGAAAGGTTAAATGTTATGTCTAAGCTGTCCAGGCTTAAAAATAATCAGTGAGGCTAGGGTGATGGTTTAGCAGTCAGGAGCACTGGACATACTCCTGTGGGGCCAGAGTTCTAGTCCCAGCACCTACATGGCAGCTCACCACCTTAACTCCAGTTCCAGGGGTTCTGATGTCCACTTCTGATCTCATGCAAATCAGGAACACAGACCATGTACATACAGACATGCAGGAAAATACCCATACACATAAAACAAACTAAATAAATCTAAAAAATATTTGTTAGGAAAATAATCATGGCTTATATTTCTTAAAAGTGTCAAGTACTGTTTTAACTCTAGATGGGTCTTTTACTGTGCCTATTTTTAGATAAGAAGAGATAACCCCCAAGGGATCAGGGGTTCTTCCCAAAATCACATGGCAATTCATACCAGCACTTTTCATCTACGCTACACTGTTTCCTGATAATAGAAGAAATAACCCAGTTGTGATGCGTGACAACCTAACAGGGGACCTCCATGATAGAACAGCCCAGCCTTGACCAGAGGCCTCCATGGCAAGAAAAGAGAACTCAGCCAGGAACTGGCAGGAACAGTCAGCTGCAAGTGCTTCACAGGTGACCCAGGGTCCGGAGCATGGCCATACTTCTCTGTACCAAAGCTACGCATTCACTCTGTACTACCTCAATCAGCCCTGACCCTCCCTGTCATGGAATCCCCCACAGCAATGCCTCTTTTTAAAAACTTTTTTTTGGGGGGATAGAGGTGTGTATGTGAGTGCAATACTCTCAGATGCCACAAGCCATCAGACTTCCTGGAGCTAGAGCTATAGGCAGTTCTGGGCTACTCAAGGTGTTGCCTGGGAACTGAACTTGGATCCTCTGGAAAAGTTCCATACATTTGTCACTTCTGAGCTCTCCAGTCCCCACAGTGCCTGTTCTCCTGACCAAGGAAATCATAGTTCTGTGTCCTCACAAACAAGCACCCACCCAATCCACATAAACACTAACATTTTACACTGTTTCTTCTCATGCCAAATGGATCACAAACTGGAGAAGCCTTTGGAGAAAAGCTAGACCAATCTATTCCCTCCTCAAATGTCAAACTGAGTAAGAAGGTCTTTCTAGGAGCAATGGCCATTGCTGGTCCATGATGGGAGGAGAGCATCATCACTGATGTAGTTTAGAACAGCAGCATATGGTAATGAGACAAAAACCAGTTTTCTGAAGGCTCTCCAGCTGTCTCTCAATCCTCATGGTGCACACCATTTATCTCTGCCTGCACCAGTGAACATCAAACACTGCCCCTGCCCGCTTGACAGGCTGTCCCCGAGACTCCTCCAGTGGCATGCCAGACACTAACTGCCTGGGCACTTAGCAAATCTGAGTCTTCACTGTTTCAAGATCAAAATTCAAATGCCTGTCAGACTAACCCAAATGGCAAATTCCGAGGAAGAAAAATAAAGTTTCCTTTTAGAAACAAATGCCTAACTTTTATTTACCCATATCACGTTATAACTCTAAGTGCTCTCACACACACAGAAATATCTCATCTGTCTATTAAATCTGTCTATCCATGGAAATTCTATGGGCAGCTCAAAAATGCCCTTGGCAGCAATCTGTAATCCTGCTTGTCTGAATGGCAAGCCTGTGCCATTCCTATCTGGGATCTGTGTCCCCAGAGTCACTTTCTGTAACAACCAGCTTTTCTAGTTTTGCTTCCAATGCTTCCTTCAGTGAAGATCAACCACCAGCCACTGTAGATGAAACCCACTGTAGGGCAAGCTTAAGAACAAGACCAGGCCACCTCCAGATGCATGAAGAGGTTTTGCTTACTTGAGTTGGAATGCTTGATCTGCCGTAATGTCCTTAGGACCTTGTGCATATCCTTAATGCTGGTGTCTTGTTGGCTGTATAAAAGAAGTCTCCGAGCATCTGAGAACAGGCGGGACACACTATAATGGGAACAAGAAAAAGTCGAAAAGACCTGGTTAGGCCAGCTGCCCCTCTCACCAGCCTGGCTTCCCTCCTACCTAGCCACCATTCCAGCCTCAAGTGTTTGCCCATGTGTCTAGGCCCAGCTCAACCCACCAGGGCTGGTGCGCACACAAACACACATGCACGTACACACACAAGGCTACCTAATGCCAATAATAAGCCTAGTGTCTATAGCCCAAAATATGCTCAATGATCCATAAAAATGTTTTTATTGATTACATATAAGAACTGAAAACAAATATAACATGCAGGCACATACAGTAATGAATTTACCCTTGATGATATGCATCTGTATACCAATAAATTTTAATATTTTTGTTATGCCCGAAAGTGCCCACATAAACCTACACATGAACATTATAAACGTGGCCCAGCCTGTGCCAACACAGCACCAACCCTGCAGCCTATCCTCCAGTGCCTGATCCATTATAACGCTGTGACTCGGCACATCTGAGGGATCTTCACCATCTCACTTGGCAGATGCTTATTACACACAGCATTGGAGCCAGAAGTCATGGACACAGATACAAAGAAGGCAGCATCATGCTCTCAGGCAGCTCCCACTCGGGGAGACAAATACCTGTAAACAGCGGTGACACTGCAGTCACCTCAACTGTCACAGCAGTGACCTAAGAACAGAGCAGAGGACACTCCTGTCCCAGGCTCTACGCTGCTGGGGAACCCAGACCCTTCCAGAACTGGCCATTTCAGAGTTACAGTAAATGTTTGGAGGAAATCAGAGGGGGTGAACCTGCTGTCTTCCAGAGGCATGGCCTCTGAGTAGACACTTTGGGCCACATAATCACAGTGACTCTTAAATCCTTGTGGCAATTCCCCTGCCATTCATTCTGCAGACTTCTCATGCAAACCTCTCCAGGAAGGGAGGAATAAGTATTAGCTGACAAGTCTGGGTAAGAAAACCTGATCTGGTACTTACATGGACTTGTTAAAGTTACCAACAACACCGGGAGCCTCCCCAGGAGTCGCATAGCGGAAACAAGGGTTGTTGGCATTACAGATAATCCCCTGTACCCACGGAAGGGTTCCTGCAGAAGGCATGGCTTTATTTGGAAAGTGGCCTGTTGAAATCAAGAAAAAAAAAAAACACGTGGAAAGTATTAGTTCTTTTGACACAGTCCTTCTCACACCGGTCTCATTTACCATGTCCCAGAAGACCTGCCTCTTCTGAAGTGACGGGCCCTGAGTTAAGAATCTGACACCAGATCCTAGTGACAACAGCTCCATTTGGCATCATCTGAAGATTGGGACTCATGACAGCCACCCCAGGAAAGCAATAAATGGGATACACCAGACCACAACACAAAGTGCTTGGTCACTATTTGCAGAATCTTGACTGCCAGCCTTGTCTCTAAGAGACACAGAAGGATCTAATGCAGTTCCCTCACACTGCAGCTGAGGCAGAACTCAAGAGCTGCACGTGGCTTGGGTAGAAACGTCATCAACACGATCGCAGCTTGAGCTGCTTCCTTCCAGCTGCAGCCTTTACCATCAACCTTCTCCGGCTCCCCTTGTATTCACCTTCACTCGGCAAATATCTGTCAGTTTCGCCTCTTCCGACAGCCCCCAAGTTCACGCAGAGCACCTGCACCTCAAAAGTATGCTCACTTGGGATCAAAATCATCTGGGGAACTGTATTTGTTTTGTCACTCATCAATAATATGAGGTCCCACCTACCAGGTCACTGTTATCTTTTCCCTACATTTAGTATCTCCTTAGAAACAATGACTAGATATGTCTGGGTGAGGTCAGAGTCTTCAAAGGCATGGGTAGGTTTGTGAAAAGGATTTCCAAGTGTTGCTTATGTGAATCAAGGAAAATGTACTCTCAGTAGGGGGTTCTTAATCCAGAGCCTGTTCATATTGGAACAAAAAGAACTTGGCTCTGGCTCTCATCATACTCTCAGTGTTATCTGAAGACTTGGCTAGCATTAAGAACCATGGTTCCAGGTGGTGACGAGCTTGTCATAGACTTTGAAATCAAAGCAATTGAGATTTCCAGCTAGTCCATGCCATGTGCAAGGCACAGTCCAGCCAATCTCCAGAACCTTGTCTTCTCACATGTAAAATGCTGAGCGACATGCATGCAGCAAAGCATCTATGGTTTCACTTTTGTTTTTATGAGACAAGACTTCATTCTATAGCCCAGGCTGGCTCAGAGGGAAGAACACTTGTGCAGAGTGCCCAGCAAAAGGTAAAAGCTCATGGATACTCCAGTGAGTACTTCTGAGCCACTGCGGCTCAGCTACAACAGTACTTTCTTTACACTGTCCACAGTGCGCTCTTCATCTCACAGTTCCCACCTTCCTCCAAAGACAGTCTCGCCTCATCCTTCTGTTTTCACGTAAATATCCTAGTAGACTCCCCAGAAGTAGACCAACGGCCACCATGTGCCTCACTTTACATACCAGTACCAAGAACTTTTCAATCTTTTTAAAAAGGCAACATGGAAGGATGTGACAAGATCCAGTCCCCATGGCCAGTCTGTGTAGGGACTCTGGCCTATTGAACATTTACTCTGTTAATCTCTTTATCTTCCTGATAAGAGTTCAAGGAAAACCAAACAAGGCCCCTTGCCTAATGAGCTGTGCTGCTCCTCAGTCAGAGGAGATTTATGTAACCCAATCACATACTCCTAGGACCAAAGGATTCACCTCTTTCAACCTGCAGAGATACTGGGCACCAGAGACAGGGTAGTGTAGGTCAAAGGCAGAGACGGTGAAGGCATTTCAGCCTGTTCTTCTACAAACCCTTCCTCATTCGATGTACCCCATCTTATGTGTAAATAAAAACAGGATGAAGGTTAGACATTGGGTGATGTAGTGGGATTCAGGCATTATTTAGGGAGCTTTAGTAGTTCCTGAGAGACAGGACCCCTATGGGGCGTGGCCAGAATCAATGGAGACCCAACCCGGGAACACTGACTTCCCTTCCTGTTTGTTCCTGAGTCCTTGGAGACTGGATCAGCAGCCCAGCATGGGACAGTTCCATCTCCAAGAATTGTGTTAAGGTTCAATTTGTATAAGTGGGTGTTTATATAACCCTTCACCAAATATTAATTAATCCTTTATATGATATATTGCAAATGAATATTTCTGCAATAGGTGTCCAGAATTAACAAATAATGTAATGGACACTAGAAGAGTCAGAGGAGTCTTTAGGACCTTGATGACTCTGACCTGAACCACAAAGATTTACAAGGAAGAATTTCACACTAGCACTTTGCACCAGAGTGGAGACATATCTGCAAGCTTCACCTTAGCTTTCTACACTGCTATTCTGGTTAATGAAATCAGAAAGTCATGCCCAGAGGAATGGACTTGAGACATGTGGGTGTAACCTGAATACATAGAATGTCTCTTAGCAACTAGTATGAAAGTGCTTGCCATTACAGGCTACATAAGAGATGGGAAGGAGGCCAGGAACCTCAGTCAAAAGGTAGCTATGGCCTCAGTGCTGTCTTGAAAGAACAGAATCTATTAAGTCTGAGGGTCTGTTGGAGCTGGTGAGTGGTAAGAAAGATGTGAGCAACAGAAAGCCTTTGGTCCCAACCAAAACTCTACACAAATGCCAATTCTTCAGATTTGGGACTTTCTAGAGCGTTGCCCCATCCATCCACCAAGCACAGCCCGACTGTAACATGGTAACTCTGTCAACAACAGTGCAAGAGTCATTTGGTGTTACTCTTCTCCTTTATAAAGAAGCTAAAATCACTTGCTCACAGTGACACACTTAGAGAACACCAAAGCCAAGAGTCACACCCATATAACCATATGTTTCTGGTCAATACTGTATTTCAATGATCACTGTCAAGGCCATCATAAAAACACATGAGTGAGAGCTAGATGACCTGAATTCTACGCTACCTCTACTAGATTATGTGACTCTGGACAAGTCATTCTAAGTATGTGACTCCCAATTTAGTTATCAAGAAATTAAAGCAAATGATAGTAAAGTCTATTATACAAGACTGTCAAGAACCAAATGAAATATAATCGTGTTAGTCAAACTGAGATGTTATACACAAAGGCAGGATATGGTAAGGAGCTAGAGAGATGGCTTAGTAGTTAAGGCCACAAAGTGCTCTTACAGAAGACCCAAGGGAGTTCCCAGAACTCACAGCAGATGACTCACAACTGCCTCTAACTCCAGCTGTAGGGGCTCTGACACCTCGGGCCTCCTTGGGTACCTGCATCCATGTACCCACACACAGACACATATGCATACTTTTAAAAAATTATTACATCCTTAGGAAGTATACGTTCCAATATGTGCTCCATGATTTTCAGTCATGTGATTAAAAGACAATACAAATAAAAGAGCCATCAGAAACCAGATATTAGCATTTGAATCATTGCCTTAAGGGGGATTTTAAATCATCCCTTTCTGAACTTTTACTGAGGTTATTTTATTATCATGATTTAAAAATGTGTGAAACAGATGTTAGCTATTATTATTATTACTGTAATCATCATTTACTGAGACTACAAATATCTTCAGAGTTCATGCCCTATCAAAAAAAAAAAAAAAAAAAAGTAAAGCCCAGATTTTCCGTCCCAAGCCATTTGTGGTGTTTTTCCTGAAGAATCTTTGGAGAAGGTTCAGCTGAGTGGTAACAGGCACTTCCTACCCTTCCATGACTGTTACTGAGCCTCAGGCATGATACTTACACTCCTGTTGTTCATAGGGCGGGTAGCTAAGGCGCACAGAGATCAGGATCAGGAAGATAAAGAGAGGCCAGGCCACTTCCAGTAACAGCTGACACTGGAGAGAAAATAAGAACAATGTGGTGAACGTTTAAAAAGGTAACCTGGTAGCCCACTCCTATTGGGCTCTGAGAAACCCACAAAGAAACTCAGCAACTGTCTTCTTCTGCCTCCCTTTTCTCTCTGAACTTTAATTACATTGACTTGTGCATGACCACCCCCACCCTGGAACATCCCATTCTGTACCTGTCTTCTATAAGGAAGAAAAATGATTCCTGCCTGCTTCTCCAGGCTCCCTTCTACCCAGTCTTCAAGACTCAGCCATTATACCTTCAGTCTGAGCTAAGAAGCCCTTCTGTGTCCACACCCTGCAGAAACCTGAACAGTTCCTCAGTCACATCTCCCCAAGCCCTGAAGATGTTCTGTATCAATCACTGGCTTTGACATTGCACCCTTATAATCTTACCAGGACTATTTTCCATTGTAGAGTACATTCGTTTAAATTATGGTTTGCCATGGTCCCTTGGTATCCCCTTCCAGGAAGAGATCATAAGTATACCTTCTCAAGATGACTGATACTTCCTAGTATTGGGGGCATTTTGTTTTTTGTTTACCTTGTTGTTTGTTTTTCCTAGTTTAAATAAGTAGCTTTTAATTTTCTAAGAACTTTGGAGTGGTTCCTTCATACCAAGCTAATTTTTTAATCTTCAGGAAGGAACTGAAATAAGATGGTACCTCTGAACAAAACCATTCCATCTTTATGCTCTCCTGTGACCTTTTAACTTTCCATTACAAACCCCTGCCACCACAAACTGTAAAGAACACTTTACAGAAACAGCACATTAGGACAGAGAAGGGCAAGAACCATGGAAGAGCCATGGAAGAACCATGGTGCTCTGGAAGACATGCTGAAATTGGGTACCTGAGAACAATGAATCATCTCAGGAAAGATGTGTAAATAATCCACGGAAGCAACAAAATCTCCAAGTTTGCAAATGTTGTTCAGTGCTTCCTCTTTTGGATAGCAAATTATCACACTGTACAACTTTTAGTTGCCAACTATACCTCAGTAAGCTGGGGGTCAGAGGTGGCATGACTTTCTACCAGAGAACACAGCCTGGATTCCTGGACACTAAAAATAACTTCTCGAGTAGAACAGGTGAAGCCCTTCCTCTGAGTGTCCAGGTATTCCATGTCTTTATCAGCACTCAGCACAGCAGAAATGTATTTCTACACAAGCTTCTCCTTTCTGTTACTGTCTTCTCGGTAACATGTCTGCAACATGGTAAGAGCTAAACACCGTAAGTATTTATTGGGTAAGAGGATGAACTAGTCTAAAAAACCAGATAGATGGAAACAAAAATCAGTTGAGCCCTCTGGGAAAGCAGTTTGGCAATAGGCATTCAAAAGGCATGTTTCTCCCTTTGGCCAAGTAGCATTCCTAGGAATTTATCTGAAGAAGCAACACTAAAAAAAAGTCAAAAAGCTGCAGACATGAACATATTGATTCACTGAAATGCTATGATTGTAAAATACTGTAAATAAATAATCTAATTATGGGTAATATATTACTTGGTCATTACAGCAATGTTTATGAAACACAGACATTGTTGACCAAGAATACAGGACACAGAGCTGAATCCATTCTAAACCTGCAGCTTTATAAAACCACTCACACACATTACTTAGCAAACACAGAAATAAAGCTTTTTAAAATGGTATGGCTGTAAATGAATTAAGGGAGAATAATGAACCCTGAAAAATTAAACAGAATGTAGACAAGCAGTCATTTATCCTGAGGCTCTGGAGCCACTATTTCAACTTAAAGGATAAATAGCAGCTACCTTTTGTGAACAGCCCAATGTGCACTAGGCTCATTATATAGACTTCATTTCTTTTCATCCTCAGCACATCACTGTGGGTTGCAACCATTAATGATTCCATTTTACACTGAAAAGCCTACTGTTTATGGAGGAGCAAGTCAAGGAACTAGTTAGCAGCAGAACTGAAACCAGTGGCCAGATGTACTGAATTCCAGAGGTCACTCGAAATTCTATTTGACCTGGCTGGCATCTCCAGTACGAAACAACACGACCGCCCTATGCAGCATGAACTAAAAATGTCTACAGGTCCCACAGACACCAAGTGCACCCTCACTCTGGAGACTGATAACAATGACAGCTAATACTGAACCTCTACAGTGTACTTAAGAAATTTCGGAGCCTCTCATCCCCAGTAGTTGGCTCACAGTAACTTTGTCATGCAGGCTGCAATGATGTTCTTTTATAGGTGAAGAACAGAAGTTCAACAAATTTTGAACCACTGGAACTCAAATATTCCTTCCTGGATCTATACAGTGCCTGCCAGACTGCCTCCCACAGAGTTGTGCTGTAAACATACACCTAACACATGCCCTTAGGTGGAGCCTAGCACGGGCCAGCCCTGCAGGGCACTGAACTGACCCAATAAAGTAAGCCTTGTGATTCTGGACACCTCTGCAATCCCACGCTTAGGATCTACAAAGCGACAGGTGCTCAGATTATGTTGGCAACTGAAAGAGTGGATGGATGGGACAAACAGTTCCTGCAGCAAAGCACACAAAGAAAACCGCAGACATCACTGTCTAAAGGCGAAGCCAATGTGTGCAACCAGGTCAGGGTATGAAGGAAACAGACTGGGACAATTATGATAACTCATCTAAATTTTATATATTTCATATATAGTTCAAATTCAGACAACCAGATGAGTACTGTTACTGTAATACTTACTTTGCATATGAGAAAACTGGGGTTGATTATTAAATTATCCAAGAGTATTGTTATATGAAAGAGCTTAGATTCAAAGCCAATCTAACTTAAGGGCCTCCTCTCTTACCCACTACACACGCCAGTTTCCTGTAGCCCTTTGCCCTCAGCATATACAACCTGTAGACTCCTGATCATTCAAAGCATCTACTGAGCTGAGACACTAATGTGCATGAATGAATGAGTGAGTGAATGAATGAATGAATAAATGAGAGACACTGCTTACAACAGTCACACCACCAAAACCATAGCTCATTAATTTAATTACGTTTCTGTACCCTGTATCTCCAAAAGCATTTTTGTCTCTAAACATCAAACCCATTCCGAAGCTCAGAGCTATGTATTCTTTCCCACATACCCTCCCCTCTAGAAAACGAACTTGACTTTTTCAGGAATTCAACTCATCAAAGTCAGCTTTCTTCTCCTTCTCTTACCATGCCATTTGTCCTAAACATAAGACTCCAGTAACACAGCTTAGGAAAAGAGATTGTGCTTGTACCATTAGAAGCTCCTACAGAAAACTCTTCAAAATCTCTCTATACCTTCCCATCCATGGAGTGACAATGTTGGGGAATGCATGTTCATGAAGTGATTCTCCACGGTCACAGCTGCACTAGGGAACCCCACAACACACTCTGTCCTTCCCTTCTGGGGGATCGGGAGCAGGACTTCTCAACAGCAGTACCGTGGGGGCAGATCCCTGTTATGAGATAGTTGCCTACAAACTATGCTGTGTTTAGCAGCACCCCTGCTCCCTACCTCTAGATCCCAGTAGCACAAGCACACCCAGGATTGTGCCACCCAAATGTCCCAGCTTTGCACACAGTTGAGAGCTGGTGCTGTGAAGCTGTGAGGAACAAATATTGCTTCCTGTAAAGACTCAGCATCTAACCCAGCACAGCAGGACTGCCGTCATCATGAGAGAGATAACCAAACCATTTTTGCATTTCCATTTACAGCTGGGTCAAACTGCACACACCACAGACGTTCACTGTCCACTTGAGTATTCATGTCTAACTTTGGTTCTAAGTTGAAGAAGCAAATAAACCACAGCCTAGTCACTGTATGCATGCATTTAGCTACCTAGCCTAAGGACAGAGCAGTGATGCTCCGACATTCAAATTTACCCTTATTAATTCAAGGTTAGAGTGGTTCAAGGGCTGTGTTTAATGAACACATACACATATAATCAAGGGAATAAAATTTGGCCCTGGGAAAAGATGTTCTGAATGACAGTAGTCAAGAAAAATTTATTTGAAAAAAGAAGTAACTGTTTCTTAGCACTGAGCTGAAGATGCCTGAGACTGCGATGGGACAGAGACAAGGAATCAAAGAGAAAGACACCAATACAAAGGGAATAAAGCGTGCTTTCCGTCTCCAGCACAGTTTCTAATCCAAGAAACGAGGCAGAACACCAAAATTAAGTGAAAATGTGGGAAATCAATGAGAACCAAGGGAGAGACTGTGCATACGACAGTGCTGCATGCAGCTGTAATAATCAGCTAAGAAAGCAAATTCATAAACAAAAACTTGACCGACAGTAAGAACATAAAATTAAATAAATAAATGAATAAATCTTAGGTAATGGTTGATCTCATGTTCCTTTAATCCCAGCACTGTGGGAGGCAGAGGCAGGTCGATCTCTGTGAGTTTGAGACCGCCCTGGTCTACAGATCTTGTTCCTGGGTAGCCAGAGCTGCATAGTAAAACCTGGTCTCAAAATAAGTAAGTAAGTAAGTAAGTAAGTAAGTAAGTAAATAAATAAATAAATAAATAAATGGTACTATTTGTAGCTGGAGAGATGGCTCAGCAGTTAAGAGTATGTGACGCTTTTGCAAAAGTAGATTTGGATTCAGTTTCCAGCACCTACATGTGGCTTACAACCATCCCTAAATCCAGTTCCAGGCAATGGAACACCCTCTTGTGAACTCCATGGAGTACATATGTACAATGAAGGCAAAACATATCTATAAAATAAGTATTTTAAATGATTTGTTAAAAACATAGTTATTAATTTAATGCCAAACATGTAATTCTTCCACTGAAGAAAACCATACGTCTTTAGAGGACTCATATTAATAATAGGTAAGCCATGCTTTTTGATCAGAACACTTAGCAGTACTCAAGTTAACCAGGCTAACTTATAGATGTAACACCATTTTACTTAGGGCACTTTGGGGAACTTCATAGTATAGTAAGATAGATCGAGAAAAAGAGAGATGAAAACACCAAAGAATATTTTTCAAAAGCTAAGAAGGGAGATAGGACAATGTGTTCCCCCTGCTCATCTAAGAGGAACACTGTGTGCTTGTTAATGCCAGGCAACTAACTCTAAGGTTACCCACACACTGTCAACCTGACTGGATTAGAAACACAGAAGAAGTTAACCAGGCAACTAACCCCACAGTTACTACTGGGTCAGAAACATGGAAGAACTTAATGACACAAATTCTGAGTGTACCGAAGAGGATATTTCTAAAAGTTTTAACTGAACAAGAAAGAGCCTCACTCTAAATGTAGGCAACACCACCCCAAAAATCAAGGATCCATAGTGAATAAAAAAACAAAAATTTATCTCTTGAAGCTCCCTGGGCAGATGTGACCAACCAGCAGTCTCACATTCTCAATATGGTACTGTCCCAGATATGATAGTGACCCTGCTACGATGGACTGTTTCCTCAAACTGAGAGCCAAAATAAACCCTTCCTCCCTAAGTCATTTCTTGTCGGGTATTTGAGAAATTACTCAGCAGTGAGCAAACACCTGTCAAATAATCAAATGAAAGACTCCAGAATATTCCCTTACACGGATAAGGTTTTCGAAGTGTCACAGCCCCAAGAAGTAGAAAAATAACTAACAAAGTACATAGGCATGTTGTGATATGAAAGTACAGAACTAACCTCACACGTGCCCCTAATACCACAAACTTTCACTATGTGTGGAAAAACTAAAGTACAATCTTAAAAAATCAAATTAGTTCAAAGCCCAGGGGAAGGACAATTTATAAACCAAGCTTACACCCTGAGACTCTAAAGCCTAATGCAAAACACTCAGAACCCTCATCATGACCATTCAAACTGATCCCATCCTTGTAAGGACATCTGGTCACACATTTCAAGGGCCATTTCGCTTTGGCCCAGGGTATTCCTGCTCCTGAGATCCTGGCTGAAGAAAATATCACAAAAATAAGAAAAGGTTATCTGCATAAAGTTCTCAGAGGAATCTCTCCAGAACAGCAAACTCTAGGAGCAAAGGGAATTGTGTCAACAGGGTTTGTTTGAGCTTACAGCCTGCACTGTGAACCCAACATACAGCTCTCGGGGATGTCAAGGGCATCATTCCATGACAGCCTGACGAGAAGAACATCCGAAAACCCTCTTAATAACTTACCGATGATACTTTCTTCATCTGTGAAACAGATTTCACAGAACTATTGTGAAAATGGAGGAGCAATAGATAGAAAAGTACTTTCAAAGCTATCAAGTGCAGCCTACACATCAGAAATCATCACTAAAAATTATTTACAAATATGGTAACATGAATATCAAGCAATGCTAAGCAAAAGAACACAGAGCATCAGTTGGTGTCTGTGTACAGAATGACAAACACCCTCTGGTGTTTCCGCCACTCAAGTTATCTCAGAATCAAGACCCAGAAGATGAGTCTTATTAGCCATGCCATGCCCATCTCAGGGCTCCTTTCAGATATAAAATTAAACTCAGCTGTTCTTCCTTAACTGGATGATTGAACCCTGTCTATCCTCAACACATCTCTAGCCAATCCTCCTTCAGCACTCCAGGCCTCTGCTCCTTAAGCCAGAAACACATTCCTGCCCAGTCTCTCCACCCAGGATAAAGTGCCCCTGCAGTCTAAGATCCTGATCTTCCCATGCTAATATCACTGCTCTGTTCTGGGGCTCGAGGCATGAAAGTCACCTCCCATTATAAATGAAGTACCTGCTTACACCTGAATACAACAGTTCATTGCTTTACTCCTAACATGAATGCTGTAATGATACTTTTATTTGTGTGCTGGTATACTTCATATCCTCTTCCCTCCATAAACTCCAGGCTCCATAAGGACAGATACAGAGCCTGTCTAGTTTATCATTACATATCCATCACAATATCCCACAAGCAATGGATGCTCAGCGAACATTTATCTAAGTGAAACAATGAACAGTGATTTGTTTTAGATGATGTCATTTATAGTACAGAAAACCAAAGCCCTGGAGAAGTCACTGAGGCACAGACCTGGTCATGCTGGGATGAGAACCATGATCATGGTTCCTGAGCCAGGTCTAAGAACAGAGAAGAAATGTCCTTGGCACTGGAAACAGGAAAGGGAAGTGACATTCCCATACACTCTGCTCAGGAAGGAGGAGTTCTAATTGTTTTTATGTTTATCCCTCTCCATTCCCAACTGCACCAGTGATAGTACTCTAAGTACTCTAACTCTATTGAAAAGTTAGAATATGCCATTTCTCTTAAAGGCAAAAAGAAAAGAGTCCATTTGGCTGGCTCATTTTGTCCCCTGTTTCGTGGGGACCTTGGCCTCTGGATCAAGCCCAAAGGCAGAGGAAGATCCTGATACCCTGAAGTCCACCCCCTTCCTGTCCCTGTTTGCATAGAAAACTATTGCCCACACAAGCTGACTGGCACTTTGGACCCAAACTGAGCTTTGTACCTTTTGCAACTCAATTCAATGTATTCTTTGCCCAACAGAAACACTGGAAAACTAACTCTGGCTGATGGACCCCGTGAGTCTACACAATAGGAGGACAGAGAGGGGTCCATCATAGTCATTTGCAGACAAGGATGCAAGGGCAAAGCTGCCTTAGTAGGGCTTGCATTGGGGTTCATTGCTCAGCTCCAGGCTTTTACATAATCTTTCTATTCTTTCTAGATGCTCCAAGACTTTCGAATAACAGACCATTATTGGAGTGCATATACATTTAGCACTCATCAGGTTAATTTTTATTATGCATTTCATAAATGCCAGGCTCTGTTCTGGGCTTTGGGCCATGGCTATGGATGCTCTTACAATGAATTTCCAAGCACTGTGACTACCAAGCAGCTTCTAAACCCTCCCCCACTGCATAATGGGCAGGAAAGTTCTAACTCTGTGAGTTAAGAAAGTGATATCAAAAGCCCACACGGTTCCCATCCCTAAACAACATAGCCAGGTGGACAAGACAGTAGCTACATAAAGCTGTTACTGCAAATGGAGCAAAGCCAGCCTGAAAGTCCAGCCTGTAAGGACACCAGGAGATGGGTTCTGTGTTATCTTCAGGACTGATCTTGTGTTCATCAGAGCCCCAGCTCCATAACTATACAAGAGGGAGGCTAGATCCTGGCACCCACTCTGCTCATCAAGAATCTGCGACTGGAAATCAATTGCTTTTCTTTCTGAAATCCTCAAAATAGATTTACTTTAGAAATCAGGAAGGGGGATGACTCAGACAAGCTAGTGGGCAGTGGCGTACTATCTTATACAAAGGCCATCTGTGGAGAATTGTGTCCATTCCTCTTACTTCAGCAAGAACTCTTCCCTAAATTACCCTAAGTCTGCCTATCTCTCTAACCCTAACCCTAACCCTAATACTTTTAAATGTACACACAAAATTGAGGAAGAAGCACAAGCTCAAATCCTGTGGCTCAAGGTAGATAACCCTGCCCTACATCTTGTTCCTGGACAGTGTGCTTCTGACTCCTTCTTGCCTAGGCACAGAAACCACTCTCTGCCCCACCCTCCTCTCCTAAGCTAGATGCTGCTTTGCAGCTGCAAAGGACCGGGAAAGGGAAAGAATAGCCACTGAGAACTGAAGTAAGAAAAGGCTCAGCCTCTGGCCCCAGACTGGCTTCTCCTTGATGAATCTTCAGCATCTCTTCCACACTTTGTGCCTCAGTTTCTCTATCTGTAAAGTCTGATGTTTGGAACGGGTACCCTTGAAACCCACTTTTCACTACTGAAGTGATGTTTCTTTCTGTGACTTGTTAATGGACACATCAATGCAGAGACAATTTTGCACCAGCTAGGAAACTGACCTACTGAGTAACTTCAGGGAGTGTGGGCCAAAGCATAAATGTAACAGACTTAGGAACAACTGCGAGCTGTGGAAGGTAGGCAAGAGAGAAGTCAGAAATAGCAAGGTTTTTTGATAGAGAATTTTTAAAAATCATACTATCAAAAGGCGATATAAAGCTGGGTATGGTGAAGCACACCTGTAATTCCAGAACTCAGGAGGCAGGTCCAGCAGAATCGGAAGCTCAAAGGCAGCCTTAGTTACATGGTGAGTTCCAAGATAGCCTTGCTACCTGAAACCTGGTCTCAAGACACACACACACCAATAAAGGGTAGTCTAACACGTAGTTGTTGATCTAACAGTCTAACATACTACTGCTAGCATCGGACTGTCTACAGTCTATCAGTGCAGACCCATGGAAAATTGCTCAGCCTCTCTATTGCTATCTGTACTATGAAGAGAAGCACCACCTCATGGGATTTAAGAACTGATACAACTAATAACCCTCCTTGTTGCCTGGACTGTTCAGTAGGCTGGGGCCTTGGCTCGGGCAGAGCCTGGGCAAGCCCTGTAGGCAACCTGCAACAATCACTAAATAATTAAAAAAACATATTTCATGCCTAGCTCATAGAAGCATCTTCAAATTATTTTCTTTTATTATATTAATATAGTGGTGTGCATTGTACTTGCTATTCTTACTAATAAGGAAAGACACGTAGATTCCAGTCATTGCTTTCTCACTAGTGCCCTTGAATTCAAGAATTCAAGTTCCCCATTTGTAACATGAAAAGCTGAACAAAAACTTTTCTAAAACTGGACTCTCTCTCTCTCTCTCTCTCTCTCTCTCTGTGTGTGTGTCTGTGTGTGTGTGTGTGTGTGTGTGTGTTTTCATGTGAGCACTTGGGTTCTCCATAAAGATTTCAAATGTCCTGTGTTTCAATTTCAATGAGAGTATGAACGAACTCTGGTACACCTAGCTGGATTTACTTACTTTAGAGTAAACTCTGGCACCAGCTGCCAAAAATCCAGTTTATATTAGTATATGCAACTGTAGAAATGTAACAGGCTATTAATGGCACTGAACTAAAGGAAAGCCAAATAGTATCAATGTATGTTGCCCATGTAGAACACTGATGAAGAATTAAATCATTAGCACAAAGTAATATAGACTAGCCAAATTTAAAATGACCAGCATTGCATCATCCACCATCATATTTTATGTGGCAACTCACAATTTAGATTTCAGCTAAACTAAGTTTTCTTACTATATCTAAGGTGATAATTTAAATTGCAATGTTGTTGTTTTCAATTAATTTGTAAAGCTATCTGGGAACTATGTTTCTCTCATCAGGGTTTAAATCTAGTTTTACTTACATAATTAAATCATTTTATGATAAAAAAAAATAGTAAACAAAAGGATACCTTGGTATGTTTGTTCCCTTAAACAAGAACTTCAAGTAACACTGAATCAAACTTTCTTCAAGGTTCACTACAGAACTCTGAGACTGCAGAAGATTCTTTTGATTACGAACAGTGGGGATTCAGGCTTGAGATCCAAGAAAAAGCACAAAACAGGAAACGGGAAACTTTAGAAGTGAGCTACCGAGATGTAGGTAAGTCAGAGGCTGGATGAGATGCCTCAGAAAGAATGGTCAGAGATCAAGGTGCCACCGGGAAGCCTGGGGAGCCCACCTGGCCCTACAGCCTTCCCATTCCTCCACGGAAAAACAATCCACCTGTAGAGTAATGGTGGGCTTGTCTAAGCACTCAAGTTCAGTACCTCCACAGAAATGACAAGTCTCAGTTACTATAATCTTCCAGGCTGCTGGCAAAGCTGAAGAAGGCAGTTCAACCTGATGCTGACATCAACAGGCACATCTTAAGACTGCTTCAGTACCTCCCTTCACAGACATACTGGGCCCACAAGGTGCTTATAAGTGACTTCAGATAGCAACCAGAATTTCAGTAAAAGAAGACAATGATATGATTAGGCAGGGGGTGGTCATTATCTACTAGGTGGCAGACAGAGGTCAGAGCTCATGACCAGAAACTAACAGAAACCCAAGCTAACAGTTCTGCCTGAATGAACAGCTTCTCATCATATTAAGCAATGGGACCACAACATAGCCACACAGTCTTGTGTCCAGAAGTGCTGGACTCATTCAATAACCACTATGTGAAAACCAAGAGCACATCCTTCCGTCCCTCCTTCAACCCCCAGCCCAGCCCTTTGGAGAAAGCAAACAAGAACCCCCCAGGGAAACTCATGCTTACTGTCTGTCGTCTTCGGAACGTCAGATTCTTCCACAACAGCAACCTTAACTGAGGCCAACAGGCCATGTTTCCTCTGCTGGGTCCCACAGTGACCTGGGTGTGTGGCTCGAGAGCTCTGGAGGAAGCCGCCAGAGCACACAGCAGTGACGCTGTGGCTGGACATTAACTGAAAGAGAAAGCAGGAGAGGAGAGATCTCAGTCACGGCTTTGAGGCCAGAGGTCCTATGGCTCCAACCCTCTGACCAGATACTTCTAACACCCAAAACTCTGTCCCAGCTCCTCAGTCCAAAGGTCATGAGTAAGGCTAGACTGCTGACCCCCACTATCTCCAGCAGACAGAGCTTCCGGGGAAGTTTATTGGCTGTAGGCTGGGAGCTAGATGAGGCTGGGTCCTCATCATGTGAATGCCACTGATGCGATCATTTAAGAATGAAAAATGTGTTTGCGACAACAGATTTGAGAGAGCAACTATCACTGGACAAAAGAAATGGCATCCTGGAGTCCCAGAGGCCTGCCTCCCTTCGCTATGAATATATGTATCCTACCAGAAAATTTTCCTTCAAGCCTAGAGTGACTTATGCTATTTCCTAACATTCACTACAGACAATGTTTTCATCTGGCTACAAATCTGTGTCCTTTCAGTAATAAATGGCATCATTAGCAAGGCAATTTCTGCAGGTGGAAAACCGAGGATTGTCTTAGATGACTGTAAGTAAGCACCAAAGAAATGCCAACAACACCTGGTTCCCAGGTGATAAGGACAAATCCAGTGTTGTGTCTCCATGGAAAGAAAACAGTATCCCACAGAGAAGAGAGCCTGCCAAGGCCAGAGCACAGCACGGCATTTGTGGAAGTGGCAGGATCCCACAGTGGGGACATATGCAGCACACCTGTGTCCATGTTCTACCTATACCTGAGTGCATGGCCACTTCAACTCAAGTGTCCCAAAGGTCTCCCTGGAGGACCATATTAGGAGTTTTCATGAAAAGGCAGTATAACACTCTACATGTCCTACTCTACTCAGTATTTAGTTAATGCTGAAAAAATTCCAAAGAGTTCGGCTACAGCAAGGTAAGGACTAGATGGTAATTGATCTGTGCCAGAAGGAAGAGGGCACACAGGTTATTAAAGCTGGAACCTGTCACAACCAATCAGCAGAAAGCATTATTAGGAATGGCTGTTAGGGACTGTGGCTTTTGGGGCCCTTCTCGTGTAAACAGACGGGAAATGGGGCATCGAATGCAAAGAATATAAGAACCACTCGCGGAGACAGTCAAAAGCTGCACTCAAACCGTGGTCAATGCAAAGAGATTTCTGTACCATTTTTTTCCCTCTGATACCTTTTTGTTCCCTAATACACAAGGACTCAGTTTAAAATTTTCTAGGTAAAACATCCCAAAATGGTAGTTGGAGAAATCACCATGTCCTGAAAAATAGATGCTCTATAATGGTTAATTCCAATTCATTTATTAGTGATATAATACATTGGAAATTCTGAGATAGTTAAACCTTAAAGCCTAAACCATATTGTTGCTCAGCAGATCCACAAAGGGCACTGACTACTCAGAGTTCCTCACTGCAAACAGAAGTTAATTTAAGCCAATATCAGGAGGAAGCCCTAGCCAGTACTAACTGACTTGCAGTTCCCTGTTGAAAGATGCCAACTGGACCCACAGCACTGACAGGCTGATTACCAAATGATTTTTAAGTGGCATTTCAAATATTGAGGGAAAGACTAACTTGGATTTTTTTCCTGTTAAGGCTACTTTCCACAAATCACTTAAATGATTTATAGAGTACAGGAACTTTTTTCCAGAGCCCACTGTGACCCTGATAGGCACTAGCCCCCAAATAGCCACTGTGTCCATGAGTGAAGATTTATGCTCTCTGAACATCAAATTCCTCATTCTAACAAGGGGATGCTGGCATCTCCCTTCTATGGTATTGTAAGTATCAAATGAAGTGGCATAAGTAATTCAGAATGCAGGACAAGGTGTAATACAAATGCAGAAGAAACTCAGGTTTTCATGTGTGAGACTCACCCTCAGTAGTAATTGAATGCAACTGGGCCCCATAATCTCAGAGTGGCACCATTAGGAAGTGTGGCTCTGTTGGAGTGGGTGTGGCCTTGCTGGAGGAAGTGTGTCACTGTGGGGGCTGGTTTTGAGATTTCCAATGCTCAGGATATCACCCAGTGATCCATCAACTTCCTGTTGCCTGCAAGCTAGGATGTAACCAGCACCATGTCTGTTTGCACTTGGCCATGCTACCCATCATGATGACAATGAACTGAACCTCTGAACTGTAAGCAGCTTCCTCAATTAAATGTTTTCTTTACGAGTTGCCTTGGTCATGGTATCTCTTCACAGCAAATAAAAACCCTAAGACACCCCCACTCTTTGTTTTCCACAGAAAACATTCTGTTATTTCTAGTTTCTGGACAGGTAGGGATGGGAGAACAGCAGGAAAGACAAGCTCTGGTCTATGGGGCCAAATCCATGTCTGGAATTGTTTCCTGACCCCTGAGTAGGGATGTTCAGAGAAAGAGAAAAGAAAAATACAGCCCTACACAACACTCATGTGATGAGAGAAGAAAGCACAGCCCTCTAGAATACTTATGAAATGACATCAGAGAACACAGCCCTACAGAGCACCCTTGAGATCAGAAAAGAAAAACTGTTTTCTTGGAGAACATTTTTCTAGATGTTGAGTTTCTGATTATCTGAAACCAGTTTTGGACTGCAGGCTCCCCAGAGACACAGTAGAGATGTCAGAAGCTGGAGGAAAAGTTCTTCTGTGCACAGGTGACATTCCAGCCAGTCCCTCCTGCCAGCCTCAGCACCTCCTGGACACCTACATAACTGTCACCCATGCCTTAATCTCAGAACACAGAGATCAATGCCAAGGGTGACTTTACCCAAAGAGTGGGAGAGGTGCCTGAGTCCTTCTGCCCAGGTAACAAAAGCCAAAAGCCTATGGGACATTTCCACATCAATTTTCCAAGGAAGTGAACAAACCACAAACACTCAAAAAAAAAAAAAAAAAAAAAGGCAATGGTGTGCACTGGATTTCTCAATATTTCAAACACAGCACACTCACTCCTGCTCCGACACGAATTTCCAGGCATTGGCTGGAAAGGATCCCACTTCAAAATCCTTGTCATTCATCAGGCCACTCTGGTCTTGATTCTGCATGCCTACAGTAGCAACTCCAACTAGCTTCTTTAGCTCCAGGCTCAGCCCATTCTCTTTCCTTAGACACAGAGCACTCAATGCATTTGAATAAACCATATACACTTACCTACCCTTCACCTGCTTCCCACCACCCTGGATGGAGCAGCAACCTCCCTAGTGGGCCTCCAGCAACTGTTGCCTCTGCTCGCCTGCTTGGCAATGCCCTGCAGGACTCACAGGCTAAGCTAGTGAGGCAATCTCTCCTATGCCCAGAAGCTCACTGTCCTGTTCCTTTACTAGGAACACTTTCTCCAGCACTGTGAACCTGCCTCATTCCTCCACAATTGTGGGCTAGCTGGTACTAGCTCAGGAATCCTTCCAGATCTTTCCCCACACCTAAATGAGAAGACAACCCTCAGTGCTCTCCCTTGCAGGGTCTGTCCCCTTCTCAGTCAGGACAGGGGGATTTTCCTAGTCCTTCATCTCTATTATCTCCATTGTGCAAACAATTCAGTACTGGCTTGTTGGGAACACTCAGGGGACATGGCCTCAATTAAATTTTAAAAAGATGGCCATGAGAAGCAGGGTCTCAGAATTTAAGGGTAGTAGCACTCTTGGACCTGTGGTAATTGATTTCTCAAACCTGATTAATTGATTCAGGCAAATTGTCCCCAGAGAGGGAGCCCTGTGTTCAGCTGCTCCCATGGCATACTCAAACAGGTCACAGAGGATGGCAGAGCTTCCCTGGTGACTTCCTCAGGCATGCTGGGAAACACAAGTGAATATGAGTCTAAAATGTCAGGTTTGGCTAAGAACCAAGAAGACTTCCCAAGACCGTAGGGTCCTAGAACTGGCTTTCTGCCAAGCTTCATGCTCTAGTCATTAGTCTCACTTATCAGTCTGGTAATTTCCACATGCCAACTCTGATTTGTGCATGATAGAGCTGGACAAAGGAACTGTGCATGCTAGATCTGGACAAAGAAAATGTTATAGCCTCTCAATAATTTGTTTAGATAATAAGTTTGATTTCAAATGCCTCTGGCATTTTGAAGGTTTTAAAACCTACAGAATACAGAAGTCTACAAAAACATAGCCTTCTTAAATATGCAAAGATACTTACATCATTATTCATAAGAAAATGCAAATTAAAAATACAAGGAAACATCACTTACACAGAAAAGCCACTTGGAAACAGCCAAGTGTTCATCAACCAAAGAATAAATGAAAATGGAGTATTACTGGACAACAAAAATAAATCACAGGTACATACAACAACACAGACAAATCTCAACAGCTGCATTCTTAGAGTAATAAAGCAGACACAGAAGACAACTATATACTATCTGATTTGATTTGCAAGACACTATGGTAGCACATACCTTTAATCTCAGCACTTGAAAGGCAGTCAGACCTCTGAGTTCAAGGCCAGCCTGGTCTATAGAGTGCATTCAAAGGCCAGCCAGGGCTGTACAGAGAAACTCATTTCAGAGAAAAAAAAAAAAACTATGGAAAAAGAGAAACAAAACTGAAACCAGGTCACTGGTTGTCAAGAGGTTACAGATGGCAAGGAGGTAAGACCACAAAGGAGTATGACCTACTCACTATTGGGAAAGTGGTTGAAGTTACACCATTGTGTACATCTGTGAATTCTACAGATGTATACAACTGTATACTTTAAAGGGGAACACTTTACAGAATGTAAATAACACATCAAGAAACCAAACACCAGATAATCTTTTTATTAAAATCACTAACATACATACCCCAGGAGTCCAACTATGCCTTCAATCTAAGGACTGTCTAATATAGGGCCTGACTAGGAATTCTCTGAAAGAAGGTACTGTTGATAAGTATGCAACCATTACTTAGTAATTCTGTCGGACAACTTCTGCTGCAACTTTGCCAGGGTCCCATTAACCACAACAAATATTTGGTGGGTGCCTATCACGTGTCATGTGCTGCTCCAGACCCTGATTGGCATAGATCCTAGAGAAAGTGGGAAAAAGCAACAAGGGAGGGGACTCCCTGATGATGACCAGCATCTCTATAATAAAGAAGTGAAACACTGGGCCACCCTTCTCCTGCCCACCAGGGTCACTTAAGTGTCAACAAACGTTATAATTTTTTTCACTTTTCTCTAAAACAAACTGGAAAGACAGAAGGACTCTATGACACTAGCAAAAGGAAACATACACAAAAGGAAGGAAGGGAGAAAGGGAGGGAAGGAGAGAGAGAAGGGAGAAAGAACTTTATAGAAAACTTGATGGGAAGGCAAAAAATCAATGACCTTCATCCCTCTCTATTCCGCTTACCACCCTCTTTCTGACCAGGGTATTTTGACCTTTTGAACTTGACATGTGTACTTCAAAGAGAGATGAGACAAGAGAACTACCAAAAACAGAAAGAAGAAACATAGCAAAGGGCAAAGTAGAAGAATTTATGATCCTCCATTGGCACAGTCAAGAACCCCTTTCCAAGACCATCTCTGTCCTGAAGCACTCAGTCTCTTGACAGAAATGCCGAGAGGAAGTATGGGTCACACTGTTACTGGAAAATACTACTGTATCGCGAACAAAAGGCTAGGGTTGTCCTTTTCCTTTCGCAAGAATACAACCAGGATTCCAGTGCTAGGCTCCGTGAGAGAGAGTCACTCAACCCGTGCCTGGCCATGCCTTAGCCAGTGCCTGTTTCCCAATAGCAAAAGTCCCCAAGCAGCAACACGTGTCATCATGAAAAAGAGAAGTCGGTCTGTCGGGACAAAAAAGGGGTGGGGGCTCTCAAGTCTGGGTTACATTTGATCTCTCTACTTGTAGACCAAGTTTCTTGGGATTTGGGATACACCCCCATCATCTTATCCTGCATCCTTACAGGCTGATATTGAAGACCCCAGAAGTAAATCACTTACCTACACTTATGAACTGGTACTCAGATGGCTCTTCAATCACATTTTTTTAGAACAGCCACATGCCTTTTCCCAATACACTGTTTCTCTTGTGACTCTGTTTATTCTTCTGAGTGTGTTTCTCTTACCAGTTCCATTCAAATAGTTCATAAACTCAGGATGCACACCCAGGAACTGATTTTGATTTTGGGGGAACAATGGTTATATGAGTTATTTTCTCTAACTTCCAATAAATAAATGAGTGTGCTTCTCTATGCATGTGTGTGTTCTGCTTTCTTAAAACAGATTACCACCAGTTTGCAGAAAGGAGATGCACCTTTCTGCAACCATAGCTGCTGAGGGCATAATTTTATACAGCTGTCTATAGATATCCTTTTCTCAAATAAGGTGAAATGGGCAAATAAAAACTGTGTATCTGTAGAGTTGCATATCGTGAAATGATGAGGCAGCAAACTACAAAGCAAGAGGTAGGCCCAACCATAGCAGATATGCAAAGGTCTGAGCTCAACTGATTGCCTATTCATTAGCTACTGATGCAAAAACAATAAGCCCAGATGAGGTTCCTGCCTCATCCCTGGAGAGTTGTGTAAGGTTCTGTAAAATCAGGTAGGAAATCTGGAAGCCCAAGAGAGGGTGCATGCTTTGGAAAAGGCCTGTTCTCTAATAACCTCTGAAAGTCTATGTCTCTGCATCAGTAGCCATGTTCAGGGAGAAGACTAATGAGGTTATTAAAGGCCAGGAGACCCAGCTTGTACAGGCTCGCAGCACCCATGATTTAAGATCAGACTTAAATCAAGGCTGCTGTGGAGTGGGAGGGATTATGAGACATCCTATTTCTCTAAGGGTGACCCACCAATTTAATACAGACCTGAAGCTAAGCTGACTGCCTTGATGTAGCTTTCAGGGCCTCCAGTCTCTGGCTCACTACCCATGAAACCATCTCGTTGGTGATCCCATAATGCCACCCCACCCCCGAGCCTCCAACTGTATCATAAACCTATAGTCCCCATAAAACAGGTCTGAGTTATAGAGACCTCTACATACAGATGGAACTCAAACTGGCATTCAGCTACATCATAAATGATATTACTACCTAAACGTAATGTTTTAACAACAAAATTTGTGAAAACAAAGTGGACAAGAGGTCTTCAACATAAAAATCAACCTCAAAATGAATTCAACTTGCCTTTCCAGGAAAGCATCTTCATTTCAGAAGAGGCTCTGCTAACAGCCACCCAGTCAGTGAAAAATACAGAATCGATAGATGCTATTCATCCCAACAATTATAACTAGAAAGGCAGAAAGGTTCAAATGAATCATGCATACTTCCTTATTCAAAACAATAATATTATAAGCAGCTGCACACACTACTTTTTCCAACCTGGAACACACATCCAACTTCCAAGACTCTTTGCTAATAACTTAATTTGTAATACAAGAGCAATGAAATAAAAATGAAAATGAAAAGCTGAAGTAAGAAAGGCATAAATGTTGTGCCAATCTGTAGGGAGCCTTGGAGAAGCAACTCCTCGGGATGTTGAGAATCCTATTCTACAAGACTCCCTTACAGTCCAAAGCTAACGCTTAGACAGCCAATGACCCTATGAATCACCCTCAGCATTCCAGTGTTCCTACCAGATAAATGGTCTCAGGACTTTTTAAAACACTTAAAATCCAGGCTTTTCTGGAGTCAGATCTATAACGAACCCAAATCCTTGTTTCTCTGTGGTAAAATTAGGGGAGAAATCTCTAAGGAAATGTTAGAGATTGCCCCTCACCACCCACTGATTTACACACACACACACACACACACACACACACACACACACACACACACACATCACAGAGCAAACTTCAAAGAAAGAATTTAGCAAATAATACAAATGTTTGCTTTTCCCTTGCTCAGGGGTATGTAGTCCATAGGGAGATGAACCTTCTCTTAAGTCAAAAGCTCAACTTATCAGCATGACTGATTCATTATAAGGAGAAATGCAAAAACTCCAACTGTGACCATAATGCCTGAATAAGAGAAACTTTGGAAGAGAGTATTGCATTCCTTAACCCCCATCTACAAACTACCTGCAAGCAGATTTGCAGACAAATTTGACTAGGTAACGTCCCTTGTTGTTCTAAGGTGACTTTCCAAGAACATCTTGGGAGATGTGGCTCAGTGGCATACTAGCAAATATCACCACATCTGGTTCATATCTCTCAAGAGGATTCTCTGCTGCAGCAGCAAAAATTGTTGGAGTCTGAGAACATTCACTGACTCTGGGACTCTAGAGACCCTGAGGCCCTGCATGCTCTGCATAAAACAATGCTAACAATGTATATAAAACATTTATCTAGTTCCTGGAACAAAGTAAGTACAGTACACATTGTTATTATAATAATGAGAGCTACCCACTTCACAGAGGGAAGCTTTCATCCAGGGTGGGGCTGAGAGTGGGCAGCCATTAAAGGAATCTCTCTCCTCTCCTGGTCCATGGAGAGTGGACCATTTCCTTCAAGGGCCTTTCAAGAGTACACTGGAGCTCTCTCCTGTGCCCAGAACATTGGGAGAAATGAAACTTAACTTGGTAACCCCTAGTATCCCCATGTTTTGTTATAAACCCCCCCCATTATAGGGTATCTACTATCTCCACACCTTCCCATCATCCCAGCTATTTTTCTATAATCCACTGATACTTTCCAACAAATCTTGCCTGGGTCCTGCCTAGGGCTTCCTCTGTTCCATTTTCTCCAGCTTCTAAATTAATTACATTAGAAATCTAAGCTTACCCTGTATCTTTTTTCCAATCTCCCTACAGTTTTCCCCAGGACCAACTTATCAAGTAGGTCCTGCTAAATAATAAGTTGTTTAAATGTCCCTAAGCCACAGCAAATTCTAGCTGAGTTAAAAAACAAAACAACAAAAAACAAACAAAACTAAGTTCAAATGGGACGGTATTTCACTTGATTTTCCTCAACATGTTTCTCATTTATTAGGAATACAGTGTGCAGTTGGCAAGGGTGAGGTTCTAGGACCCATGTGAACACATCAGCTAAAACAGACTCCTTCCTTAGGGGCTCATCCCAAGCATAAAACTCAGAACTGCTCAGGAGCCTGGAGCTCTAAGCCCACCAATTCAGAGACTTAAAGAATCCTTATCAACAGCCGAACACAGCTTTTCTACTTTCAACAAACAGAGCTCTTTGGCTGGTTGGTTGGTTTGGCTTGCTTTTTCAAGACAGAGTTCCTCTGTATAGCCCTGGTTATCCTGCAAGTAGACCAGGCTCCCCTCAAACTCAGAGATCTGCCTGTCTCTGCCTCCAAGTCCGGCATCCAAACTGAGCTTCTATCCGTGGCCAGCTTGGAGAGCAGGTGACCGAAACCAGGACCCTTTTCGAGAATGCCTTTTTCCTAGCTTGCTCCTGAAGCACTGTAAACAGATGCACCGTGTCCCAAACATGTCAGTTTCACAGCACAGCAAGCGCCAACTCACTAGATAAGTGAGAATTTCATTGGGTTGCCAGCTCTGGCACAGAGGCACACTCCCTCCCCTCCAAACCGACAGACACTTTCTCTACAAAAGGCCAAACAAGCCATTTTGCTGGCTACCTAAGGAGAGGAAGAGGAGTGTGTCTACAATTGATTCTGGAAAACAAAACCTTAAGGGTGTGTTCACATTTTATATTTTAGTATTAACAATGCAAACACTGTTATTTGAGGTTTGAGGAGGATCCTGCAAAAAGAAATCCATCTCAGTAGAGTCCAATATTATCAAAACTCTACACATTCTTTTTTTTTTTTCTTAAGTGACTCTGTTATTAAGATTCCACACATCAAATATTCAGAGTAGCAAAGGAAAAGAATTCAGGGGAAAATGGTACTAAACTACTGGGTGGGACTTCTGCTAGAGACAGAGGGGGGGGAGAGAGAGAGAGAGAGAGAGAGAGAGAGAGAGAGAGAGAGAGAGAGAGAAAGCTGGGGTTTTACCTTGCCATTTAAAAATTCACACACTGCAGTTTCCAAGCAACAATGTACTAAGTGGCTACATCAGGTGAGAGCCAGTGTCCCCAAATGGAACTGTCTGAGGACAGAGTGCCCTGTTGGTCTCTGCAGGCACATCCACTCACTCCCCTTAATGAAAGTCACCAAATCCAGTCCTCTGCAGGGAAGAGAAACACACTCAGGTCACGTGAAATGTGACTTGCACTGCAAACTGGGAAAAGACAATGTTGCCATTAAATCTGAAAATCCCTTAAGACTGACAACTGAAGAAATACAACTTGCCCAAAAGCTCACTTCATTTTTAATTCAAAATCTTAGTACAATTAACACTATTAATATTTTTCATAAAATACACTTGCCTCAAAAAACAATTAGCACTAACCAACCAAAATTATTATCAGGATTTTATAATTTTGCATAAAGAAAACAGTGCCTAGAAAACCCTCAACATTCAGGATTTCTGAAGAAATAAATTTCCTTCGCATTTAAACTTAAAGCTAAAGAACATTTGGATTTGAGAGAGTAAGAAGAACTCCAGCTGGAAAACTCCTTATGATGAAAACCAGCCCGACAGAGACAATAAACAAGCAAGACCAGGCCAATCTTGAAGGATTCAGTGTTCACTGAAGCCATGCATTTAGCTTTTTATGTACACAATTTCTCCTTTTTCTCTTAAACAGCACTGTAACTCTCCAAACTCTGAAAGAGGAGAAGAAAACGGATTAAAGAAGCAAAAATCTATAAGAATTTAATTTCCAGGGCTGGAGAGATGGCTCAGCAGTTACTTCCAGATATACCTGAGTTCGATTCCCAGCATCCACATGGCAGCTAGCAGCTGTCTGTAATTCCAAGATCTAACACCCTTACACAGTTATACATGCAGGCAAAACACCAATTCACATAAAATAAAATAAATAAATAATTTTTAAAAAAGAATTTAATTTCCAATTAATGACTGCTTAGAGAGTAAATTTAGGCAAGGCATCCTGTTACTTTGGGACACAAAATAAAGGGCAGAATCTTGTTATGAAGAGACAAGAACAAGTGGTATTAAAAACAGAATGAGGCTGGAGCGATGGCTCAGTGGTTAGAGCACTTGTTGTTCTTGCAGAGGACCCGGGTTCAATTCCCAGCACCTACATAGTAGCTCACAACCATCCATAACTCCAATTCCACAAAATCCAATGCCTTCTTCTGACCTCACCAAGCATTCATCTGGTGCACAGACATATATGCAGGCAAACCACACATAAAACGAATAAATCTAATTATAAAAAAATGTAATAAAGGTTTTTAAAATAAACAAAACAACATTGCCAGGGACTAATGTACCCAGAAGCCACAGAAAATGCAATCCAACCAGCCTGAGAAACCATGGTACTTCCCCTACTCCCCCCGCCCCTGCCCCCACAAAAAAGTTCATCTGCTTCCTCACAAACTGAGAGGGAGGGTAAACAGTTGACTTTGGGGATCAATATCAAAATGCTGATAGGAGCAGAGGAGCTTGAGTTGGCCTAAACGGTTTCAAGGAACAATGTCCTAGAGGAGATAGCAAGAAAAAATTTTGCTGTACTGGCAGTCTTGGATGTCTTTTAAAGGCCCATGTGTGAGACTTGTGATTAGAAAGTAGTGAGACCTTCAAGACGTAGAGCCTGGCCTAGTAGTTCTGCAGATGCTCAAAGACGGCTGGAGCATCTGAATCCTTTCTTCAGCATGTTATTTGTTACTATACACCTGGGCTGATTCCATATCTGACTACTGTGTGTCCTCAGATCCTTGCAAATGACACACAAAACACTTTAGATTTCAAAACACACACTAAAAAAAGTGTGAAAAACAGAAATAATGTATGAGGCTAATGTTACTTTTTAAAGTGTTTTAAACATCTAAATCATCTAATTAGTTATGCTTATTCATAAAAATGAATTAATGCAAGGTTCAAAATATTTGAATGTGGCCATCACAGATTATTGTCTCAAATCACAGCTTCCTCACAAAGTGAAATGAAACTGGATGAGTAGAAGCATTAGTTCTACTAAGTTATCTAGCCTAAATAATTGAAACATGTACCAAAATTGACTAAGGTACCATAAACCAAGTCATTACAGTGTTCTTTGCCATTTTCTAACCCTTTTCTGAGATTATCTCATTTGTTTAAGTCATTTTATAACACAGGAGGCAAACAACACCCGGCCTCTTAACTGAATGGTTCCAGTTAGTATTTGTCAATTTCTGTATTAAATAGACTGTCAAGTGCAAAGGAAAAGCTGAGTCAAAGACCTCTGTGGTGATAGACCTCTCTTTATAAAGGCATGTGTGTCACAGGAAGATGAATGTTAATTATAATTTTGAAAACTACACTACATACATGACATGGATGAGCGAGGAAATTCGCTCCTATGGAATGCAAAATGGGAGGGAGTTGTAGGTCCAGGTGATTTCTGAGGAAGGTGGTATTTTTTCTGTCAGTCTTAAAGTCAGCTTGCAAGTCTAGAGGGTTTTTGTATTTATTTTCTAAAATGGATAAAAGTAAAACAGAATTTCAAAGTTTTCTTCTTTCAGGAAACAAATGCAATGCCCCATGACTGTGAACAGTAAACACAAGCACACTACTCTTTGACAGTTCTCAGAAGGCAGAATGTGGCAGAGCCTGAAGAACTGCCTGTGAAAGCCATTGAGTTCTGAGACTTCAATTTTCTGACTTCTTGTATTTTTTAAATGTACTGCCTGGTCCTACTAGCTATAGGAAACTGCTTTGTGGTCACACACTATTCACAAATAACTGACCTAGGCAAGAGTATTATGATCATTTACAACCAAGTTTTCATATATATGAAATTATATATAAATTATATATATGAAATATATATTAAAAAATGAGAATTAGGCAAATGTTGCTGCCTGTTTTTTGTATTGCATTGCAACCAAGGTCTCTTCCAGAAGAGAATTTAGCTGACTAACCCCAAGCGGTGATGGAAACAACATATGGATTAGTTTCTGATAAGAATGACAGCAAACACACAAAAAATTCCATTTCACCAAATCTGAAATTGTACCAGTGTCTCCCTTAATGTAGATAATTAAAAACTTCTGGAACTGAATTCAAATCTAAAACCAGCAACTTGGAAAGTGGAGAGCTAAAGCCCAGCTAACCCTCCTCCTACCTCCCTAATCTACAGAGTAGATACAAACAATAAATAAGCTTGTTTTGAAGATTAATTCAGAGTTGGGGAAACACTTGGAACAGCACTTGGCATAGAGCACCATGTGTCTATTAAGACGCAAACAGTGCTATAACTTTGGTGTTCAAGATGTTTCATTTGCATATGTAAAGGCAGTCTAATTTTTTCTTTTAGCTCCCAGTACAACTAAATCAAACAAGTATTAAAAATTATCTTTTAAAACTTGATGCTGGAGCAATTGACCATAAGAACATTGCAATTCCATTATTTATTTAATAAGCAGACCATATATAAAGATATATTTATACTTGAATGTTTAGAAATGCCAAAGGAACATGAGTGTTCGGTATTTTGTAAAAATTCACAAGGTTCCTAATTTAAGGATTTAAAGAAATGTCCATTTAACTATTTTAGAAACTAAAAATAACTTGAAAAAAAGCAAAGATTTTTAATCACTATAATACAGACATAAACATCTTTGTTTATGAGGTGGAAAAACAAACCCTAAAAAGAAAAAATTTAAATGTAAAAATATTCAAACTCCTCTCCAAACAGGGTAAGACAACACACAGCTGAGGTGCTAAGTTTCATTCATTATTAATAGTGTTTGCACTGGGGCTTCCATGAGCAGAAGAGGGGAAGTAACAAACCCTCATCACCCTTCTCCAATTCCAGATGACTGCTGGCTCCCACAAAACACAGCTCCTTCCTAATCGAGCCACAATGCCTTTAGGTGCTAACAGAAATGGAGGTCAAATAGTCATCTGCAGGGAAACACACATCACAGATCTCTAAGTCACCACCAGTGAGTCAGTTCAGAACACCAGTGACTTTTACAAGGGGACACATGAATTATTCTATGGCAGCAAATTTTCCTCCAAAAGGCATTCCTGTTGGCTGGAAACCTTCTTCCCTGGCCCCTAACTCAACTTGTTCTCACAGAGATAACTAACTCTCTGTGCATCCCATGTTTTCCAAAAAAAAATCCCTATCTTCTTCAATGACTTATGACAGCACTGAGGAAAATACAGGCTTACAAAAGAAACTAATTTATCTTTATTGTTTTGTATATTATTATACAGAAATATTCAATTCAGAAATATTCTCTATGCTGTCATACTTTAAGGTGGAAGAAGTTTTTGCAAAGAAAGGAACACAAATATGTTGTCCTTGTGTAGTCAGGATAAGAAAACTGGGCTGAAGAACAGGGAGATGAGAAACCAAGTACTTTTTAATTGGTATTTATGTCTTGTAGGGCATCAATACTTGGATCTTGGTTCCAAGTTATGACTATAAGAAACCGAGTAAGGGTGTGATTTTGAGCCTGGAGGAGTGTGTCAGGTGTGCTTTGTGGGAGGTGAGAATTGAGACATAGAAGGAAAGTGATGTATCAATTCCCTTCAAGGAAGTTTTGTGTTTTTCTTGTTTTGTTTTTGCAGTGGTGTGGTTAGAAGCCAAGGCCTTCAAGCTAGATAAACACTCTACCAGTGACTTACATCCCAAGCCAAGAAGTTTTTCTTTTAACTATCAGTCTGTCCTCTATTTATATTTATTCTGCTTCCTCCCTTTGAGGGATGTCATTGAACAAGTAAAGGGCTTATTTTTTAAACTATTGTACCAATGCAGCAAATGGGGGAAACCAATTGTTTTTATGATAGGTACTTTTGCCCCTTAAAAAAAAAAAAAAAAAAAAGTTTAATAGCATTTCTCTCCTTTTAGGTAAGCTCAGAGAAAACAGACAACTACCCACAAGCCTGTCACCAGCGAACACCCTCCAGACCTTACCCCATTTAGGAATAGCCTGGGAGTCAGAAAACACAATGACAAAAAAAAAAAAAAGTCCTCCCAGTTTGGAACTACCAGTTTTAAGCAGATTCGCAGGACTACAGACTACTACCGGGCCATACCTAGGCCACCCGGCCAGGAGGCGCTGCGGGCCAGTCTCCAGGGGCCACCAGCAGGCCGCCCAGCCCCCACCCCCTGGCGGCGGAGCTCGGCCCAACACCCTAGCCGCAAATTCTGCGCCGCCCGCCGGGGTTACTCGCGGTCATTCTGCAGCACTACCTAGCCCCAGCTTCTCCATCCGTGCTCGGCCCTAAATTGCCCCAAGGGACAAGCTGCCTACGGCGGGAAGATGGGTCAGGGGGTGAAGGGGAAATAGACACCTCAGTTTGGAGTTTCAGCAGGCTCTCTTAAGTTTTCTGTCTTTAGAAGGAACAATACTTGTCTCCCACTTTGGGTCAAGGGCTGCAGCTCTCTAGAGCACAGTAAGCCTGTGGGTAGGACCCCCCTCCCCCAGATCAAACAAAGCCCGGAGGCCTCGAGCACGCAACGACACAAAAGACTCTGTTTGGGACACTTCCTACTCGAGTTCTTTGGAAACAAGGACGAGCCGCCCAGACCCGAGGAGCGGATCTCCAAGTCAGAGACCAACACAAACCACTTTAATAATGGAGTGGGGACTCTGGTGTGACACTTCTGGGCCACGGCTGACCCGAAGCCAGGACAAAGGGAGAAGTTTTGCAAAAGGTCCCAGTCTTCCCATCCCAGTGGCTTCACCCCTACGACACCCGGGAACCCTGGCTCCCACTGTTCCTCTGGCCGGTCTTCCAGGCCAAAGATGCTCTCCCGGGTCTCCAGCTCCGGAAGACCCGAGCGCTGCAGTTTTGCATCCCAAGGTTCTTCTCAGACACCCTCACCTAATGTATGCCGCCACAGCCCTATTTGCATCCCTAGAGGTAGAGAATATGGGGGTTCGAGGACCAAAGTCTCAGAAACGGACAGCAGCCCAAAGCTTCCTTGGTCCCGAAACAAAAAGCTCAAGTCACTGAAGAACCTCTTACCTGTTTTCCACTTTGGTGTTTGCGTCTGTTTCTCCCACCCTGCACAAACCCTTTCAGAAAAGAGGAGGGGGGGGGAAGTGGGGAGAAACAGGGAGCAGAGGAGCGCCCCAAACAGACTGCGGCTGAGCGGGTCCCGCGGCACCCCTGCCCAGCCCTGCGCTGCGGTGAGGGATGTGGGCTCAGCCGGTCCCGGCCCGCTCGCTCGCCCTCGGAATTACTGGTTTTCGCCCAGACTAGTTCCTTTTATAGATTCGGCTGTGCCGAGCTCCGGGGTTACTAGCGGTCAAATGCTGTTCTCTCCCTCTTCCCCCGCCCCTTTCCCGGCCTCTGTTTATGTAGTTCAGTCACTCGGCAGAAAGCACGTGGAGCCACGGTCCGCCCCTTAAATGGGCGACAGTGAGCCTCGGCGGGCACCAGGGGCGCACGGTGCAGGCTTCGCGGGGTCCGCCTCGGGAGCCCCAGCCCTGACCTGCCAGCCTCGGCCGGCCGAGCGGGAAACTCCAGGCTGCAGATGTGCCAGCGACTCTGCGTTCCCGGCAACGGAGGGAATGCGGGGAAAAATGCTTCCTCTAAACTCTTGCTTTCTGCAATAGTTAGGGATTTTTAGTTGGTTGATTGCTGGGTTAGGAGGAGTGCTCGCTCTCTCCCTCTCTCTCTTCCTCTCCCTCTCCCTCTCCCTCTCCCTCTCCCTCCCTCCCTCCTTCTCTCCCTCCTCCCCCTCCTTTTGTTAGTTTGCTCAGCTTCCAGGTTGGGAAGGAAGGCTGACTCCTCCAGATGTCCAGATGCCTATCATTCTCTGTCTCTTCCTGGCAAAGCCCTAGGTGGGGGAATGGAAGTGGACAGAGTGGTTTTCAGCCTGATTTTGGTTCCTGCTTCAAACCTTGACTTTGGTTTTTCAAAAGAAAATCTGCTACCACTGTATGGTGCAGAGCCCCAGTCTGTCTCTCTCTCTCTCTCTCTCTCTCTCTCTCTCTCTCTCTCTCTCTCTCTCTCTCTCTCTCTCTCTCTCAGATCCTTCACCACAAGATCAGTACTTGCTTCATCTTTTTCTAAATTAAAGAGGGGCTTTGTTTTTATTGTAATGCACAGGGCTTAGATTTTAACTCATAAGATCTTATTTTTAGACTGTCTTAGAAAATTATGCAACGACTCCAGCTCGTCATCAGTGTGTGTCTTGGTTATTTCCACAGGCAATCAGATACCAGACGACCCCCAAACAGCAAAGTGATGGAGGTGAGGCTTCATACTACAAACCTACATGGTGCACCCTACAGTAAGTAACAAAGTGACATGAATATGTCCTTCCTTGAACCTTTTGAAAAGGCAGGTTCACACTTCAGTTTGATGTGAACCTGGGTAGTATGGGGGGGGAGTAGAATATTTGCCCCAATCTCATCTCTTCTCAGCCCAAGCTCCATCATATTCCAAAAGTGCAAAGCCTGCAGAAAGACCACACATACACACACACACACACACACACACACCCTCCCTTCCCTGACAATAGGTCCTTGTCAGTCACAACCAAGGACAGCCTTGGTCACAAGAGTGAGTTTTGATGTCAAACTGGACCAAAGTTAGATGAAGTTTTTCTGCTTCTATTTTATTTTAGCTATTTTAATTGAGGCATATTCTTTTTTTTGATTTAATAAAAGTTTTATTTTTCCAAATGTACAGCTGATTGAACCTGCTCATGCATCTTCAGCAGCCGGGGCATCTCCACCCTTTGTGTTTCTGGTGTAAATTACTTGGGCTCTGTGTTTTGAAACCAGCTTGATAAGTCCTTTACTAAGCAGCTCCTGAAGGGCTGCCCTAGCCAAAGACCCTCGAGTCTTCAGTCTCTCAGAGACCACAGCTGGAGTAATAAGCTTATAGTTGGGAACTTCCTTACAGAGTTTGTCATATGTAGCTTTGTCAAATAGGACTAGATTGTTGAGCTTGTCTCGAACTTTGCCCTTGGACCACTTCTTCTTTTTGGCCTTGCCACCAGACTTATTTACTGGGTCTTTGTCTTTTTTGGCCGACTTTCCGGCATCTTTCTTCTTGTCATCCTTGGGAGGCATGGTGGAGCAGGGAGAGTGGCGACAACCACCACAGCCTTCCTAAGATGTCGGGGGTAAAAAGGAAATTGAGGCATATTCTTATGCAGTCTGGTCATAAACTCATTAACATGAATTCTTGACCCTCTTGCCTCCACCTCCCTAGGCCTAAACTTGCAGGAGCTGAGTACTGCTGTACCCAGCTTGCACAGTGCAGGGAGATGAACCCAGTTTCTTGAGTGCTAGGCCAGCACTCTGCCAACTGATCCACATCCTTGGCCCTCGTGTTTCCTTGTCTTTCATGAAGAGACAATGTTCTGTTTGTCTCTGAGAAGTTTTCTGAAAATGAATTTGCTGAAACCTTTGAAGTCCTTGGAAGAAGGGTGTCATAAGCAGAATCTTTCTGAGCATCAGTGGCATTTTTTTTAGTGGCATCCATAGCCTATAAACTATTTTCTGTGCCAAACTTACAAAAGCTCAGTACTGGCACACCATTTAAAATAATGAATGTCTATGACCATCTGTGTACAAAGCAAAATGCTTAAGGGAAAAGCTATTATCCTTCACACTATTTTAGGAAGAGGTTAAGTCTCTTTCCCCCACTTCCTCCATCATGTCACCTACACAGAGTTATGCTTTTTGTAAATTGAAGGGAGTGCTTCTCAAGAGGACTTCTATTAAATTCAGTTCCCAGCACCCATATAGCGACTCACAACCATCTGTAACTGCAGTTCTAGGTGCTCTGACACCATCTTCTGACCTCCACAGACACAGGCAGATATGTATGGATACACACACGCACACAGGCAAAACACTCATGCATATACATCCTTTCTTGATCTTAAAAAGAAAAGCTAACCTCCCAGGGTTCTCTACAAAGGAGTAGGGAGTAGTTAAACACTATGGAAATCAGAAAGTTAGGATGCTAGAGAAAGAAGAAAAGACTAGAAAGAAAGCCTCAAGCAAAGCATTCTTGGATCCTCACTATGAAGGCAATGGCTCCAAAGCCAAACTTGTTCCCTTTACCTAAGAACACACTGTGATGCTGAGACTGTGTGTGCATACACACTGTGATGCTGAGACTGTGCGTACATACATATTGTGGATCTCTCTGCCCTTAAGCCCCTGGAGATCAAATATTTTATCCAAGTTACACACACAATTTGTCTGTGGATACCAAGTGGCATGCTCAGCCAGTGGGACAGTACCATATGACACACTGCTGGATTTCAACCATCAGAGCTTTGGTGAGATCACACTTTTAAAAGAAAGAAATTTCAAAGCAGGAATCTCTCCCTTTCAGCCTTTGAGTGTCTCTGGTTGGTTTCTTCCTGAGCATACGTTCAAGAGTTTCCCCTACCACATCTTCTGAAACCTGTAACACTTTCACCAAAAGCCCACATCTTGTCCTAGGAAGAAGCCCTTTGTACATGAATGGGAAGGTCTTTCTCCGTTACTATTGCTCTGAGGTTGTAGATGCCATAAATGTACCCTTGAGGTGGCTTGAGGTTCTATTTTGAGATGACCCTGGGATCTTCTAATTATAGGTGTGACCTTCAGGCAGCTGTGGTTGTCCAGACCTTGTTAGAGGTCATAGAAATATAAGAAACTCAATTTTATCATTCCATGAAGGCTTTTAAATCAAGATTCCTTAAAAGGCAGTGCCTGGAGGATACCTTTAATACATAGCTAGCAACCAGTCTATGTACACCTTGTTTAAAATAGAGGCAAAAGTAGAGATGATTTTTACCACATGTGTTTCTTAACTGGTATACATACTATTTGGTTCCTAGAAGCTGAAATCATTAGAACACTGCAGAAATTCAGTAAATAATTCTAAGAATATAGACAAAATGATCTTTTAAGAATTTGTAGTGATTAAGAAAGCCTACTGGTCCTAACATTAGAGAATGAAATATAGTTCAAATTTTCAAAAAGAAGACTAGAGATGGTTCAGCCAGTAAAGTACTTGGCATAAACATGAGGGCTATATATATCCTCATGAGATTATATCCCCAAAACCCACATAGAATAAGTAGTGTGTTATACCAATGATTGGAAATTAACACTGGAAAGGTAGAAATGTAAGATGGATGGAGTCAACTGGCCAGCCTGTCTAGCAGAATCGGTGAGCTCTAGATCAGTGGGAGACTCTTCCTCAAATAAATAAGGTGGAGCGAAATTGAAGAAGACAGCTGATGGTGATCTGTAGCTTCCAACACACACTACACACAGATACATGCACACATACAACACACACACACCTTTTCTTTGGTAAATCATCTTTAATAAGGAGAGGTAAAAAGACTTCCAGTTCAAATCTGAGTCGGCTTAATTCCAACCCATGTTTAGATACAAAAACAAACTCTCAAGCCATCAATGAACAAATATAAGGCGTCACCTGTATAGGTGAAACAGACCCTAAACTACATAGACTCTGATTGCTGTGATTATTTTAAATGGACCAATGTGATCTCTTTTGTATTAATGCGAATTCTACTAACACTCAAGCAAGATGCAAAACTGTTACTACCTCTGGCCTTGGGAAAGATATATTTGATAAGGTCAATCAGTTAGTGATGTGGGATGTGAATACAGAGACTGTTTTGGCCTATCACAGGGCATCTTAGAAGTAGGCAGGAAATCCGAGCATATGTAAAGTGGAAGGAGGGCAGAGTCAGAGAGAGACGAGATCCACCTGCCCAAGAAGCAAGATGTAAAGAAATATGTGAGCCACGGACAACACAGATTAATGGAAATGGGTCGAGTTAAGATGCAAGAGCTAGCTAGCAATATGCCTGAGCCATAGGCCAAACAGAATGTAATACAAGCATCTGAATCATTTTGTGGGGGAAAAGCGGCTGTAGGCGGGTCCAGACTGCAGGTCTGGGCCAGGCCAGAAACTTAATATTACAAGTTAGTCCAATCTGTAAACAGATATGTTCTCTGAATTTCAATCAAAAAGTGTGGTTTGTTTGTTTGTTTGTTTGTTTGTTTTTAAAGCCACAGATCTGGTGGGCAGTGCCCTTGTCATGTGTAGAGCTAATCCAGGATAGGCAGGAATATTAACAGAGAAACCCTACTTAGGGCAGGGGAGGGTGGGCGGTTTCAACATAACATACCTTCCTCCAAAGTCCCTTCCCTTAATACTACAGGGAAACTTTACGTCTCTTTCTTGTCTTTCATTAATTTCTCCACAGTGCCCAGGATGTGTCCAAGTTAGTGACACAAAGAATTAAGAATCTCTTTTGTCATTTTAAAAAATTATTGCTGAAAATACACAAGAAGTACCTAAAACTCAGACAATTTATAGCTGGGAATGTTGATGACCTCTTTTAGGTCCTTAGACTATTTGATCTCTGGTATTTGACACTGTTGGCCACACCTGCCTTCCTGTAGCTAGTTCTTAAATTGCACAAATCTGGTTCTATTTTGCCTGCTCTGCTACTTAACCTTTCTCTCTGTATCTCTGCGTCTCTCTGTCTGTCTGTCTGTCTGTCTCTCTCTCTCTCTCTTTCTGCCTCCCCCACCCCATGCTTGCCTAGGTACTTGAACCTATACGCACACACTCACAGGTTTTCTTCTCTGTGCTTCTACACGTTCCTCTAAGCAGATTCTCTTCCCCTGGGTTTCACTTGAACTGCACCTGGGTGCGCTGCAGCCAGCTCATAGCGCTCAGAAGGGCCAGTCCTGCCCTTCAGCAACTCAGCAGTTGGCATCCCTAGAGCTAACTTAAAATGGTCAGTGTCATGAATGTTTATACCATGGGAAATTGTAAAACAGAGCTTTCTTGATTTCTTTTTCTTTTTCATTCCCCCAGGTTTGATTTTTATTTTGTTTGTTTTTTTTTTTTTTTTGTAAGAAAGCCACTTACTAACATTTGCCAGCACAAAATGATAAGGACATTCTGCAAATTACAAGCTACACCCCCCCAACAAGAAAACCCTAAATTTCATATCTTCCCTTTAAATCTCTCTCTTTCATCTGAAAACAGAAAACAAAACAAACAAAAAACGCAATGACGTCATCATCCAGCCATTGACTCTGGGAAATCACAATCTTACTTAACATCTCTGTCTCTTTCTTCCTCTTTAAAGTCTCATTTGAAAGAACACCAGGGCCAGGGTACCGCCCGCCTCCAAACCTTTTAAAGGCTTTGCTTCTTCTCCATTCTCACTGTCTATGAAGCCTGAAATGTGGCCTTCTATAAGACAGTGCCGTGTAAAAGGCTGCTCTCTGCTCTTACTCTTTATCTTCCCTAGAGGAAAACTGTTCACTTGGGGAGGAGGGAGAGAGGAGGCAGCTAAATCACCCAGAACAAAAATAATCATCGTGAGCAACCCCCCAACACACACATACACACACACATTTCCTATTGTTGTCCTTAGCTTTTATATTTTTATTTTTATCTATTTTATGTGAATTGGTGTTTTGCCTCCATGTATAACTGTGTAAGGATATCAGATCTTAGAATTACAGACAGTTGTGAGCTGCCATATGGATGCTGGGAATTGAACTCAGGTCCTCCGGAAGAACAGTCACTGCTCTTAACTGCTGAGCCATCTCTCCAGCCCCGTCCTTAGCTTTTAAACACCAAACAAACAGCTGCACTCCACATCCCTTAAGATGACCTAGGAATCATTTGGAACCTGCAGCATTTGAAGAACTTGGAAGCTGACTGTATGTCCAGCTTCTGGCTTCTTCCTCTCTGTCTGGTCTTATAGCTGCTGCCTGTTGCTATCCCACAGACTGAATTGTCTACTTCCCCACTGGTTAAAACACCTTTTGTATCATTTCCACCTCAGCTGTCCTATTATACTGTTACTCTAGAACATAAAAGAAGCGGTGAGGCATAGCATTAAGAGTAGATAAGAGAGAGACCTTTAAAGTATCCAAATTGTAAATAAAATTTACCTCCAACTTAAATCTATCAACATGCCTCTCCACAGTTTCACAGAGGACACTTACACATAAATAGCCTTATGTATGAGAAGAAAATAATTGCATGTAGGGGATTAAAGGAAGCTTGGCCATTATTATAGCAGAATGTTTACATCTGCATTTTTTTTCCTTAATCAGAGTCCTTTCCTGACACTGAGGCATTCCTGGCAGTGATTTGGAAATGTGGGATGGTTTTATGCCCTTGGCAAGAGCTGTCCTTCTCTGTGACACAGAAGAATAAGTCATTAAAAGGTAAATCCTAAGAAATGTTCCAGAATCCCTTTCCTATCTTCTGAAAAACACAAGTCTCTTTTCCCTTCCTCTTTGTAGACCTTGAAGATCACTCCCCCTAGAGGGTGTTGGCTGATGCTTGTTTTCCTCATAGTTATTTTGGACCCTTCCTTGTGGGTCCCTCATGTATCTTCAACAATTGTTTTAACAGAACATTCGTGCTATTGAAAGACCAGAAACCCACCTGTGTTGTAACCACTCCCGTTTGCTCCTCTATGGTCGTGCTTCTGGTGGGCTGGGATGCCATGTGCAATCTGTGCTGTGTTTAGCTGCTCTCAGATTGTGTATCAGAAGGGAAGAGACTCCACTCTGGGCCTGCTGCAGAACTTATACTAATGCTGATCTCACGTGATCATTTCCTGAAGGGACCCATCTCAGTTCAGCAAAAGATCTGCTTAACATTCAGTTAGACAACCTTGACATGGTGCCCAACAGAGAAAAGAAAACAAGCTAGAGTTGAGACCCAAGACACCTAACACACTAGGTTAAAGCAGGGGAGAGTCGTACACCAATGGTGTGAGATGTGGTGAGGCTGCCTGGTGACTGGCAACACAACATCTTGGACCGGGAGACTTTGAGGCACTAATTTACTGGAAGAAATGTGTCATAAGAGAATGTAGAAACTACAGTGAAGGGGCTGGAAAGATGGCTCAGAGTATTTGCTGCTCTATGTAAGGATGTGAGCGTACATCCCAGCAGCTGGCATTAGGGACCAGTGGAGGGTGAAGGGCAATGGAGCTTGTCTCCAGGGTCAGCGAGAGTCCTTATCTCAAAAAAGTCAAGGTAGAGAGTAACAGATAAAAGCAACCAACATTCTCCTCTGGCTTCTACACATGTGCACACCAAAACCAAAAGCTAATGAATTTAAACTTCATATGATTCAGGACTTGTTCAAGAATAGTACAAAACTAGGGCTGGAGAGATGGCTGAGGGTTAAGAGCACTGACTGTTCTTCCTGAGGACCTGAGTTCAATTCCCAGCATCCACATGGCAGCAAACAATGGTCTGTAATTCCAAGATCTGACACAGTTGTGCATGCAGGCAAAATACCAATTCACATAAAAAAATAAAAATAAATAAATAAATAAAAGAATATTACAAAACTATTTAATTATCTAACAGCATAGTCTCCATAAACTCTGCTAAATTCACATGATAGAATATTGTACAGCCATGAGAAATTAAAGCCATTTCAAAGATTACTGACACAGGAAACTATTCATAATAAATGTTACTTGAAAAGACAAAGCTATAGTTCTATGAATATATAATTTATATTTAGAAGGTTTTTAAATATCTTTATAGTTTTCCATTGAACTTGTATTTGCATGGAAAACACTGAAGACTCCTACCTAAATGTTAGCAGCCTTTTTCTGTGGGTGGCCAGATTATAAGTAATGTTTTCACACTATCTATAGTTTTCAGTTTTTCTGAAATAAGCATGTACAATTTTTAGCCAAGAAAAAAAAACACTATGAAAAACAGTTTGTAGGTAAGTCATGGGAAGAGAGAGTTTACATTTAGCAGGTACAGGCCTAGGAAACACAAAATCTCTATATACTTTGATAACTCATAAACCCACCTACCAAAGATGTCTAATTGTCTTATGTAATGTCTTTTGCTACCCTGCCAACCAGCTCCCATATAATGACATGGAGACTTCTTATTAATTATGATAGCTCAGCCTTAGCTTAGCATTGCTCCTAACTAGTTTTTATAACTTAAATCAACCCATTTATACTAATCTACATTCTGTCACACTCTCTTCCATCTCACATCCTCCTATTTCTTCTCTGTTTCCTCCATTCTCTTGTAAGCCTAGATTCCTTCTCCTCCTCCTCTTACTCCTCCTCCTCCTCCTTTTTCTCCTGGAAATCCTACCTATATTTCCTGGCCATTTACATTCTTATGACACCAATCACAGCAAATATATTTTCACATAGTGCACAAATACCCCACAACTGTCTTCTCAACCATCTTTGTCTCTTCAGATTCTCTGCTGCTCTTTGTCAGTGTGCACACATGCTTATAAAATATGTCAGACTAACTGTTTAGCTGAACAGCCTTCTACATTGAAAGTCCCTTAGACTAGACGCTCTTAGGGGTTAGAATGGGCAGTGGAAGCAAGATGGTGTCCAGCTGTGTATCTTCCACTCTAAGAAAATCCTAGGAGCATGTGAGTGTGGTAGATAGTGAACTCACCTAAATCTCCATTGAGCTGAATGTAGCCAAAATCCTACATTACAGATTAACTTTGATTGCTACATTAATAATCAGGTGCTCATTTCTCCTTGAAGATTCTGCAGAGCTCTGGGTCCTAGAGCCGCCGGCTTGAGTTTGAGATTTATAGGCTTACATGTTTAGGCTCTGTTTTTAGTCACAAAGCAGCAAAAGGCAATGTCTTCAAAATTCTTACCCTTTCACCAGCATCAAAAGCCTAGTAACATCACCTGGGAGGAATCAGAGAGGTCAGAAACAGCACTGTGTTTCAGGGGCTAAAAATGAGACTAAAGAGCACAACCCATAAGAGTCCAAAGTTTGATCTAAGTCACTTTGTTTATTGAACTAAAGCCTGAAGGAGGAAAAAAAGGATGCAAGATGAAAATCAGTACTACAGGGTGGTGGGGGACAATGAGGGTAAGGTGGAGAAGTAGTAAATCAGGAAAACCTGCAGGCAGCTAGGGAGGCAAAGTACCTTTGGGTAAACCCTCAGTGCATCACTGAGAGTGTTTTCAGTGACGTGAGAGCCTGTGAGATACGGTAATCATTTGTTCTGCAGACAATTTGTCATCTGATGTTCTGAGAAATGACCAATGTGTCATGCAGATACAAGACAATACAATGGAAACCCAAACTTGCAGCTCTTTATTTTCTTAAAACCATGTAATGGCAAACCCAAAGGAGAGAATGAGATCTCATTGAACTACAGAGTTGTAGTGACTTAATTGTAAAAATGGATGCTTGAGAAGTTTTTTAAAGTCAGCCATCAACTTAATTGAGCATAATTTCTAAATTGAGTAAGAAATAGCCTTCTTATGAGATTTTTCTCAGTCACTCTCTACATAAAATTATACTCTACACTTAACAAGGGTACAATGTTTGAGTCTTAACCACATAAGCAGTTTGCAGTTATTTTTCTCTAACCCAAGAATTTGCATCTTGCAGAGCAAAGGCAACTACTTAAAAATACACTTATAGTCTGTTTATAATCCACACACATTAAAAGGTAGAAAGTTAAATAGTAAAACAGAAATAATGTTCGGTTAAGTAGTGTTCGAGTATGTAGCTAAAGTGATACTATGTAGTATAGTCAGGCAGAACATTTTTAGGGTTGTATGACATTCAAATAAATCTATTTTGACTTGGGAAAATTTTAACAGACTGAAATTCAAGTCTTAGAGCTACATGAGTCTTGTAATAATAGAAATAAAACTTTAAAATTTTCTTCGCACATTTGTTTATTTATTTGTGTGTGGGGGGTCATGTACATGCTACAGCATGTATGTGGAGGTTAGGGAACAATTTCTGGAAGCTTGTTCTCTCCTCCTCCTGGATGGGTCTGAAGGCTCCAGTTCAGATCGTCAGGAAACAAGAGCCTTTATCCACAGAGTCATCCCACCAAGCAGAAGCAGGTTTTAAATACATGTAAGTACTATATGCTCCTGGTCAAACATTTAGATTCTAACAAATGCATAAGGTAAAAGGATTTATTTTTTTAAAAAAGAAGAAGGGAGTAGGAATTATTTGTAGGTCCTATCTTTCTATAATTTCTGACAGTCTCTGGTGTTTATTTCTTCAGAGTTTTTCCTGGAATAAGATGTATGTACTTGGAAATATTCATGCTTTAAAATCCATGCTACTGTGTGCTCTTGGTAAGCTATTTTTTCTCTGCATAATATATCAGCTTTTTTGATGCAAGCAATCCAACATGAAGGCACACCCTAAAGTTTGTGTCTTTATTTATATACACTCATGAAAATACAGACATGACCAAATCTTCACACACATAGTCAAAGATTCCTCCAAATATTTTATGAAAAGTGGGATTGCTAAGCAGTTGAATAGATGAATGTGACATTTAGTTTTTTTCCTAGTCCAGTACTCTTTCCTTTATGTTTTATTAAATATATTTCTTTTCATACAATATAGTCTGATTACAGTTTCCCTTCACCCCACTCCTGCTAGATCTTTCCTACCTCCCCCTCCCACATCAACACTCATTTCTTGTTCTCATTAGAAAACAAATAGGTATCTAAGAAAAACGAAAGAAAGAGAGGAGCGGAAAGGAAGGAAAGAGAAAAATAAAAAAGATAAAACAATAAAACCTAACACATCAGAATAGAACAAAACGAACAGAAGGAAAAAGAGACTAATAAAAGGCACAAAAACAGATAAAGACACAGAGACCCACTAATTAGTAGGCTCATCAATCCCATAAAAACACTAAACTGGAAGCCATCGTATATACCCAAAGGACCTGTAAGATAAAAGGAGGAAGAAAATAAGCATAAGTAAAACAAGAATTAAAAATAAGTAACCTCCAAAGATGACATTGAGCTTGTTTATTTGCTGGGCATGCAGTCTACCCACAAAAGTAGTTTATTTTTCCAGCGAAATGGCTTTGGAGAAAACTAAATTTTTATTTGCAAGTGGTTATTAATTGGAACTATCTCTGGGTTAGGGATGGGAGTGTGTCCACTTCTGTCAGCTCTAGGGCCTCATCTGGCGCAGACCAGCACATGCCCTGTGCATGCTGCCTCAGTCTCTGTGAGGTCATATGAGTTTCCATCCTGCTCATTTAGAGGATCTTGTTTCCTTGGTGTCCTCCATCTCCTCTGTTTCTTACACACACTCTCTGCCTTTCCTCCTCATGTTTACTGAGCTCTGAGGGAAGGTATTTGATAGAGACAACAGTTTAGGGTGAAGTCTCTCTCTCTCTCTCTCTCTCTCTCTCTCTCTCTCTCTCTCTCTCACACACACACACACACACACACACACACACATCTCTGCTTATTATCTAGCTGTGGGTCCCTATATTTGTTCCCATCTGACGCATAAGGAAGCTTCTCTGGTGGCTACTAATCTATGAGTAGCAGAATGTCCATAGGAGTTTTTTGTTGGTGGTGATGGGATAGTTTATATTTTATTTTATTTTTATTTCATTTATTGATTTATTTTGAGACATTTTTTTTTCTAAATAACTCTGATTGCCCTGGAACTCACTCTGATCTAAACTGACCTCAAACTCAGAGATCCACCTGCCTCTGCCTCAGTGCTAGAATTAAAGGCATGCACCACCACAGCCCTGCTCCTTAGGGGGTTTTGTTTTGTTTTTTTAATTACTACATTTTGGTTTTTTGCTGTTGTTATTTATTTAAAACAGTAGTATTTTGTTTTATCATCAGTCCCTGGGCTATCTAGTCTCAGGTTCTTGGTCACCCATGCAGTGTTGGGTATGATGGCTTCCATCTCATGGAGTGAGCTTTAAGTCAAAGCAGATGGTGGTTGGTTAGTCCCTCGAGCTTTGTGCCACAATTGCACTAGCAATCTTGCAGACAGGATGCCATTGTATGTCAAAGGGTTTGTAAGTGGGTTGTTTTTTCTGTTTCTACTTTGGTGGTAGAGTGCAGAGTATCTTTCTTTACCAAAGATGTTACATTTTATACATACAGCTGAATTATCCTCCATGAAAGTTGGCTTCAGTGTGGCCCCCCCCCCCCCCCCGTCTCCTCACACAGAGTGTGAGAATGGCTGCATTTGGGGAGGGGCATGTAGAAGAGAGATTCAATTGTCCTAGAATAGATATCCTTCTTCTCTTGTGGCACATAGTTCTGCGCATCTTAACACATGTAAATATTTGTGCTGTCCTCACCACTATCAAGATACAAACTGTCACCTTTCAGAAAAGCCCCTTGCTATCTTTCATAAGGTCACATGTCCCACATTCCTCAAATTCTACAAATCTCCAGCTGTTCTCTGCCCTCATGGTTTTGGTTGTTGCTCATTTTTAGGACCAGTAAATAGATGGAGACACATAATCAGGACCCTTTGACATCAGTTTCTTTCACTCAGCACAGGCTCTGAAATTCATCCACACTATTGCATATCTCAACAGTTCTGGGGTTGGTTTGGAAGTTTTTATTTTATTATTTTATTTCACTGTGTGAATGTACAAGAGTTTGCACATTCATCCACTAAAGGACTTTCCCCCTCAAGCATCTGGCAGTTACAAATAGACCAGCTATAAATATTCGAATGTGTATATTTCCTGTGTGGATATAAATTTTCATTTTTCCAGTGAAAATACCCAGGAGAGTGACCACAGGATTATATGGGAAGTGTGCATTTAACTCTACACACAATCTCCAGGCAGTTGCACCATTTTGCAGTCTTGCTGGCTGTGTTAGAAATTTCAGATGCTGTCGGTCCCCTCAGCATTTGTTTCTATTACTTTTCTGTGTGGTCCTTCTAATAGATATCTAGATGTGTTCCCTCATCCCCATCCCCCGTCATCAGTCTTTAAACTAAATGCAACATAATTATAATAATTTTGATTTATTTCCTTCTATCCCTAGTAGGATGGAGCATCTTTGCAATGCTGCTTTTTAAAAATCCTATGTTCATCCTTTTGTTGTTTAAAGCTCTTATTAAGCCACGAATTTGAATTCTTGACTTTTGTATATGGTGCAAATAGTTTCCCCAGATTGTCATTTTTTTATTAATCTAAAAATCTCCTGCCTCCAGGTCATTGGCTCTGATGTTAACAGATTCCATCTACGTTTCAAGATTAGACAAATACTTGACCAAATTTCTTTAAGAACTTACAAAAGTGATTCAACATTCTACATTATTATTACCAGTTTCCTGTCTTCACCCCAGCTAGCATTTGTGTCCTTGGCTATATTCACTGCTGAAAGAAAAAAAAATTAAAACTGTTTTCTTATACTAGGCATTGCTTCACACACCACACCAACATCATCCAAAGTGAGCTGCAGAGATGTGAAGAAAACTGAGATGTATCATGGGTAGGAACACTGTTTCTATGCATCATGGGAAGGATTGGGGTAGTGCTGAGAAGTACTGCCAAGGATTTTATCGCCACACCCCAAGAGATCAAGAAAATGCCCTTTCCAATAAACAAGTGACATCATATATTCCAAAGCCAGTCTCAGTGAGTGAACGGTAAAAATGCTGAGCTAAGCGCATAATGGACCCAGAATGATCTTCAGGACAAAGGAAGAGACAGAGATGCTTCACAATGAGGGTCAGTGTCAGAAAGAACAAGTAAATTAATGACAAATCACACACTAACATACAAACTAGGCAACAACACAAGAAAAAAAAAGGAGCACTGTAAGGAGACAATATGAGCTGGAGAATGAGCTTGCTTGGTATCTGTTTGCTGAGCAAGCTCATTCCCAGCACCCACGTGAAAAAGCATAGTGTGGCAGCTAGTTCTCCTTATTCCAGCACTGAGTAGGTGCACATAGACAGAGCCCTGTGGATCCCTAAGGCTTGTGGGCTAATCGAGCATGTTCCAGGCCAATATGACAGTGTCTCAAAGGACAATGAGGAAGTCTCTTTAGGAGCCTCATCCAAGGTTGACCTCTAACCTCCATATCATGTTAATACATCAAACACACACACACACACACACACACACACACACACACACACACACAGCATTGGGAGTAAGTCACCATGAGTGAGAATGTTCTACAAAGTAACTGTTAATTCACTGCAGTAAGAGAAGATGAGCCCACTTGACAAAGAACGAAGAAAGAATGAAAGCTGATGCCTTCACTAGGTCAGCCCCTAGGGAGAGAACAGACTATAGGAAACATGCTTCATAACTGTAACTCTGGTAAAATCAACTAGTTGGCTGTCTGTATGTTATAAATAAGTATTTGCAAACCTATTCCAATTTTAAAGACTTGGTAAGAGCTCCAGACATGAAAATCTCCAAACTCCTGTCATAACCTTGATAGAAATGAGAAGCAGATCCTTTCATGGGCTCCATCTGCACAAGAGCCTCCCAGGGAGAAGTTACAGGAAGGAGTCCATGGTCTTGAGAATAAAAGTAAGCTCTGGAAATTAGCCCCATCATTTCATAACGATTACTTAATCCATATGCTATTGTCATTGATGTCAATTAAAATGATGAAATATTACGCATTAAGTTTTGAAATAGCCAAGATAAGCAAATGGATTAAGAAAATTATTAGGATAATTACATCCAAAGTCAAATTATTTATGTAAGTTTGAAGTCAGAATCTATGGATGTTTATAATTGTATGCTGGATATTTATTTTTCACAGAAAGAATTTATAGGGACCCAATAATGTGCTGGAAATAGTGCTAGACCTAATACATGATTTGAGGTAGCTCACAGCTTGGAGGCGCAAGAGAGAAATCAAGACAAAGTGTTACCAGAACCATGCTACCACCACATAGCCTGCACATGTGTCCAGGAAGCACAGATGAACAACCATTTAACCTGAAAGGTCTGAGAACATCGCAAGAACAATGTTCTCAGTCTAGGCAACTGAGAACTTTTCCAAACCTAAAAGTCTGAAGGCACAAAAGCAAAGAGTTCAGTAGAATAAGGTGGTCATGGGCCACATTGTCTTCTGAGGCTGTAGTTCAGGAAGGTCACTCTGTGGGAAGTGGAGACAGATGAGGTACAACTCAGGAATGCTGGAGAGCCGTGCTGCAGATCTGAGATCTGCTCTACTCGGTTCTCCCTCTTAGTCTGCAGTATGTCTGAACTGAGTGGAGACATCTGGTTTATGAGGCAGTGGAGTAGCTAATGGTGAGCATTCTGAAATCAAGAGGGGGGGGCATCGTATTTCTAATCCCAACCTTGACCTTTAAGCTGAATGACTCTGAACAACCTATTTATGATCTGTCTCAGTTTTCCCATCCATAAAGCAAAGATAATAATAGCACCTGTCCCCATAGCTTTATGTTAAGGATTATCAACCTAAAAAACATAGAAGAGTATTAGAATACTCCAAAATTAATAATATACTTTTAAAAGTTTCCATATAAGGCTGATGAGATGGGTCAGTGGGTAAAGGTACTTGTCAAACCTGAAGACATGACATCAATACCCAGGACCAGAAGGTGGAAGGCAGCAACTGGATCCTGCAAGTTATACACTTCCCTCCAGGCTTGGGACTGTGAAGATGGAAAGAGAGAGCTGAGTCCTTCCCATTTTTTTCTGACCTCCATATGTTGGCCATGATACATGCACATATGAGTGCACACAGGCACATGCTAGAAAAAGTTTTTAAAGTAGAGTTTCTTTTTCACTATGTTCTTTTTCTCTTCGGCTCTCTAACTTGGCCATGGAGATTCTTGTTTTCCTTTCTCTGGAAGATAACATCCTTCCTTAAAAACTATTCCTGAAGCAAAGAAGCATTGTCCGGTTGGTATTGAGTGATCTGCATCCAGGCTGGCTGCTATTCATAAAGGAGTGCAAAGCTCATAGCCAGTTGAGCTGGGACACCCAGAGTATAGCCTGAGCACCAAGAGCCAGCACCAGGGCTCCCAGATAATGCCAGCCCAGAGGTAGACTATCCCACTCTAGAAAGCTGGCCACCCTAATGTCACACCCACCTTGGAAGCATTCTGTTAAACCTTCCGACACAGCCATCTGCCAACTCTGCATGGAGTAAAACTAATAAAAAGGTGCCAGTCATAAATCCTGGGAGAGAAATCAGAGACCCGGCAGAGAGTAAGCAAGCAGCTGCGGGGTCACTTTCAAGTTCCTTCCAAACTGACCACAAATGGTGTGGTTAGCTGCCAGTTTGGCAAACTGTTTAATGGCCAAATGTATGAGTGAGCTCAATAAAGGCATCGTGGTCCAAGGACAATAAAACAGCAAACTGGAAGGTGGCACGTGCATATCTAAGATAAAGTCGATGCTGACAGTCATAGGTTAGCTGACGTTAATGCTTCTAGAATTCCACAGTGTCCAGCTATCACTGGACATTTCACCCTCGAGCATAGTTTTTAAAAATGATTTTTAAGATTATCTCAGGCCCATGGGATGACAACATAGCATTCCCTGTCTCCTTGTTCATCTAAATCATTTGCTGGTGAAAGAACTCTGATAACTATGGCATCAAAAAGAGCCTTGACTTTGACCTTGCACAACAAAGTAAACTCAGGCCCTGAGGAGCGAAGCAACTAGTCCAAGATTACTGTCAGCAACAGGCACAGCCCAGGACACTTGGCTGCCGGGCCTTCTGCCCAACAGGGTTATCAAGTCATGCAAATGCCTACAAGCTCATAGCCACTGGTGTCTTGCTGAAGAGCCCAGGTTCCCAGGCCTGAGGCTGTAGATTATGAAAAATTGGTTTGCTATCTCTACCTTGGCAGGCAATTCCTTTACTACGAAATTTCTCCCTTGCTAAAGATTTCCCTCCCTATGGCCTCCTGTCTTGTCCTATTCAGAGACATCTGCTGCCAAGAGCTCAGACGTCAGTTACAGACCCCTTCAGCCAAGCTCTTGGCCCAGCTGAGTCTTCTGAGTCATGAGAAAGCCCTGGGTGATCTGAACTAGACAAGCTTTCTAGTGTGTGGAGGAGGGCAGAGGCTGGGGTAGGAGAGTTTGGCATAGGCAGGCATAAAGCGCTTGTCCTTCCCTTTGGCCGTGTTGATCTTGAAGCAGGATTTTCTGTCACTCACTGGTTCTCATGAACACCACACCTCAGCTGCTCCACACCTCAGCTGCTCTACACCTCAGCTGCTCCACACCTCAGCTGCTCCACACCTCTGCTGCTCCACACCTCAGCTGCTCCACACCTCAGCTGCTCCACACCTCAGCTGCTCCACACCTCAGCTGCTCCACACCTCAGCTGCTCCACACCTCAGCTGCTCCACACCTCAGCTGCTCCACACCTCAGCTGCTCCACACCTCTGCTGCTCCACACCTCAGCTGCTCCACACCTCTGCTGCTCCACACCTCTGCTGCTCCACACCTCAGCTGCTCCACACCTCAGCTGCTCCACACCTCCGCTGCTCCACACCTCAGCTGCTCCACACCTCTGCTGCTCCTCACCTCTGCTGCTCCACACCTCAGCTGCTCCTCCACACCTCAGTTGCTCCACACTTCTGCTGCTCCACACCTCTGCTGCTTGCCTGCCACTGTTTCCCTAGATTCATGACCAGACCTGAGTCCTAGCACTGAATGAGCCTGGCATGGGAAAGTTTGAAGCGTCTATGTAGGTAGCCTTGCCTTCCTTTCCATCCATCATCTTCATTTCCTCTCATATCTCCCCAGTTACACACACACACACACACACACACACACACACACAGAGAGAGAGAGAGAGAGAGAAAATATATCTTATTCCTTGGTCACCCCCCCCCCCCAATACCCACATATCTATCTGAACTTGCAAAAAGATGTCTTTGGAAGGAAAGATTAGATAAACCTGAGCACCTTGGGCCAATGAGCTCCAGTTTTCACAACTGTTTAAACCATGGCATGCAGTATGATAGGCTCATGTAAATCACTTCCATGTGCATTGGGGCTGGAGCCAAAGAATCTCTATGTAGCACCTGCCTTGATTTGAAGCCTCCCAGAAGCACGAGCTGAGAAGGAATAGGTATGAAGACTATATGGAAGGGTCACTCCAGAGTGCACCAGTGAAGGACTGGGCCAGGTGGGAAGGGTAAGAACACCAGGAAAAGCCATTGCCGTGCTCTGAATACGTCCTCAAACACGCGTGTTGGAAACTTAATCCCCTGTGGGACAATGCTGCGAGGATTTATGAAGGCTCTGCCCTCGGGCAAGGATGAATCCCATTGTGAGAGTGCTTGGAACAAGCTCCCTTTGCATCCCTTCTGTTCTTTTTTGCCACACGAGGAGGGACAGAAAGAAGGAAAACTCCTTTACCTGAATCAAGCTACCATAGAGCCTGTACACACACACATGCACACGCACACACACATACACACACACACACACACACACACACACACAGGAAGCACAAATGAACTACACCTCAGCCCAGAAGGTCAGAGAACATACTAAGAAGACGTTAACAATGTACTCAGTCTAGGCAGCTAAGAATCTTTCCAAACTTAGAAGCACTTTCCAGAAAAAGGCAGAAAAGCAAGTAAAACAAGGAGGTCACAGGCCACACTGCCTGCTGTGGCTGTAGATCAAGAAGGTCACTCGGTGGGGAGTGGAGGCAGCAGCGGTCCAGCTCAAGAAGGCTGTACTGGAGAGCTGGGATCCACTGAATCCCCAGCATTTTCCTCTTAGCCTTCAGTATGTCTGATTTCAAAGAGTCCTGTCTGCCTTTCTCCACATGAATAGAAAAACTCTTGTTTTTGAGGCAGTGGAGGCAGGGAAGTCCGTCATCCAAGACATCAGTTGGCTAGTTGTCTGGTGCGGGTTCCTCTTTGCTCCCAAGATGGCGCCTTGTTATCCTCCAGTGGGATATACAGCATCACATAGCTAACAGGAACCTTTGCTTCCTGAACCCTTTGACATTTGTGGGAGGAAAAATAAACATCCAATATTGATATGATCAAGAGCTTTTCTTGGTGTCATTATCCACAGTGTCATTACCCACAGTGAAAACAATCACACCTTCCTTTAAACTTGTGGTGTCAGTATGAATAGACCTGGCTGGATCTGAGGAACAATGTGTAATGTTTTCCTTCCACAACTGACCCTAGCTAAAGGGGAGCACCTTATATGGACTACGAAAATTAAATACTACCACCTGCCAATCAAAAGCAAGATTCCTAACCACTCTTACAGCTTTCTAGACCCTTGATCTGTTAATTTACCGCTTTCTCTTGTTAACTCCCTTCCAAGAATATTCCCATCATCTGTCGTAGTATATAAAATACTGGCCTCCGTTCTTTACCAAGTACTATTTCTCATGGTCATGTCAGGTATGAATATATGTGCAAGTTGAATGAGTGCAAGTTAATACTTTCAGTAAAACTAAAATCACACCTTCTTGGTTCAGTATAAATTTCTATTGTCTTCATCACACAAACAAAGCACACCATTCTTAGGGAGAGTCATGATGTCTGTTTATCAATGGGGTTAAGCCCAATCCAGACTGTCATGGATTGGCTACTGGATAATGCTGGGGTGGGAGTGAAGAGTTTCTATGATTCCTGCTATATCTAGAAATGGCCAGCAAAGGAATCCTAACATTAGACCTTTGTCTGAAGACTAAGAAGGAAAAAAAAGTTACTAATTGAAATTCATGAGAGTGGCTGTTCAGTGAGTCAGTAATGGCAGGAAGGGGGGGCTGCCTATCATGCCTCTGAGAATGATCTTTGGCAGAATTCTGTCATCATTTATGACTCAGATTCCAGGATCCGCTGAGGAGGGATGGGAGACTGAGTGTGCATGGAAGAAATAGCACTGCATCAGAACCAAGCGTTCAGCTCTTCAGCATCAATCAATACATAAATTGATTACTATTGTTATCACGGGTGTTTGCAAAGAGTAGTTTCCACTTAGAAGTAAACAGCAGTGCACAAGGCATTACTCATATATTTGTGATGATGATGTCATACTTAACTGTGTTACCACAGCTCACATGACCATGTACAGAACATAACACTTGATGAAAACAAAACAAAACAAAATGACTGTTATTGGTTAATTCATTTGCTATTGTGGTGTTTTAAATGAATGGTCCTTAAAGATTCATATATTTGAATGCTTCATCACCTGTTAGTAGAACTTTTGGGGAAGGATTAGAAGATATGGTCTTATTGGAGGAGGTGTCACTGGAAGTGGGCTTTGAAGCTTCAGATTAAGAAATAAGTCTCTTAGCTACTTCTCCAGCATCATGGCTGCTTGCCTGCCTGCTGTACGGTCCATATGATGATGGTCATGGGCTAACCCTCAACTAAATGACTTCTTTTAAAAGTTACATTGGTCATGGTGGTTCATAACAGCAATAGAACAGTAACTAAGACAACCAAATTATACTTTGCACAATTGTTTTAGAGTTTATCCTGGATGGTTTTATGTCCACAAGCTAGAGTCATCAGCAAGAAAGGAGCATCAGTTGAGAAAAATACCTCCATAAGATCTGACTGTAAGATATTTTCTTCTTTTTAAGCATAATGTTTTATGAATTATTTGGAAATTTCATATAACACACCCTGATCATAATCAATTTCCAGATTCACCCTGCACCCCGTGACTTCCCCCAAAACAAAAGGATAAAAAAATAAGAAAAGGAGAGTCCAATTTGTGTTGTCCATATACTCTCTTGAGTATGATCAAAGTCCCAGTGGCCAGTTCCTTACAGATAACTTGAGTCCTTCCCCACCCACCTTAGACTTTTCTGAACAGTGAGACAGGTCTGCTCCTGGCAGTACCAATGTATTTTAGGAAAATGATGGGTACTGAAGAAACTTCATGTGGAATTTACTTTGTGGTAACAGTTAGTCACTGAACAAGAAACTGTTCTGGTATTTACTGCTTGATAGTATGCTATATAAACGGGGCTGGAGAGATGGCTCAGCGGTTAAGAGCACCGTCTGCTCTTCCAGAGGACCCAGGTTCGATTCCCAGCACCCACATGGCAGCTAACAACTGTCTGTAGTTCCAGTTCCAGGCAAACACCAAGGCAAATAAATAAATAAATAAATAAAGTATGCTATATAAACTAAACATGCAGGATCCATAGGAAAGTGACATCTGAACTTTGGCAGAACAAGCCAAGATGGTCCTTCAGGTTCCTGCTTTGCAAAAAAAAAAAAAAAAAAAAAAAATGCCAAGCATCCTTCAGGACACAAGGAGAAGTAACTGACAGAATGTGCCAGATTTCCTGCGTCACTGACAGCTATACCAGAGACTCTGAGCCTATAGGCTGAAGATGATGCCCCAACTTTAAAAAGGAACTTTGGATGACTGTCCAGGCAGACAGGTGTCATCTCTGTCATTTTCTAGACTTTGGAAGTTGCTTGCACTTCCTGTTAATTTGGGTAATACTATATCCTTCTGTGGTCTTTGATGTGGTTAAAAGTTTAATAATTATAGATACAGTTCTTAGTTATTTGAAAAGGTATATTAGATATAAAACTTTAGACTCACAAGGATAAGGTAGATAATAAAATATTTTAAGTTTGTTAATTACAAATTGACTATAATTTTTGCTTGATAGCTGTTCTGTTGTATGATATTTTGCTATATAAAAATTAAAACCTTCCTTTTTGATTAGACAGAAAAGAGGAAATGTGGCAAGACTGTTTTCTGTATGTAAATAAAGTAACTGCTTTGGCCTATGGTGAGCACCATAGCAATAGGCAGGAAATCAGAGTAGAGACAGGTAGAAGAAGGGCAGAGTCAGTCAGTCTCCATCCGACCCCCAAGAAATCCAGGTGAGCCACAGGCTGGGCCATGTGGCAGGTAGACTACTAGAAATGGGTTGAATTAAGATGAAAGAGCTAGCTAGTAATGTGCTTGAGACATGGGCCAAACAGTATAAAATTAATGTAAGCATCTGATTCATTTCTTTGGGGGATAAAAGCCGCTGCAGGCAAGTTCTGAACTTCTGGCCCAAATGGGCCTGGAAATCTCACAACATGTAGTCATCAATACCACTGCAGAATAAGCTTCCTTGCCCTTTACAGTCAGCATGAATCATGGACTTCAACATGTTTTCTGGCTACAGCATGGACCATAGATATCCACACAGCCTGCAGCTGCAGCACAGATGATGGTGATGGACAAAGCTTCAGGTGGCAGCACAGACCACAGACGTCCCCATGGTCTTTGGTGGTAACTTGAGCCATGGATGTCAACATGGTCTCCAGTGGCAACACAGACACTGCCAACATTACCCACAGCAGCAGCAGCCATGGACACTGACTTGGCTCCTGCAGCAGCATAGACTATGGACATATACATGGATTTTGAGTATCAACACAGCCTAGAGCACCATCAGGGACTCCATTATAACACCAGCATGTCCCCTGACTATAGCATGGATCATGGATAGCAATATGGCCTCCAGGGGCAGCATGGACCATGGAAGGCTTTCAAGGAGGTCTAGTCCAGAAAATAGACTGTTCTTCATCTCAGACATCCTGTCACTGTTTCAAGCCAGGGCCATCCTGTGGTAGGGCAACATGTTCAGGGGCAGAGCCTATGCTAGCTCCAGTCTGCTGCATTGCACCCCAAGGCTCTGCAGACTCTCCCTGACACCACTTCCTGGTCTCCTCTGAGAGACTCCATGGTTCTCTCAGGCTCCTCAGAGCTGTTCTGCATGTGCCTGAGGTCACTGCCATCTTTGATCATAGCCATGCTTCAGGCTTTCAGCTTTGATGGTGATCACATACTCCTGGATCTGGTTCTGCACTACCGGCTCCTCCATGCACTTCAGCAGGTTTTAGATGATGGTGTAGACTCACTAGAAGTGCTGGATCTGAGCCCAGATGGCAGCTGAGTTGGTCAGCCTGCTTCTGGACAGCTACCTGTGTGGGTCTTCTGGTATTTCCTTAATTGTGATCAATGGGAGAGTGCCCAACCATTGTGGGTGGTAGCAACTCTAGGCTAGCAGTCCTGGATTCTATAAGAAAGCAGGTTCAACAAGCCTTGAGGAGCAAGCTAGCACTCCTCCATGGCCTCTTCATCGGCTCCTGCCTCCAGGTTCCTGCCTTGTTTTGAGTTCTGATCCTCACTTCCTTCAACGATGAACAGTGGAAGCATTAGCTATACCAACCTTTTCCTCCACAAGTTTTTTGAACATGATGTTTCATCACAGAAACTAACACAGAGATACTCCTACTTTATTTAAATGTGTTTGCCATATTCTGTACTCCAGGTAAATCCAGAAGCAGTTTTACATATGCATGTTTATATTTGCTCAAGAGGCCATGTCTAGTGATTGATTTATGCCACTCAGGTTCCCTCTATGATGTTCATGTGATGACCAAATTGTCCAATAAGGCAGGCTTTAAAATACATCCCCATCAGTAAGTAACACAGGACTGTACATGGATGTCTGTAATTTCTGTCTTCAACTTACTGGGTTAATGAGGTTAATTTTTTTCCTTCATCAATTAGAAGTTTGGTTCTGAGTCCATGAGTTTTGATCTTTTCTCCTTCTTCATATACTCTGCAATTATTTGAAAAGTTGATATACATGAGTGGTATGCTGGACCCCTGAGAAACAAAAATGATCAGGGTAAATTTCTCATCCTTGGGAAGTTTGAAAATGGTAAACATCTGAAGGAAAGTCTTAGGTGAGACTTAGGTGAGAAGGCACATGAGATTTATTTTTGATGTTTTAATAAATCACAAAATGAATGAATTTTATAGTTTTTAATGAATGCATTCAGAAACACAGCAATAACATTTTTTAACTAACTCAGGCAAAGCACAGTGTCTTTTAGACACTATCCAGTCTCCTCCATGACATCCACTATCATGACTCAGTAATAAGCAGTAGCAGGACATCACCTTCAAGCTAATTTTCATAATTATAACATAATTATAAGGAACAAGTCATACAGGAAGAGACAGAGCTTCTCTGCTTGAAATGTGAGTAGAAAAGGATTCCAGATGCCTTTTGATTTGGTGTGCCCAATAGACCACACAGCACTCCACAAGGAAGCTTTTGTAAATACCCTGAGCTTGCACAAAGCACTATTTGAAAAGCTTGTACTTAAATAGTCTCAGAAAATAGCAAAGAAGGGCAAGGTAGTGAAGGGAATTCAAAGAGGGATAGGCAAGCTGGAACTCGCCTAGAGGTTTGACGGTCATAGTGCTAGAAAGTGCTATGCAAGATAACAGAGAGCAAAAGTAATCATCAGTCTTACCCAGCTGTGAACTATAAGAGCTACCACAGTGACTGGGCTAGCAAGACATGTCCACTGGTGCAATAATGGCACAAATATCCTGGGAGTAACCAACCACTTTCTTTAAGGCCTTCTCCACAAGAGGAAATACATACCTGTCACTATAACTGGTCCAAGAACCTGTGGCTAGACAGATCCTAAGGAATAGACCATTGCTATTATTCTGCCAAATGAATACAGAGTTATATAGTCTGCAGTTTCTGACTTGTCTGGGTCCCTTGCTCTGGACAAAGCTTGCTTGTAGTGGGATTATGTTGTTGCATTGTAAATAATTGTCCCACTTACTGCTTTAATAAAAATCTGATTGACTAGAGGCAAACAGGAAGTGTGGGCAGGGCTACCAGACAAAGAAAACTTTGGGAGCATCTCAGAGTAGAGCAGAGACACTGCAGAGATGCCAGGAGACACAGAGGAAAGAAGCTGAAATGCTGCTAAGAAAAGATACTGAGTCACATAGCTGAACAAGAATCATGGGTTGAGTTAAGAGTAAAGATCTAGCAAGTTATACACCTGGACCCTAGGCCAATCAGCATAAAATTAATGTAAGCGTCCTGTGTGTCTCTGTCAGACGGCCGGACTGTCCATCAAACCTCTGGTCTAGGCCCACTCTCCCACCTGTAGTCCTGAAGCTGCTTATAAAGTACAATAAATCAGAGGCAAGTATTAATTAAAAACTATTTGGTAAGGGCTGGCGAGATGGCTCAGTGGTTAAGAGCACTGACTGTTCTTCAGGAGGACCTGAGTTCGATTCCCAGCATCCACATGGCAGCTAACAACTGTCTGTAATTCTAAGATCTGACATCCTTACACAGTTATACATTCAGGAAAAACACCAATTCACATAAAATAAAAGTAGATATTTAAAAAAAAAAAACCTGTTTGGTCTATGGCTCAGGCTCATTACCAACTCATTCTTATAACTCAACTGTGGCTTTGCCTGTGTTCCATTACACCTTGCTCTCGGGGCAACCGCAGCATCGTCTCATTGACTACACTCTCCCTCCTTTGTCTATGCTTGGATTTCCCTGCCTGCCTCCAGGCTGCCTTGCCATAGGCCAAAACAGCCTCTGTATTAACAAATGATAACCAAGTATATTCACAGTGTACAGAAAAATATCCCACATTAGAGTTAAAATAACCAGAGAAAAATCAGAGACAGAAGAATAGATGGAGACAGAAAGAGCTGTTAGTCAATGCTGAAACAGCCCAAGTTTACTTCTCATCGTTTTTTTATCCACACCACAAGGGAGGCAGAAAGACTTTCCTACCATTGGTTCAAGGAACAAACAAGTACAAATTCTTCCTTAATTCTCAAAACATCCAGTGACCATGGCCTTAGGAAAACCATCTTATTATTGGGCTTTGGAGAACAAAATACCTGGTAACAATGCCTTTGGCCAAACATCCTGTTATTTGGCCTTGGAGACCAAAACAAGGTCAAAACTCTCTGACCTTGAATCAAGGCATGTGATAGAGTCACTGTGGACTGCCATAGATGATGATGAACACAGAGTCCTTCAATTGGTCAAGGTGCAAAGAATAAGAGACTGAGGAATGTTCAGCCCTAAACAGGACATCTGTATCGTGTCCTTGCTTCCCAACGCTCAGGGATCATTGTGGGAAAGGGGAAGAAATATTCTAACATTCAGGGGTGATGGAACAGAAGAAAACAGTGCTTTCCAGATACAACAGAGCATCTGCACGTATGAATTCACAGCAATTGTGTCACATGCACAAGACCTGAACAAGCCCACACCAGACAAAAATCCCAGCATGGAACCTAGATACAGGCATGAAGTCCTATCCGTAGCTGAAGAGCTATTGGCCATATATTGCTATTGGGAAAGAGATGGCATCTGATTTCTTTAATGATGTGGCCCCTGTTAGGCCATCCATAGTCCAATGGAAGGTCACACATCTGAGAACATATAAATAGCACAAATGAGACTTGATGGATTCTAAAAAGAGAGAGAGAGAGATCAGGACACAAAGTTTAAGTGGGTAAGGAAGGTTGTGGATGCAGGAGGAATTGTGAAAGGAAGGGGTGAATATGATCAAAATACTTTGTATGAAATTCTTAAGGAGCTAATAAAATGTAAATAAACAAATAAATCACTGCAAAAGTAATTTTCTCCTGCCCTGGAAGTACACAATGTCTGTTTACTTCATTGGACTTGATTGGTCCTTCACATCTCAGGTTCTCAAAGGGCTAACCTATACCACAATGGCTGCTTACCCCTCTAGACTGTGAGCTGTTTCTAAACATAGTTTAGATCAATATAACCTTGTGCCTCCAGTTCTGGCAACAAGAACTGATCTAAAGTAAGAAATAAGAGTAGACATCATAAATTTCTCCTTTCTTGGGAGATGCAACTCTGATTCGTGGGGTTAGGAAAGTTCACTGTGGCCATCTTCTCACTAAATTCTTTTCTGGACACACACATATAACTGCATATGTATGAAAGCATATACACATAGACACACACACACTCTCTCATTCTGAGTAAGAACACTAGCTATAGTGTAAGAGATAATTTGAGCAAAGGGATCAGGATCATGAGAAAGAGACCCACAGAGACAGCTGACCTGAGCTATTGGGAGCTAACAGACTCCAAAATGACAGCAAAGACACCTTCCTGGAATGGAACTAAACCCTCCAAAGGTAGATGATAGTCAAATGGCATGGGCAATGTGTGGAGCCTCCTGCAATTGGACCAGAGTTTATTCCTGGTGCATGAACTGGCTCTCAGAGCTCATTTCCTACAGAGGAACACCTTACTCAGTCTTGATACTGGGGGGAGGGCCATGGTCCTACCTCAACTAGATATACCAGACCAAACTTACTCACCTTGGGAGTTCTTACCCTCCCTGGGGAATGGATGGAGCAATGGGGAAAGGGGAAGCTGAGGGGGGACTGGGAGGAGGGGAGGGGGAGCAGTGGTGAGTATGGGAAAAAAACATGTTTTAAATTAAAAATATATATAAAAATATACCCTTCATGTTTTGAGTTCTTGAGCCTCTTCTGTGTTTACTTGTTTAGACCCCTGGGAAGCTGACCTTTGCTTACTCCAGCTTCTCCTCCATTCCCTGCCTTTTGTCCTTTCTCAAGCTGAAGGTGGACATGAGATTATCTTAGTCAGTGCGCTATTGCTGTGAAGAGACACCACAACCACAGTAACTCTTATAAAGGAAAGCATTTAATTGAGGCTTGATTAGAGTCTCAGAGGCTTATGTTGTTACCATGACAGGGAGCATGGTGGCATGCAGGCAGACTTGGTGCTGGAGTATCTGAGAGTCCTACAAACAGACCTGTAAGCAGCAGGAATGAGAGAGAGAGAAAGAGAGAGTGCCCCAGTGTCACACTTCCCCCAGCGAGCCTCTGAATCCTTCTCAAGTAGTTCCTCTCCCTGAAGCCCAAGCATTCACATATGTGAGCCTTGGGGGCTGTTCTTAGTTGGACGGACATTTACCCATAGCTGCCTTCCCTATTCTTCGAACTGTGCCTTCCCTGATTTAAACCTATTTTTGTAAACCTGTTGCAGTTCGATAATGTCTTCTCTAAAGTCAGACCTGTGGTGCTAAAAACATGCTACTGTGAGTACATAAAAGGCATCAGAAGGGGCAGTGAGCAGCCATCTCCACCTGATAAGGGTAACACTTTGCTATTCGGCAACAATGTTACACAGTTCATGCATTACATATGGAACCGATCAAAATGTCTTTATCTTCTTCCAAGAACTAGCATGAAGTGAATTTTCCCTCAGACTACACTAAAAAAAAAAATAATAATAATACAGGCTCGATGTTGTATAGTTCACCAAAAATTTTGTCTTCACCAAAAATCAATGGTGCTCTAGTTTGATATTCTTTTTTTTTTTTCTTTAGAAGATGTTGATTTGGGGCCAGTGAGATGGCTCAGCAGGTTACCGCACTTGCCACCAAGCCTGAGGACCTGCCTTGGATCCCCACAACCCACACTGTGGAAGCAAAGAACTGACTCCAGCAAGATGTCTTCTGATCTCCACATATGTGCACTGTAACACACACACACACCACACACACACACCAACATACACCAATACACACCAACACACACCACACACACACCACACACACACCAACATACACCAATACACACCAACACACACCACACACACACACACACACCAATATACACCAAGACATACACACACCAACACATACCACACACACACACACCAATACACACCACACACACACAGACACACACACACCAACACACACACACCAATACACACCAAGACATACACACACCAACACACACCACACACACACACCAACACACCACACACCACACACACACACACACACACACACACACACACACACACACGTTAATTTGGGGAGCTGGAGGGATGGCTTACAGAGTAAAGTGTTTAGTGCACCAGTGTAAGGACCTTAATTTGGATTCTTAACACCATGATTAAAAAAAGGGGGGGGCATGGCATGGTATCCTCAGAACTGGAGAGGTAGAGGTAGGAGGATTCCTGCAGCTTGCTGACAAGCTGGCAAGCTCCAGGTTCAGTAAGAGACTCTACCTTAAAATATAAGGTGAAGCAGGGGTCAAGGAAGACATCAGTGTCAACCTCTGGTCCCCACATGCATACATGGGTTACTACTTGTCAGCCAGCAGGAAATCTGTCTCAGTCCCATCTAGTTGCAGTTATCTGCCTTTTCCCCAAGGAAACATGCTAAACAAACTGAAATCAAGACACACTGATTTTAAGAAAGCCCTCCCCTGTCCATGTCAATCCTGTCGTATAAAGAAACAAGGTTAGCCTAGCATTGCTTGCTGTGCAAAGTCATCCTGTTTTCCTTGTAAGGTATTTGCAAGCCATCTGTTCCTCATTCGATGCCAAGGCTAAAACACCATGCTCACCAGTTCTGAAATTTTACTTTTTGCCTTTGAACAATTCAGATTTATTGCATAGGGAAGTGAATTTTCTTTTATTTTTATTAATAATGCATGATAGATTCTGGCAAATCTTTGAATATGGATACATTCATAAATAAATACTCAAGTTTGCACTGGGTATGATAGCACACACTCTGGTAGTAATTCCAAAATTTTGTAAGTAGAGGCAAGAGAATCAGAGTTCAGGTTTATCCTCAAACACCAAGTGTTAGGCCAGCCTAAGCTACATAAAACGTAATCTAAAACAAAAACAACAAGTGCTTATGGTTTGCCAGAGCTCTGACTGTACCGTAACTTAGAAGTAAGAAAATGTGAGGATGTTACCTTAGGGCCACTATTCCATGCATCCATCATTGTGTTTGATGGCATTTCCCTCGGTGCCCTTATTGCTAACATTGGTGATAAGCACAAAGGTAGAGTCCAAACCATCAGTCAAACGCTGTGGTATGACACAAATGAGTCATGCTTTGGAAGGAAAAGCCAGACGAGTGATATGGTTTGAATATGTCTCCCCAAGTCTATGTCCAGAACACTTAATCCCCAGTGTAACAGTATTGAGAGGTGAAGCTGCTAAGGGGGTGGTTAGATCATGAGGATTCTGGCCTCATGAATGGATTAATGCTATGAGCTGGCTGTGGGCTTCTGATGAAACCATATGCATTCACTTGCCTTTCTGCCACATTAAGACATTGCACAAAAGATCTCTCTAGGTTCTAACACCATACTCTTGTAATTAGGGTCAGATAAGATATTCTGTACAAATTATTTAATCTGTAGTGTTCTATGGTAGTAGAAAAACACAAACTAAGATGGTAACATTCCAGAAAGAAAATACATCAAGATAGAATAGAGGCAGACAGCAGCAATTCTAGTCTGGATAGTAACAGAACATCGGTAGGAAGGTGCAGAGGGCCAGGTGTGCTCTGTATTCCAACCACACATCTATAATCCCAGCTATCGGGAAATGGAGGCAGCTCAGGAGCATGCTTCAGATCGTGAAGACAAGGACCAAAAATGAACCGCAAAGTGACAGTGACAACCTACTTTTGTGTCTATTTGCCTCACAGCAGAAGCAGCCAAATCTGTGTTATGGCCTTTTCACAGCTTTGGTTTTTCTCTTGTTTACCTTGTGATTTTTGTGTCTCAAGAATTTTAGATTCCTATGTGCAGGAAGCTGACTTTTCAATGTGAGGTCTTTGGAGTTTTGTGACTTATATGCTGTCTTTAGGCAAATCCTAATTGAACCTCATGAAATGCTTTTTCCTCTTTGGTTCAGATTATATTTACAAAAATGGCTAGGAAAACACTACAGTGGCCCTTTCCCAGACAGTACCACAAAGCAGTTTCTTCAGTGCATACTTACGTGGTGTCCACGCAGGAAGCAAGAGCAGTAACCCTCAGTGTTTGAAGCAATCTGGGGTGAGCACCAACAAAAGGAAAGTCAAAGACACCTTAATCAGGAAACAGAAGCATTAGGAAGTTGTGAAGCATCTGACATGGTGAGTTTCACTTCTCTAAAATGCTTGGGAAATGAAGCTCTGTCTTTTGTTTCCTTTTGTTTGTTTTTGTTTGAATTCCTTAACTAAGGAGTTCCTGTGCAGTTGCATGATTCCGTTTTTATATTACTGGGTGGGGGGGAGGCCAAGTGTAGAGGAAGACAATAGCTGTGTCCAGGGGCTGAGATGATTACAAAGGGTTGATTTCTGTTTTCTTTCACTTTTTGGTTGACAGAAATATCAAGCAACTGAATTTTGGTGGTGATTACACTGATGGAACTTTATACTGAAAAGAGTAATTTTTCTATAATAAAATTTAAAATAAATGAGTTTTGTGTGGCATCTGGAGGTGGTGCTCTGGTGTAACCCGATTACCTTTTCTGACTATTTCATCTTCCCTCCTAGCATTACTGGTAAGAATTATTTTTGTTTTTATTTCCATTATCAAAATCATTGTAAAGTGACTTTAAGATGTGTAACTGCCTTAGGAATTAGAACCCCCAGTGTGTGGCGGGATGTCGTGTGTCCAGTGTTTCAATGTCCTTGAGATCTCTGTAGAACATTTCAGAACACAGAACTATTAAACCAGATTAATACTTCCCCTTCTCTAAAATGCTTGGGAATTTACCAAGCTGCCCTGGTAATTGTGCCAAAATATCATATTTTTAATAGGTACTATTAATGCCTCGGTGCATTTACTTACGTATACATTTCATGATAAGGAAATTTAATAAATTCCTAGATACACTTAATAAATGCAATAATCAAGGTCTTGAAAAATATAGATGATTCTATAACAGGACTCTGAAACACAGAAATGTCTGTGGTGAGTTGTCCTATTATACAGCTCTCAGATTTGCCCCCAATAAACATCCTGTGTGGGGAGGAATGGATGTTTCCAATCAAGGGAAACCCTCCAATTGTGTAGACCATGCATCATCATCATACACAGAATTTTTTCAGTATAAAAATATTTATTCCATGTACTCTTTAGCTTTTGTCAAATTTCCCCTAACTAGAGTCACCTGGGAAGAGGGAACTTGGAATTGAGGAATTGCTTTTCTCAGACTGACCTCTTTGAATCTGTCTGTGAGACATTTCCTTGATTAACGGTTGATGAGGAAGGGCCAGCCCACTTGGAGTGTGCAATTCTAGGCAGGGAGTCTTGGGTTGTATCAGAAAGCAAACTGAGTAAAACATGAAAAACATGCTAAGAAGCAACATTCCCAGAAACCCTCTGCTTCAGTTCCTGCCCCAGGACCCTGAAAGTCTCTGCCTTGATAATCAGTGATGGAATGTGGTCTGAGAGCTGTAAGATGAAATAACCCTTTCTTTCTCCTTGATTTTGCTCTGTGTTTTGTCACAACAAGAGAGAAACTTAGTACACTCTGCTTTTCAGATCTGTTCACGGTTTACCTTCAGCCTTCGAGTATGATTAGGATCAGGGTGTTCTCATGTATCTCACCTCTAACTCTTATTCTCCTTCATCATTGCTTTTCCCGGGGTTCATGACAGCTCTTGTGCACTGTCTGATTCTTCCCCACTTTATTATGGTTTTAGGTTATTTGGGGTTTATTTGTTGTTAAGCTTCTTAAGATTTTCTAAACTTGATTATGGAAAGTAAATATTATGGGCTGAAGAGATGGCTCAGAGATTAAGCGCACTGGCTGCTCTTCCAGAAGTTCTGAGTTCAATTCCCAGCAACCACATGGAAGTTCATAACCATCTGCAATGAAGTCTGGTGCCTTCTTCTAGCATGCAGGCATACATGCAGACAGAACACTGTATGCATAATAAATAAATAAATATTTAAAAAAGAAAAGTAAATATTAGTGGATGGTGGCGTTTAACTCATTACAATTATCCAGCAGAAACTCCATGAAAGAACCTTGCAATGACATGTCTGAACATTTCAAGTGTATATAGCAAGGACTGCTCACATTTGTTGTTGTGGTGGTGGTGGTTGTAGCTGAACTCAAGTTTCATAGTTTCTAGCAAAGACTTTAGACCCTCACAAGTGCAAGAAAAATGCTTTGGTCTAGAAATTAAGCATGGCTCCTCTCTCTCAATGCACTTCATCGCCTACTGATGGTACACTCCCTCCTTTCTTTGCCCTTGTCCCCCATCTTGCTGTCCCTTTGAAAACACTTCTACCCTCTTAGTTTGCTTTTTTAAATGTTGCTATGATAAACACTATGACCAAAAGCAACCCAATGAAAGAAAGGGTTTATTTGGCTTGTACTTCCATGTAACAGTTCATCATTGAGGAAAGTCCATGCAGTTAGACTGATTGGCCAAAAGCTAGGCAGACAGGAAGTCTAAGCAAAGTGACCAGAAAAGAAGAATTCTGGGAAGAGGAAGAGCAAATGAGATGCCAGCAAGACATAGAAGAAGTAAGATGAGAATGCTGCACTGAGAAAAAGTACTAAGCCATGTGGCTAAACATAGATAAGAATTATGGGTTAATATAAAGAATAATAGTGGAGGTGCTGCCTAAACAAGATCTCCCCTATAATCAAATGAATAACCTCCCCAAGTGTCATCACAGAACCTACACCCAACAATGAATAGAGGTGGAGGCAGAGATCCATGGCTGAACGCTGGGCTGAGCTCCCCTTCCAGCTGAGAGCCAGTGTGGGGTAGGGGGGTCTATATGAGCAAGGGGATAGAGATTATAAGGAAAATTCCCACAGTGATGACTGGCTGGAGCTCTGGGGAGCTCACTGAATCAAGAACATCCCCTGGGGAACTAGCAGGAAAAGGAGCTAGGCCCTGCAAGGGTAGGCAACTGTTGATTGGCATGGGCATTATGTGGAGCTTCGAGGGGTGGGATCAGACTGTGTTCCTGTGCATGGGCTGGCACTATGGAGCCCATTCCCTGCAGAGGAGCATATAACCCAGTCTTGATATTGGGATGAGGAAATTATACTTGCCTGGTAGATGCACCACACTGAGCTGACCAACCTTGGAATTTCTTGCCCTTTTGGGAGAGGGAATTGAGGGATGGGGAGGGAGAGGCTGAAGGGTGACTGGGAGGAATTGGGAGAAGGGAAGGGAGGGGGAGCAGGAGGAGACATGGAAAAAGGACTTCTTTGTAAAGAAAAAAAAAAGTTAGCAAGTAATAAGCCTGAGTCATAGACCAGACAGTTTATAATCAATATAAGCCTTTGTGTGATAATTTGGGACTAAATGGCTGCAGGACCAGCCAGGCGGGACAGAGAAACTTCCGACTACAGGTTAGGGAAGGAGCTCAAACAGGAGCAAAATCAGAAACCATGGAGGAACGCTCTTTATGGCTTATGCTCAGTTAACTTTTTTTTATATAATCAAGGGCCATATGCTGGGTGATGGAACCACCCATAATGGCCTGGGCTTTCCCCTACTAATCAGCAATCAAGACAGTTCTTCACAGACACTGTCAAAGGCTAATCTAACTTTGACAATTCCTCAGCTGACATTCCCTCTTCCCAAGTGACTCTTGGTGGGGTCAAGTTGACAATAAAACTAATCAGGACACCTCTTTATTCCTGGACCACAGTCAGTAGCCTTCAGTTTGGCCATAAAAACTACTTAGTAAGCATTGGGAGGGTGGATGGATGGAAAGGAAGTTGAAGTGAGAAGAAAGAAGAGAATGGAAATAAGAAAGAAATGAAATGATGCTATAGTTGCTTTTAATATTCTATGAGTAGAGCATTTACAAATCAGAAATGACATGCTCTGAAGAATTTAAATACCTGTCTCGTTGAGTGGGAGACTGAAGTCAAGCAATAAACTCTCCCCTCCCTCAGACTACAAGCAGCCCACTAGCCATGGTTTGATGATTAGCAGTATTTAATATCCTCTTGGGCTGGAGCAATGATTCAGCAACTAAGAGGACTTAACTGCTTTTGCAGAGGACCTGAGTTTGGTATCCAGCACCCCTATGGCAGCTCACAACCATCTGTAACTCCAGTTTTGGGGGATCTGACACCCTTTTCTGGCCTTTGTAAATGTCAGCATGTACATGGTACACATACATGCATGTAGGTAAAATAGTCATAGATAGATAGATAGAGTCATATATATATATGCATATATAGATTTACAAATAAATAATTTTTTTAAAAAGCAATATCCTCCAACCAAAGGTAGAGAAACAAATTGAATTTTCCCATGGTCCTCTGGGAAGTTAGTGAGACATCAGTAGTCTTCTACTGAGAAACTCACTCATTCCCTTTGTACAAGCCTTACATATATGACAGAGTGGATCACCATGACCCCCAGGAACAAGTACTCAATTTCCTGATCTTTCAAATTAGAAATCTTCTTAGATAATTTCTTCCAGAGACTAAGTTTTCACTTGTCTGGAGTCTGAAACCTTTAAAATTCATGCTACCAAGATAGAGGCAGCTTGGTTTATGAAGAGATACACGGGTTAAAATGACAAGTTTCAAAAGAGAAACATAATTGTAAAATCGCTTCTCTTGGTAGAAATAGAATTGATTCTGTTCACATTAACCTCTGTTGATCACAGTTCTTTTGGTTAATACATTTTTTTCTCACCTGCTACTATTTATTGCCAGTGATGTGACAATGATCTTTATCATGTTTATACAGGTGAATGTTTTTTGCTTTTCTGATGGCAGTGTGTGTGTGTGTGTGTGTGTGTGTGTGTGTGTGTGTGTGTGTGTGTGTGTGTGTGATTAACTACTGGCCTGCCTCAGCAAGTTTGCTTGCTGGAGCTATATACTGTGATCTAAGCTTGGCCTACTCAGCCTTCTCTAGGGCAGCCAACTGAGACAGGCCATGTCTGTCTTTGCCTCATGGAAAACTGTACATTTAAGCCAGGAAAAAAGACAGTTACCCCTGGCGACAGCTTCATAGATTCTCTGTAGGGACAGAGAAACCCTTTCCTATCAACTTCAGCCAAAGTACTAAAGAATACTCACCACACAGAGGGCAACAGTCCTCTCTCTCATCCTCTGAGGATTATGAAAAGGAGAAACTAACAATGCTATAGGCAGAGACTACAAAGCTAATACAGAGGTACCAATGATGCTATAACCAGAGACTACATGCCCCCATACAGTGGTACCAATGCTCTGTTGACCAAAGATAGCATGTGTATCATCATGTCCACCTGCCCAATCAATCAACCTAGGTGATAAGCAGGAAAACATTCCAAGTTCATACACATCACTGGGGAATCCAGTAGGACCTGTGAGTCAAGGTATAAAGTTTATAGTGGTAAAGTATCAGTAGCCCTATGTGCTTTTGTTATGAAAAAAAACACAGGCACTTTTTCAATACCCAGTAATAATTATTATAGTGTGCTGCAAAATAATAAGAAAACAAAAATGAATTTTTAGTGGAATTAGTTCATTTTCACAGCTAGTGTCTTTGTTTTGTTGATATGGTTTCTCTGCATGTAACCCAGACTTCAAACAACCTGTTTCCCTGCCTCAGCCTCTTCAGTGGTAGGATACAAGCATGAACCATCATGCCAGGCTTCAATTAAATACCATTAATAAAGCAAAACCTGGTCTCTGCAGGTGAATTTATTGCTGTTCTAAATCTTAAGTAAAATGTATTTCCTAACACTAAACTGACTGCATGTACAATAAAAGACCCATATTCCAAAATGTGTAGCAACTGTTAACCCAGTCATATGTGGAACTCAGACTGGATAATCTATTCACTTTGATTGGAAGATACCAACTGATAGGAGAGACATTTAAATCCTGAAAACCGTACCTTCTATCAGGACCCACCCAAATCAGTAGTGGAGAACCATACTCTCACTCGCCCTGCTATTAGAGCGAGGATTGTTGGCTCAGTTTAAATTACTTGATGCCAGCTAACTTTGTTATCTGCACCAGCCCCAGTGGGGCAAGGGTGTGGGAAGTGAGGCAGATGGCCATCAGCAAGCGTTTACATGCCTGAGAGTTCCATGCCAACAAGGTCTTAGAGAGATGGCTCAATGGACTAAATTATAAGGGAAAGTATTTAAACTAAATTATAAGGGGAGGTATTTAAGCAGGTAAGTGTGTACCTTCAGTTCCCCAGACAGCCAATCATCTTGTCTCTTCTTTTCAATGAATAATTCCTTCCCCCCCTTCCCCTCTTTTTTCCTTTCTTTTCCTCCTCTCTCCTCTCCCCTTCCCTCCTCTCCTCTCCCCCTGCATTCCTTCTTTTCTCTCCCTTTCCCCCACCCCCACTCTGTGTGACAAACTGTTTTTGAGATTTGTATACATGACTGTCTTGTTTACTGTTATGATTTTGTAGTGTTCCATTGAATCAGCCAATTAATTAACTATTCTTTTGAGGGACCTTGTCATTATTTTCCATTGTCTAGTATCATTGTCACATGTATTTTGACAGGTCCCTGTATGCATAGATGGCAGAAATTCTCTGGAGTGTATGTCCAGAGTGTATTTGCTCTGTAATCATTGCCTTCATCATGGCCCCGCCCAGATGACTGGCTTTTGCTGACATCAGCAGTATAGGAGAGTCTCTGCTGCTCACCAGCACTGACTAGTGTGGGCTTTTAAAACCTTTCCAATCAGGTAAGTTGAGAAACAGTGTCTCTTTGTTGTTTTAATTGGCATTTCCCTGATTATCCATGAGACTGAACATCTTTTCCCTATTAACTATTCAGTTTTCATCTTCTGGGAATCACCATGCCATATCTGGTTCATTTTATATTGTGTTGTTACATTACATCATTTATTTTTGTTTTACTGATTAGAAGGAATTAGGTGTTCTAAGGAATGAATGCTGACCTGATGCTTTGTCTCTCTGTCTCATACATGCCTTCCCATCCCAGGCCTTGCTTTCGACTCCTGTTTCGTGTAATCTAACAAGAAATTTATTTGTTTAAGTACTAGTTCTCAGGTTCACTTATTTTTTCCTTCATATTTGAGCTTTACGTGCCTATTTAGCAAGTGCTTCTGAGGCCAGTGGAGCTGCTCAGTCATCAAAAACAAAGCATAACACTGAAACCTCAGTACATGCCTGTAATACCAGGATTCCTGAGGAGGAAGCTGGATGATCCTGAGTTCTAGGACAGCCTAGACTCACAGCAAATTAGAAGAGCACTTGGACTTTTAAAGACCCGGTTTCAAACGGGGAAAAAAAGACAGAAAAAGAGAAAGGAAAGCTTTCCTAAGACCAAGCTCAAAGAAATCTACACAACAACCTAAAAGTTTTGTTTTTCATATTTAATGTTCTAATTTAAATTGTCTTTTTACTGGCTAGGGTGTGGGTGAGGAAGGACTGGTTTTCTTTAAGGGTCTGGCCACGGGGAGTTTAATTATGATCCAGTAAGTAAATGAGCAGCATGAATGGGCCTTTTTGTAAATGGGGAGATCATAAGAGTGGGTATGAATCTGAGAGGACTGATAACTGAGTTTGATGCATAAAAATGTTATGCAAAAAGTACAATACCTTGTAATAAATAAATAAATAAATTGTTTTTTATCAATTTACTCATTTTTTGTGACATTTTAAATAGCTGAACAGTCTACCTCTTTCCAAGGATGTAAGCTCCCACAGTATACTACCCAACTGGGTCCTCTCCTTACCCTCCAGGAACAATACCACATTGTCTTACTACCAGCTTTCTCAGTGGATTCCTATCTTATGCTTTCAATATGCTTCTTAGGAGATTATCTACATACTGAGAGATAGGTCTTATTTGGACACACACACACCACCGTTACCATTTGAGTCTTGATGCAGGAGATGTACAAATGTCAAATTTGAATGCCATATAAAACACAGCCACCTTATCCAGGAACATAATGTATTCTTCAATTTATTTGAAAGCTTTCTTAATGATTTTCAATAAAGCTCTATGTTACCATCCATAAAGGCCTTGGATTTTTTTTTAAGTTTTATTCTGCATTTGTAACTATTTTTGTTTTTCTGTAAGTAGTATCTTTTTGTCCAATTAACATGTGTCTTTGGCTGTTGGTAATGGAAGGAAAAATGAAGTGTTGCACTTTTCACTTACCTCTCCTGTCTTCTCTTCAGTGTTCCTAATTTAGAACTTTCCTTGCATTTTTCTATGCCCAGTAACATTATCTATTATCTTCTGTTCTTATTTTGCTATGCTAGCTGGGAGTGGATAAAATGAATATTTAATAGAAAAGTTGATAGCAGAAAAACTGCTTCTGTCTGTGACTATAAAGAGAATATTTCAGAATTTTGGGAAAGTCCAAGTGTTACCAAATATCAAGAGGTTTGCTTTCACTTGATTCAGAATGTATGGAGGGTTTGTTTGAGTACAATAGCTGTTCTAGTCATTTCAAAAACCACTATACATCACTTATTATTTCTATTTTCATGTGTGTCTATTGCTGGGCTACTGCCCACAAAGAACAAGTAAAAATTTATATACATCTTATAAATTTTGGGCACAGTTGGCCAATTTCATATTATTCACAAATGTTACATTGAACAGAACAAATGCACACAAGGTCATCAAGCACAATAGACCTCAGCAGAGAAATCCAAAAGCAAGGGGGTGCAATTCAAAAACTAGTCTGTATTCAGATCCTAAATTGGTTCCCTTTGAGGTCCTTACATATGTCTGCAAAATTAAAAGGAGGGGATTCAGCAGCATGGAGAGCTGGGGAGGTCTTCACTTTCAGTGCCTTGAGCCAATAAAATGCCAAGAAGGTTCTTATCACAGTAACTACCCAGCTCAAGGAAACTATTGTTGTTTTATCAGAATCGATGGCACATTCTAGAATATGCTGCCTGAGAACATTTTTGTTTACCTATAACAATAAGCAAAACAGTTTAAGCCCCCACCCCAATGCATTCTATTCGAAGAGTACATTACAATTTAAATCGTTTTCCAAAAATCTGCACTTTAATTAATTGGGGTTAGAGTATGTTTTAAAGACACTCCATTAAAAGAGGTAGAAAACTAAAGCAAAACTTAACAAGTTTTTACCTTATCAGCATAATTGTCTAGGGATCCCTTTTAAGACTTCTGTCTTGTGCATCACACTAAGTCTTAATAAGTGACACTAAGCACCTTCTAAGGACACTTGTAACAGAAAAACAATTGTTTTGACATCCTAAGGTAAATAAGTTGTCTTACAGATGGTATTTTCCAGGTTCTCATTTGTTGAACGGACAAGTTAGGATTTGTAGAGTTGGAGGAAGGAGATGATGAACTTCAGAAAAGACTAGAAATGCTTAAACAGTGTTCTTTCCTTTGTACTGATTGCTAGTTCATTGACAACAGAACTCAGAAGGACTCTGTTCCCGGGCCTGGCGCTGGATTGAGTACTCAGCGGGCAAGCTGCCAAACTCTGCAGAGACTGACCCAGAAGCTCTCGCCGCTTTAAGGCCTTGGGTCCACCCATCAGACAGCCCGACCGCGCGGTGTCTGCCGGGAGTTGTAGTTCCAGCCCATAGCACTTTTTGACTAATGCCCCTCCCCCTTTTCTTTCACTGCCGCCCAGCTGACCACAGACTCTGAAACCGTTGCAGATTGAACATGGATCACTTTAAGGTGTAAACTAAGTGTAATTTTCTTTAAAGGAGGATCTTGGCACCGCGGATGATGCTTAGAAAGTGGAGGGAGGGAGGGAAAAAGGGAGAGAGAGAGAGAGAGAAAGAGAGAGAGAGAGAGAGGCGCATGCGTGTGGGTGCTTTTTGAGGGGTGGCAACTCCACCTCTAATTCTCCCAGAGCTGTACAGGGGACTTAAGCACTGTGGTAGAAGTTTGTGATAGCATGACTTGCAGGTCGTGAAGTTAGCAGACGAAGGCAGATGGTGATCAGGAATTTTTCTTGCACCCCACGACTTCTCTCTTTTTCTATTTTGCAGAATTGTACTTCTCTCCATACTCCACCCCTTCATCTCTCCGTGGGAAGGCTTTCCCTGCAGTGGTGAAATCCACTAGAGTTCCTCAGCCAAGGCCTTTTAGCCTGCCTGGAATTCAAACTGCTCCTTCTTGCCAGCTCTAGGTCATTCCAGGCAGCAAAAGGCTCAGTGCCCATGCTCTTCAGAAGGTGCTACTGCCAGATCTCCAAATTTGTGGTTACCTTGCCTCTTTTTGCAAACTGGAACCAGCCAGGTAGAAGACTAGATATATAAATACATGATAGATAAGTAGACCCATAGATTAGATGTCCTTAATTCTTAAAGGGCCTTTCCTAGCTCCCAGGGCTCTTTGAGGTAGCATCATTATGCAAAAGGATAAGTGAGAATCTATGACTGTAGTCAGGGGCAGACACCTTGAACTGAAAGCTATAGGCCGTCTAAATCTGCTTTTCCATCGTGTCAAATAGACCGAGCTAAAGGTGACCAGCTGCACCTGATGTTAGCTGCCTTTCTGAATGGCTGATCCAGACCACAGCTACCCTTCGATTAGTGGGCAGTTGCCCTTTGGTGAGTGACACAGAGGACTTCGCCTGGAGAGATTCTTGAGAATGAACAAATACATAGTGCTAGACTCGGAAAGCTAATCATCAGATTTTAACTAAGAAAGTAACATCCTGCAAACCAGGTTATGCTACAGTGTCCTGTAGTAGCACTAATTCAGGTTGTATTAAATGAGACTCAGAGCCAAATATTGGGGGAAGGCTGAAATATCAGAGGGAGACACCACAGTCAATTCTCACCAAACTGTCCTGCAACTTCCTCGGCCTCACTCCTGGTCTCTTCTACCTGTCGCTTCTGTTTCTGCTGGGTTTCATTTTTTTAAATTATTTTATGTGAATTGGTGTTTTGCCTGCCTGCATAACAGTGTAAGGGTGTCAGATCTTGGAATTACAGACAGTATTAGCTGTCATGTGGATGCTGGGAATCAAACTCAGGGCCTCCTGAAGAACAGTCACTGCTCTTAACTGCTGAGCCATCTCTCCAGCCCTCTGCTGGGTTTCTATGAGCCCTTATATACCCTATCCCATCCAGATTAGGATTAAAGGCTTGTAGCCTTGAAGTCACAGAAACAGAAGAAGTTCTATCTCTGGAGTTATGGGATCAAAGGTGTTGGTCACCACTGCCAGTTTTCCCTGTGCTGGGATTGAAGGTGTGTGTCATTAACTCAGCTGTTTATCCTTCTCCTCAAGGATTGAGGATTTCCTGAACTGTCTGTCTAGGATTTGACTGTGTGCTCTCTCTCCAATATTCAGGTTTGATTATATATGTAATGTATATACACAATGTCCTTTATTTCTCAGAGGGAAGGGTGAGCCACCTTGTGCTGTGTATTTGCTCTTTCCCATTCTTCAGCAGCTGCAACACTGCTCTTCCTTGTATCCACAATGCCCATATAAATGTCAGATCGACATAGAAGTGATGAAATGGCCTGGAGCAGTAGCCTATAGCTTTAATCTCCCCACTAGGGAGGCAGGCAAACACATCTGAGTTCCAAGTTGTCTTGGTGTATATCATAAGTACCAGACCAGCCAGGGCTATATAGTGAGAAGCAACCTCAAAAATGAAGTGCAGGAATTCTTCATCTACCTAGTGTGTGGTATGACATTGGGAGATGAAAACAGAGGCAAAGATTATGGAAAATTGGAAAGGCGTACAGAGCTGCCTAGAAGAGTATCGGAAATCCATGTGGGAAAGCAGTATTTGCTTTGAGAGACTCTCTACTGAGCTTGGAATTGTGGTCCTTTTATTAGCAGAAAAGAAGGTGCCCCCCCCCAGTGCCCACATGAGCTCTGCCTGCGAGGAATGGGGGCCGATTACTTAGTCAGCCAACACGGGCACTAAAATGTCCCCTTCTCCCTGGTGATCACCTGTTGAAACCACACTGTTCGGAGACCTTGGCTTTCTGGAAACATCTGTGGAACGAACTGTGAAAATGCCTTCCGAAGACAGCTTTTGAACCTCTTCTGCACTGGAACATCTTGCTCCTTAAGGGATTTGATACTTAGAAACTGCCAGGAATCATTTAGATGCACGTTTTCATCATAAATAAATGGCAAGAAATGTGTTTAATCAGATTAAAGCGTTATGCAGCACTGGGGAGATGGATCAACAGCCAGGGCACATCTGCTCTTTCGGAGAACCCAGTTTGTATAGTACATGGTGGTTTGGAACTGTCTTTAACTCTAGTTTCGGGGATCCACACCCCTCTCCTGACTTGTGAGGGCACCAGGCACACACAGAGTGCATATACATACATGCAGACAAATGTTCATACACATAAAATAAGATAGCAGTAAAGTAGTATGTAAACATTAGGCATAGTTTTATGTTTTTAATGTATGGACCTAAAATGTGTATGTTTGTTCTCATTCGTATTCCTCTATCTACATGCATTCTCTTTAGTTAGTAATTGTCCTGAAAATAGAGCAAATGTCAATAAATTTTTCTGCCTTTCTCAGGTTCAACTATTGTGTTTAGAGGCATAAAAGCACTCATACCATGAAAGCAGTTTGTGTGTGTGTGTGTGTGTGTGTGTGTGTGTGTGTGATTGGTTTTCAGTCTCTGAAGAACAGTCAATACCACCCCCAATCCTGGGCTCTGTTTCAGTGTCCAAGCCTGCTACAATGGGCCTGGATGAATAGTAAGCCTTTGATGTTCCAGGGATGCTTGGGTAAAGTGTTCCCTTCCTCTCCACTCTGCTCCCTTCCCTCCATTTCCCTTCTAGTCTGGGAGAGGTGGGAGAGAAGAAAAAAACTACAGAATGATGCTCTTCAGTCTTAAGGAACACAGACTTGGGATAAAGGTTTCCCACTCCAGGAAGCAAATGGCTGAGTGTTCACTTGCTTAAAAACTAAACCTCCCAAGGCAAAGTGGGTGAGGGTGGGGTGGGAAGTTAGTCCCTGGTTTTTGTGTTCCATAAGAGAGAGGGAAATTCCACTCTCATGAAGGGCAAAAGCATGGAGTTCCTCCCACTACAGTGGAAGCCTGGGAAGTGAACTTGACCCTGGTCTTCCTTCCCGTGTCACTTATGGAGTCACCTGGCCATAGATTACTGGCATTGTTTTTGCCCCATAATCAGAGACAAAGTAGCTTTTGTTTTGCACAGGCGAGTCAGAGCTTTTACAGGGTAATCAAAGATTGGGGAAGGCTTTCAGAAATCTGTCTGGCTCCAAATTAAGCTGCAGTGTCCAGGTCCACTTCATCAATAAGTAAAACTGAAATGTTGACCTTATTGGCCTTACTTCTCAGCAAACTCCAAACTCTGAAAGAGAAAGCCGGCTGGTTCTTGTTTTTGTTTTTGCCTCTCCACCCATCCCAAGACAGGGAAGAAAATCTTGAGGTGGGTCTGTAGTGGGATTATGTTATTACATTGTAAATAATTATCCTGCCTATTGGTTTAATAAAAGCTGATTAGCCAAAGGTAGACAGGAAGTGTGGGTGGGGCTACCACACTAAAAAAACTCTGGAAACAGGAAGAACAGAGCAAAGATGCCAGGAGACACAGAAGAAAGTTGAAATGCTGCTTCTCAGCATGATTTCCCTTTAAAGAGCCCCAACCACGTGGGAGACTCTCTCTTTTTCAGCTTCTCTGCTCTCTACTCTCCCTCTCTCTTTCCCCTCCACCACCCATTCCTTTAATAAATTTAATATGCCTTCTCGGCAACATGTTAGTGAGTTCTTCCATGTGCAAAATACTAACACTGCTGAGAAAAGACACCAAGCTGCATGGTTTAACAAGACAAGACTCATGGATTGAGTTAAGATGGAGTTAGCAAATTAAATGGCTGGGCCATAGGTCAATCAGCTTAAAATTAATATAATTTTGCTTTCTAGTACTAGGACAAAGAGCATGACCCAAAGCAACTCAGGGGAGGAAAGGGTTAACTATGACCTGGGATATAAAAGCCAGTAATAGAAAGCAAAATGTGTGTGATTATATGGTGTTAGGTGGTCATGGGGCTGCAAGTGGGTTCGAATCGCAGGGCTGGGACCAGGCGTCCAGACCAGAAACTTCCATACAACATGGCTCAGTCTAGAAGGTGTAGCTGGCCCTGGGGTCACCACTAAATGGGAGAAGCCTGCACTAGTTAGTTTCTGTCAACTTGACAGAAGCTGAGGCCACCTGGAAAGAGGGAATCCTAACATGGAAACACCCCAGCAGATGGGCTTGTGGGCAAGCCTATGGCTTACTCATTACTCTGGTGTGAGAGGGTCCAGCCCACTGTGGGTAGTGTCACCCCTGGCCTTGAAGTGTTAATATAGTTAATCTTTATCAATTAAAAAATCGGAGTCAAATTTGGGGGTAAGAACCTAAAAGATTAGAGAAGAGGGAGAGATATCAGTTGATTCCTACCTCTTCTGTTCCTTCATCCAAAAAAACCCTAGATCCTGTCTCAGCCGTGCCTTACCACTTCCTGTCCCCTCTCTCTACAGTCCTCCAAACCTCTATGGTTAGCTAGTGGTTACTTTTGCCCTTTGACTCCAAGCAAGCTTTATTTGTCAGAACACAATCAAATTATCACACATTTCCCCCTTTTTATCTAACTAAAATCTAAAGTTTTAGTTAACATAGTAAAACTATATGCAGTAAACACAATAACTATATAAAATACCAACAGGCAAGAATTACATTAACAGTGTCTAATCCATTTTCTTTTTCCTTTTGTCCAATTTCATTTGACAAATTCAGAGACAATGGTCCTGAGTTGTATAAGAAAGCAGGCTGAATAAGCCTGGAGGAGCAAGCCAGTAGAAGTATTGGTCGGCTGTCTCTGCTTCCAGCCCTCTTTGTAGGTTCCTTACTTCCCTCAGTGATTGACTATGACCTAGATATGAAAGCCAATAAACTCTTTCCTCCCTCAAGTTGCTTTGGGTCATGCTCTTTGTCCTAGTAATAGAAAGCAAAGTAGGAAAGGGTCAGTGTTTCTGTCACAGGACCTGAAGCAGCCAGTACTGCTTTAGAGGGCTTAGAAATAAGTACAGTCTCCCATACTCAAAAAAGTCCAGTTATCTGTAGTGATTCAAAAGAAAATGGCCCCCAAAGGGAGTGGCACTATTAAGAGGTATGGCCTTGCTGGAGTAGGTGTGGTTTTGTTGTAGGAAGTGTGTCACTGTGGAAGTGGGCTTTGAGGTCTCACTTATGCTCAAGATACCACCTAGTGCCTCAGTACTTCCAGTTACTGCACAGCAACATATAGCAGCTTCTCTAGTACCATGTCTGCCGGCACACCACCATGTCCCACCATGGTGATAATGACTGAACCTCTAAACTGTAAGTGAGCCATAACAATTAAATGTTTTCTTTTATAAGAGTTGCAATGATCATGGTATCTGTAAGGATTTCCAAAGCTTGCATTCACCTGGAATAAAAGTGGCCCGGATATCCCCTAGACAGTGAACTAAAGTGGCCACCTAATGGCACCCTGGATCCTGATATTTTGTGGAAATTATCTAATTAATGCCAGCAACCAGGCAGATTAAAAGAGTTAAAAAATTCCCCTATATACAAGGTTTTTCTTAAGTTCTAAGCCTTCCCACCTAAGTTCTCCTGCTTGCCTGCTGTTAGCCACTTTCTCAGACCCTAATGATTCTCATCCCTTTCCTTTGTCTGAACTCTTCCAGGTTGCAAAGAAGTTAGGCTCTTACAGTTCAAATTCTACTGCCTTTACAATTTTAACCAATAATCTTTTACTTGAAGAGCTCAGGCGAGTTTAGGAGCAGGCCAGACTACATCCAGATGAGGTTCATCAAACAAATTTAGCGAAAAACTACAGGACTTGATTCAAGATAAACAAAAAAAAAATCTGTCCCAGTTTCTAGAATGCCTTACAAATGCGCTCTTGCAGTTCACAAATTTAGATCCAGAGAGCACTGAGGGAAGACAGCTTCTTATGACCCATTTCTTTAATCAAAGCTACCCAGACATAAAGGCCAAGCTTAGATCACTTGAGAGGGGCCCTCTAACTCCCCAAGCAGACATTTTGGAGCTTACATTCAAGGTGTATCACCAGAGAGATGAGAGATTAGGCAGGAGAAATACCTCCTGCTGGTGGAGGCGATCAGGCCAGCCCTGCCACCACCGCCTCCCAGGATGAGCAGACAGAAGCATTCGGAAAAGCACTCTGGTGCTTGTTTCCCCTGTGGTAGCGTAGGCCATTTTTGTCGCTCATGTCCAGATCCACTGCAGAGGCCATCCAGGTCATGTCCTAAGTGTTATAGACACCACTGGCCAGGCAGCTGTGGCCCTGCATCAAAGGGTGGGGACACAATAAGCTTGGATGAGGTGTATAATGTCCTGGGACTGGCCGAGGATGAATGATGGTGTCCAGGCCCTCTCGGTCCGGCAAATGTTATCACGCAGAGAGAGCCTTGAGTGGATATTGAAGTTTGTGGCCGGACCATTTCTCTCCTGGTGGACACTGGAGCAGCGTTCTCAGTTCTGTAGGAGTATTGGGGTGCACCCTTTCTTTCAGGGGTAGGAGGCAAATCCATGCAACCTTATCAGACACTGCCGCTTAATTGCATTTTTAGAGGAATTCCTATTACTCAGTCATTTTTAGTTATGTCAAGTTGTCCAACAGCTTTGATGGGAAGAGATTTCTTAGCAAAAGTAGGAGCTTTCATTTCATTTAGTGATCACATTCGCCTAAACCCAGACTCGCCAGCCACTCCAACCATTCCTCTGCTCCTTTTACTGTCCATTCAGCCTGTAAGTTCTACCTTCCTGACAATCTGCTTCCTCCCCTCCTCCATCACCTGCCTTCTCCCCTCACTCCAAAGTAGACGGGACCATATAGAGTAATTTTGACAACTCCTTCCCACATTAGATTCATTTGTCTAATTTTAAATCTTTTATTCCCCCCTCCTCAAAATAGCCAGATAGACCCAAAATCTTAAAAAAACCAGCTCCGAGCTTCCTTTGCAGCCGGCCAGAGCAGAAGCCAAGTTGGTAAACAAAGGACCCCAGGCAGTCTGCTTGAAAAACCAGGTAAAAAAAGGGTTGTTCAACTCTGCAGTTGAAGCAGCCACTCCCTGAAGATGCCTTGCAGGTAAAACAAAGACCATTCCCCAACCCCCTGCAGGAGTCCAGGTAGGCAAAATACAGGACACTTTAATCCTTTCCCTTTCCCAGGCCTAGCAAGGATCCGCAGACATTAACATGCAGGCAGCAGACAATAGAATCCCTTAGCAGAAGAAAGGAACCATTCACACAACACAGCTAACTCAAGGTTTACTCTCAAGTTTCTTTCTTCCCTCCTTTCCCTTAGCCTGTCACCCCCAGAGCTTTATCACTGCAGACAATAGAATCCCTTAGCAAAAGAAAAGAACCATTCACACACCCAGCTAACTCAAGGTTTACTTCCAAACTCCTTTCCCCTTAGTCACTCCCAAAGTTCTATCACTAACCCATATTTTCTTTGAGCTCCAGGAAACAAACTTCCACAGCCCTATGATCCAAATCCTTCATTCTGTCAGCAAGATGAGCTAAAAACCTCTCCATCCTTGTGTCAGCAGGAAGTAACAAAGACAACCATGACAACCTATTTCTGCCCCGCCACCATAAACCCAGTTTTTGTATATGATCAAGGGTGAAATGTAAGGATTTCCAAAGCTTGCATTCACCTGGAATGTAACTCAATCATCCCCCTGGGTGTGGCGATGCAAACATGGGCCCACCCACCCCACTCACCCCTTTAAAGAAAGGGCTCACACGAGTGCCCACCCCTTCTTCCCCTTCCCCTTCTCTCTCTGCTCCCTTCTGCCCCCATCTCTGCTCCCTGCTGTAATAAACTCTAGTGTGGTACTCCGGTGTTGAGATTCCATTCACGCCCCACGTGCAAAAAACTAACAGTATCTCTTCCCGGCAATAGAAACCCTGAGACAATATGATATAGCCAGCTTTGAAGAGGAGAAAGGGCTGTCTGGAAGACATCTCTCCTAGTCTGTACAGTGAATAGTCAGGACAGCCAGAGAGTTTGATGAAATTAGATACACAAGACCATTCAGAACTAACTCCTAACTACCTAGATGTGAGCTGGCTGCGTCTAATACAAGCTGTTTTCTCTTTCTGAAATTTTTTCTCTCCATTTTTTCACCTACAAGGTGAAAAGAGAGGGTCATTGTCCCTGAGGAATGTGTCTGCTTCTGAATTAAATGCTTTTTATCTTTTTGTTAATTCCTGTCTATCATTCCAGACTCTTAGATACTCATTCCCCTGGGGGGTCCCTCCTTGCATTCCCTCCACATCCTGGTGTATTTGGATGTTCCTCACCATGCCTTAGCAGCTTTACAGTCTGTGCTGTCAGTTACAGGGGTTAAAGCCCTCTACCAAGGCACCTTCATCTCCAGAGCATCTCTACACTTACACTTCCTTCTTATGCTGCCTGTGCCCAGCTGCACCATGCAGCCTGCCTCATGAACTCTTCCTTCCACCTCTTAGTGTCAGCTGAAAAACTCCTACATCTTTGAGTGTGTGTGTGTATGTATGTGTGTGAGTGTGTCTGTGTGTGTGTATGTGTGAGTGTGTATGTCTGTGTGTGTGAGTGTGTGTATGTATGTGTGTGTGAGTGTGTGTGTCTATGTGTGTATATGTGTCTGTGTGTATGTGTCTGTGTGTATCTGTGTGTGTCTGTGTGTGTGTGTGTCCTTAAGAAGCATCCTTGACTTCTGAAAGAGTTTACTGCTCCTTTACTTTTCATCTTTAGACTCTAGAAATGTAGAATTTATCTGCTTTGACATTTTAATACATTCTATTGAAAGGTTTGTTTATTTATCCCTTGAATTTGAGATTCTTTTACCACAAGTCTTCCTCTTCCTTCCTTCCTTCCTTCCTTCCTTCCTTCCTTTCTTCCTTCCTTCTTGTATCACAAATTCTGATTGTACTGAAAGAGACTCAGAGCCAGATATCAGGGGAAGGCTGAAATATCAGAGAGAGGAAACACCACAGTCAGATCTCACCCAGCTATCTTCCAGCTTCCTGAGCCTCGCTCCTGGTGGCTTCTCCTGGTTGCTTCTTCCTCTGCTGGTTTCTTACTCGGCCTTAAATACCCTTCTCACCAGCTATGTCCCATCCAGGTTAGGATTAAAGGCATGAGCTACTCTATTTGGTAGTCAGCCTTGAACTCACAAAAATACAGAAAGTTCTGTGTCTCTGGAGTTAGGGGATTAAAGGTGTAGGTCACCACTCCCAGGCTTTCCCTGGTCTAGGATTAAAGGTGTGTGCCATTGAAGCCCAGCTGTTTATCCTTGTACTCAAAGATCAAGAAATTCCTGAGCTGTCTGCTTAGTTTTTTGACTGTGTGTTGATCTCTTGATATTTCAGGTTTTATTAAATATGTAACATATCACTACACCTTCCTTTTTATTCTACTCTTTAACTTGAAACCTAATAGATATTCAGGATTCATTGAATGAATGGATTATATTTTTTTTGTTATATGTCCCTTCTGCTTTTTTATTAAATCTTTGAGTTTAGGAAAGTGACTCATTTGTACTGTGTTCCTAATTGCTGATGTAGTACCTGATAATGGTCCCAGTGCCCTCTGTAATGTCTGCTAAATCATTTATGGCTTTGAACTCTGGAACACTTCCTTATTGTCATCTCTCTCCTTATCTCTAGGTTGTTCTAATCTCATTGAGCAGACCTCCAGACTTGACAGTCATCACCCTGAGGGCAGGAGCAGGACTTCAGGCCACTTTTGTCCTCCAACAGTCAACTACAGCATCCAACTTTCTGGGAGGACAAGAAATTAAACATTTCTCAGCTGAAACTACCCAACATCCTGATCCCTCACTCCAGTAATGACTTCCACACCCAGCATCTCATCATGCCCAGAGTAGCTTCCTGAGCATGCTTAATGTTAGTCGCTCCCAGGTGACAGGAAGACAGACTTGAAAACATCCTGTTATTTCAAGTATATGTTGGCTATCGTGTTCGACACCAGTAAATACATAGTGCGTATTTTCCAAATTAATAAAGTTGATGAAACCCACCAAGTGTACTATGCCCAAAGATAGTACAGAGTGGCAGTATGGAAATGAGAACAGCATCAGCCCAGGAGGAGAATGGGGTGTCAGCTCAGGGATTTCTCCAGGCACCAGGGAACAACACAAAGGTCCTTCCAATTCAGTCAGTCGCAGCCACATAGAAAAGAGTGGCCTTTGATCCATTTCCCTTAACAGTCGTAGAGGTGCTCTGTTTGCTTTTTCCCATGGGGAACCATTCACTTCTCCTTTCTCTCTTTCCTTTTCTCTTTTTTCCCTTTCTGCCTTCCACGCTGCACATCTGGGCGTCTCCTTCATGTTCAGTACGTTCTTCTAAGTCTCACAACCCTTGTGTCAACTCTGAGATGGAAATATCATATTTTCCCATAAATATGATGCAACCCTGTATTTGGGAGTCTGAGGCAAAAGGAACATAAGCTCAGTGCTAACCTAGGCTGTAGAGTGAGGCCTCATCTCAGCCAAGCAAAACCTAAAAGAGGAAAAAAGCAACAAACTATAGAATTAAGAAATTGTCCGAGGCCACAGAAACAATAACTGGGGACACATTTGAACCTAGGTCTCACAAGTGACAAATCTTACTTGTCACTATTTAATTTCTTCACTATCATGTCCCACTATAAAAATCAATGGCTTTTTTGGTGACACTGTCTATAAACAGAATGACAAAGTGACTTGCATGGTCCACAAAAGTGAATACTGACACAGACAAGGACTTCTGTGTCATAGAGAGTCTGAGGATCAGTCCCAGCTTCTCAGGTGAAGAGTCACTGGAGTTAAGATATAAAGGATAGATGGGAGTTTGCTGGGTCAGGACAAAAGCCTGACTGAACAGAAATGCGGGAACTGGAAAGGCCAGAACAGAAGAGGAGAAGGGAAGGACCAGAGTCCGTGTGCCCTTCAGGATCACACCAGCAAGGTCTTCACTTGAACTCCTGCTGAAGGTCCCTTCAGTTCCCAGGAACACGTCGAGCCTATGAGGGACATTTAAGATCTATCTGCAACGTTCCATTTTCAAAGCATTCATTTGTTCATGTTTACGGTTCACACTGAGTCATTAATTGTCTTTGCTTTTTTCCAAAAGTACTAAAGTACAGAGGCAGAATATTATTGAAGGGAATTCATATTTTCATGTTGGTTTGAGAGAAGCAGAGCATCCAACAGCCAAATACCACAGGAAAGCGGCCAGCACTTCATGGAACCAAGGAGCAGCGCAAGTGCACTCACATCCTCAGAAAAACCACACAATCCTAATCATGTCGTCTCAGAGAAGGATTTTTAATAAATAAATAAATAAATAAATAAAGGGAGGGATTGTCATTGGTCACTTCCACAGTATCACCAAATGTAAATAATTTTATTATGATACCAGTCATGAAATCTGAAGTCAATTTAAAAATAAGATTTTATGAGCCACTCCAAATCCCCCAATTATATTATGATCTCAGGTGGTGGGTCCAAAGGGATCTATTATGTGATTTCTCTTAATTTTGACTAGGGTCTGCAATTTCTATATTCATTTCTCTTTTATTAGTAACCATTTTTGTTCCAAGTAGCTTTAGGTTCCTAACAAAATTGAATAGAAAGTGCAGAAGGTTTTTGTAAGTAACCCTATTGCCCTGTCCCCACCCTCACACTCTCAAGCCCACTCACTGTTCCACACTATCAACATCAAACACCTTGGTAGTTTTCTTTTCTGAACTATGCTTTAAAGCAGATGTGAGGTATATGAGCTTTTAGCAAATGTATTATATTTCACAATGCATCCTGCCTTTGCTATGAACTTTAATGACAGAATGTAGAAGGAGCACTCAATAGGGCACTCAGTACTGTCCTATCGTATGAGTGGTCAAGAGCGGTTTTCCCAGGTAACCAGATATGAATGGTAAGTAGGAATTAGCAGAGTAGAAATGTCAGGAGAGTGCTAGGCAAATGAACTGGCAAATGCCCAGATTCAGGATGAGAAGGGGCCTGGCATATTGTAGAGGCTCAGCAATGAAGGATGAGACTCAAGCATCAGATAGAGACAAAACCTATATGTGTTACAGGTTGTGTTCAAGAATTTCTTTTGTCATGATCTAGAGTGGTATGTCCCAGTAGATGGATGTTGTAAGTATTCCTGGCACTCCAAGTGGTTGAGCCAACATGACTCCGGTGGGATGCACCTTGTACGGAGACATGCCCCTGGGCATGGCTGCGTAAACCCATGCACACCCCTTCTCTTAAAAAGAGATGCCATGTTTTGGTTGCTCTCTCCTCCTGTCCTGCTTTTCTGCTTCTGTACCCACCCGCCTGGGAACTCTCTTAAATAAACCCTCTTGTGGCCTTGATAGTGTGAGTGTGTGTCTCTTCTCATGCACGAAACTAACAGATGTCACATAGGAAGTGACATAAATATATTTGGCTTTAAAAGAATGGCATGACTGCATGGTAGCAACTAAAAGAGAGGTGGAATTGGGGAGACTGCTTAGGAACATACTGGAATAAACCTAGAAATAGTAGCAGCCGGTGAAGTGGTAGCATTTTTAAAAAGAGAAAAATAAATAGATCCCATTAATATTTTTGAGATAGGATAACAGGATGTGAGCATTGGCCTCAAAAGGAGAAGACAGCACGGAGCCACAAAACTGAATGGAGTCTAGCCTCTTTTTTGAGATAGGAATAGGGGTGGCAAATATACAAGGAATTGACAAGGGCTTCAGAGCTAGTTTTTCCATGTCAAGTAATAACTGAATTAAGTACCATTCTATATTATTCTATGTATCAAGGAAGAATTTCTCTGAGGCAACACACATTGGCAGCAGGTCTACCCCACACAACCAAATTCAGTGAACTTCGAAAGATTGCACCTACTGTTATGGAGATGGGACTATGGCAGCAGACTCCCCCAGCATGCATGAAGCCTAAAGGTCTCCCCCCAGCACTGGAGAAATCACAAAGGATTGCCCTCTCTATGCTCTGATAGGATTTCAAGCGTTCTTATTTCTTACTTAGACACAACAATTTGGCATGTGAACACTGGAGTTCCAAGTCTTGTTTCTACCTCCTTTCTCACTTATTTTTTTAATGACTCACTGGGAATTCCTACAGCAAGTATCTTTCTTCTGTTCTCTACCTACTCCATAATAGCAGGTTTAGCAGGTTTCTCTAGGCAGCTTCCCCTCCTCCATCTCTGGGGAATTTAAAGTCCTTTTGATTAGGTCAGTATGTCAACTGGACAAATGTGTTCTCTGGTAATTGATGGTAGGACATCAGCCTTCTTATCTGCTATCCCAAATCCTGGGTACCATTAATGGGGTGCTTGTTTTTCTCCATGGCTTCACTCACTTTCCCAAGGGGCAGCAGTAATTTATAGGGATCAATCTCCAAGTTCCCCTGACCATTTAAAGGCCTATATCGACACAGACTGTGGCATTCCTTCCCTCTGCTCCTCATTCTAGGTTGCCTCTGCTATTTCTCTGAGGCCTCTACATTATTGGTTTTCTTCAATTGGAACCAACAGGAAACTGCATGTATGATACCAATTCTATCCCTAGTTACTTTCTCTTGCCTTTCATAGGTAGATATCAACATTTCAGCTGAGTTTATGAATAGGCAGGAAAGCAAAGGATACCTTGTTTTATGAGAAATAAAGTTCTAATTTTTATTCTTGAAAGATAAACTATAATTTTTAAGTTTTTATAAATAAAATTACTATTTGTAGTTTGGAGGTGGGCTATTCAGTATAATAGTAGAGCTGGTTCTCTGTGGATTCTTTCTTAGTTTGGGTTTCTATTGCTGCGAAGAGACACCATGACCACTACAACTCTTATAAAGTAAAAAAAAAAAAAAAAAAAAAAAATAGAGTGGCTCTTATAGTTTCAGAGGTTCAGTCCATTGTCATCATGGCAGGGAGTATGATGGCATGCAGGCAGATATGATGCTGGAGAAGTAGCTGAGAATCCTACATCTTGCAAGCAACAGGAAGTTGACTGATGCACTGATATTCTGAACATAGGATGTGATGATATATTTTATATTTAATAAAATCAGCCTGGATTATCAGAGAACAGAATATTGCACAGTCAAGCCATGAGGGTCAGAGAGTGGTTACCTATGTCTTTAATCCCATCACTAAGGAGACTGAGAACTTTCTGTATTTCTGTGAGTTCAAGACCTAACAACCAAACAGTAGTAGCTCACACCTTAAACCTCACTCTAGGATTATGATGCAGAGTTGAACCGGGAAGTGAAGCAACTGTGAAGGGAACGTATTTAAGGCAGAAGGAGCAGAGATTCAGTCAGTCTGTAGAAGCGACCAGCCAGAGGATAACATTTACCCTGTTCGGCCTAAGAAGTTCACTGAGTGAGAATTAACTGTGGTCTGCTTTCTGATATTCCAGCTTTTCCCCAATATCTGGCTCTGGGTTTTCTTTATATACTAACTAGAATTTGTGCAATAATAAGAAACCTCAAAGCCCACCCTACAGTGACACACTTCCTCCAACAAGGCCATAACCACTCTAACAAATTCACATCTTCCAATAGTGCCACTTCCTATGAGATTACATAGGGGGCCAATTACATTCCTACTACCACATTGACTGTACCTGACACTCTCAAGTGAATTATTGCTTCAATATAAATAACATTATACAAAATCACTGTGGAAAAATAACATTAAAAATGAGAAGTCAGTACTATTTGTTATGTCAAAGAATCAGAGTCCTAGTTCAGGCTGCCTATGAATTTGGCTAACTTTCATCTAACTCCTCAGCCCCTCTTCTAGAATTGCATAATTGCCATTATTTTAGCCTCTGTGGTGTCATATTCCTATTGCCTTGGACATTTTAGTTCTACTTCAGATTTGCAAAATGCATGGCAATCATACTCATTAGTATTTCTGCAAAGCCTTCCTCTGAGGTGGTTCAGCAGTATTGAAGCCAAGCATAAAAATAAGTATGCACTTATCAAGAAGATGCTGAGAAGATCCAAATGAAATGCCAAGAGCGATAATGCCCAACATTCAAAATGCTGGTTTCCACAGATGCATAGCCACAGAACTGTCAAAACCCTCTTCCATCTCATCTGAATCCCCAATCTCATCAAATAATTATTTTATGAGTTCTTACTTACAACATTAGGGTTTATGCTACTATTTGAAAATTGCATATATAGATGTTTAAGCTTATGAAAGCAGTATTTAAAACTCAGCATTTTACATACAATAATTCACTTGTGTCCCCTTATATGAAGGAATAACTCAATTAAATGGCTTTGGGAGGGTTTCAAATTGTCCTGAAGTTGCTTTTGTTTATTTGTTGTTCTAGTTTTTTTACTTTTTCTCTTTCTTCCTTCCTTCCTTCCTTCCTTCCTTCCTTCCTTCCTTCCTTCCTTTGTTTTATTTGAGACAGGATATCACTGTGTAGAACTGGATTATCCTGGAACTCACTCTGTAGACCAGGCTGGTCTTGAACACACAGAGATCCACCTACCTCTGCCTCCCAAATGCTACCATTAAAGGTGCTTGCCAATATGCCCTGCCAGAACTTTAAGATCATATTTTAATTAGCCCACAATATGCACCTTCCATCAACTATAGAGAGAACAGTTCTGTTGAATAATTTGTTTTAATGCAAGTAGACTCCATGCAAGACTCAAAAGAGGTGAACAGGAATAGCTGAAGGGAGATGCTACTTATCAGTGTGTAGCTTGGGGCAGAGTCCTCTCCTCAGCATATGTAAGGCCCTTTGATTGCCTGATCCTTAGCAACTGAAAAAGGAAAAGTGAAAAGAAAATAAAGTTAAAATGAGTCTGTTAGAGTCCCTAACTGATACCCTAAAGAAGAAGAAACGTTGGTACCAGGCATTAAGAAGAAAACCCGCGTGAAGAGGGAAGAGCAATAGCAGCCCCTTCCCAGGCAAATTCCATATGGCTGTACCATCAGATTTAGCTTACAGACCCCTCCTCCATTGATGTTCTCTAGAAGAAAAAACTCATAGAATGAATATTTATTAAAAAGGGATTTGTTGGATTGGCTTACACAATACAGTCTAGATGATCCAACATAGTCATCTGCATGCTGGAGAGGCTAAGAACCCACAGCTGTGCAGTCCACAAAGCTGGATGCCTTGGCAGTCCCAAACTGGTGCTAAAGTCTTGAAGGATTTCTGGTCTTCAGTCTACACTGGAAGGTCAAAGAAGGCAGGTTCTGACATGAACAAAGTATGTTGGCAGCAGCAGGGTTGACAAACTCCCAAATAGTAATTTTACCTGTGAAATAGTAAGTTGAACAGACAAAATTCAAAAACTTTTCCCTTGAGTCTTCTTATATCCAGGCCCCACCAGAAGGTGCCACCCATAGTTGGAGTGGACCTTCTCCTTCAGTTACCCCCCTACCCAAGGAAAGTGTCACAGGTGAGCTCCAAGGCTTGTCTCTTAGTTGATCCAGATCCAGTTAAGTTGGAGACCTTGTTGTAAAGAGAATGGTGGGAGGAGCTTAGGAGGAGAAAAAATAAAATAGGGACTTGAATAATTGTGATGAAGAGGTACAATTTGTGAAGGTGGAACACAAGCACTATATTATAAAATTTCATCTCACATACAATCGATAGAATTAAAGTTTGGAACTACAGAGATGGCTCAGAGAGCTAAGAGCACTTTCTCTGCAAGCATGAGGAGCTAGGTTTGAACCCCCAGTACCCACATAAAAATCTGGGCCTCACTAAATCTGTCAAAACCAGATCCCACTCCTTCCCATCTCACTACTGTAACTGCAGGATTGAGAAGGTAGAGACAGGATGATCCTGAAAGCTAAGAGAAACAGAAGCCCATGATCTCATTCAGGCTTTACATGTTCCCTGCCTGGTACTTAAGTTTGGGGTAGGTGCTATAGTTTTAATGACTCCACCCAAACTCACACTAAAAGTTAATACCACTGTGAAGTATTAGGAAAGGGCGGACATTTAATCTAAGTACGGTACCTAAAGGTGGAACCCTGGGGAGGAAATTGAGGTTAAATGGGGCAATAAGGGGAGGGCTTTAATCCAGTGGAACTGTGGCTTTGTCAAAACAACAACACCAAAAAAAACCACCAAACCCAAAACAACAACAACACACACACAACTGTAAGAACTGAGCAAGGACGCTGTTTTGCCAGGAGGAACCCTGCAGCATCACCACCTCAAGAAAGATTTCTCCAGTCATTGCTACCTGATCTTGCCAAAAGTCTTCTGAACCATGAGCTGAATAAACCTGGTGTGTGTGTGTGTGTGTGTGTGTGTGTGTGTGTGACTATTATTAAATGATAGTGACAGAAGAACTAAGACAATGGGCTTGTTCTACAAGGTTGCCACACTCACCTTGTTACCTAAGACCGCTGTTGAACATTAATCTCCACGATTCCATTGCAACTAACAGGAAGAAGGAAAGGGAGTAAAAAGGGCCTGTCTTGCCTTTCTTTATAAGAACACTTCCTGAAGGCACCACAAATCATTCCTTTTTACATCTGAAACTCTATCACATAGTCATAGCTAGCTAGCAGAGCAATGAAAATACTTCATTTTCTATACAGGTAGCTGAGTAGCCAGAAAAGAACTGGGTGAGTGTTGACCCTATCACCATGGAGAAAGGGTAGATTTCAGAGGCAGACAGAAGCAGCTTCTGTCACATAGCCCAGGACCTGAGAAACCTATAAAGGACCTATGGAAAAGGCCCAGGATCTTATGGGAAACACAGGATAACAGTGGTGCTGAGTAGGTGACTTGTGGTGTAGCACAGAAGCTACAGTGTCACTTCTTAAAGTGTGCTCGAAAACTGGTTCGAAATGCAAAATCAGCCACGCAAGCAGCCCCTCTGAATCAGAAGCTGTAGTTTAACAAGCTTCTCTGGCATAGGTTAGATTGATGATTCCAAAGAAGAGAAAGTTAGAAATTGAAGCAGGGATTGGAGGTGTGGGAGCATCAGTAAGAGAAGGCAGAATGAGCCCCATGTGTCTGTGACCTCAGTACAGAATCAATGCCAAAGCCGACCAGACAGCTGAGGGTTCCCGCTTTATTCAAAGATGAGAAGATGAGGGACAGGAGGAGGGAAAGAAAAACTTGGAAAGAACACAGCCTTGGAAACAAACTTTAAATGAGTGTCAGCAAAATTCTGATGCAACTACCCAGTATTAAGCAAGCTGCCTTAACCCTCGAGATACCCTTGAGTCACAGTGAGGATTCACCCTCTGAGTGCTAAAACTGAGCTTCAGAACTGTTGACCTGTTGATTGCATGCTTAGTTCTGACACAGCTCATAATCATACTTTCAGAGCTCTGGCAATTGCCAAACTCTATTCTGGGCATTATCTCAATCCTCACGGTGACCACGAAGTAAGTAGCTCTTACTTTAATCTTGGAGGTTAGGAGCCCAGAGGCTTGACTCTAACCCACTGATTCTCTTCTTCCTTCAGTTTTTGTTCCCTAGTTCCCTGACACAAGATGAAGAAGAAAATGTAGGATATGCCACGCAGGAACTTAACTGTATGAGAGGCCAGCCCAGGGACAGGCACACGTATGATGGCACTTCCAATGGCAACTGATGTTTTTATTGTTACAAACTGCTGGGTTTGTTCAAGGAAGTAATATTTATAGAAGTGATTGTTAGTGTGAGAAGAATGGAAGCCAAACTCGGAGAGGACATTTAAAGACATTATGTCAGAAACAGGGAAGGAACTCTGCGTGGGGCTTCAGGACAGCGTTAAGCAATCGGCCCTATGTGCTTCATAGAACGACAGTGCTGACCAAAGCCATTCACATCTACTTGGCCCACTTTGCTAACCTCAAGGGCCATTCTTCACTGGATAATATTACAAGAAATGGATGAGATAAAGTATAGAAGAGACTGGTCTAATTCTCAGAACTGAACACATTCCCTACATTTTAGCCTCTTAATAAATCTAATCATAAATGGAGAAAGGCATCTGGTGACTGTGTAGGCAGCAGTGTGCTCAGGGAAGAGTTAACCTGCAGAGACAGTTCTGAGAGATGATCAGAGAACAGACTTCACTGACATGCCCTCTAAGGAGTTATTACCCCACCACACACACACATACAGTCTTTACACACTGATTAAAATGAGCTTGTCTCCTATTGGAACTTTCTTCCTTATTGATATGTTCAAGTTATGGACTTTAAAATTCTTTTCTTCCTCATACGTGTACTTATTAACTCTGTCTCTAGCAAATGAACACAAAACAGTCCTCACTCTCACCTTTTTAATTCTTATGAAGAGAATGAGATCAAAAGCAAAGCTCTCGTTATGAGATGTTTGGGCCCAGTCTATGAAGATGACAGATGTTCCACTTCCTAGAACCTTCTCATTCCACCCCCACAACAAAAATCTATATTTTCCTTTAGTATATTGATTTCTTCTTACAGAACAAGACTAGCTATTAAATATCTTTGTTTAGTAGCTTGGGGTTACCAGTTGTAAGAGCAAAAGTATATCTGTACTTAAAGGAGAGTTGGTGGGGTGGATGGAAGGAGCCCAAGAGGATGGAATCTGTATCTGGAATGATTTACAATTGACTGAAGGACCCAGGGACTCAGAGGAAGAAAAGAGAGCAAATGAGAAAAGCATCCAATCCCGGGGAAACCCTTTGATGGATGAGCAAGATTCTCTAACAGATGAGAATGCACTTTGCCCAGGAGCCATCTGGCTCCTTTCCTCTCTCTTCTTGGCTTCTAATGTAGTGGAAATATTCAGTACAGGGACTTACGGAATATATGAACCAGCTGATGCACACTAATAATAAACTGAAGTGTTCTTTTTTGTTGTTGTCACTTTGTTTTGATGAGAGAACATTGATTTCTCTTTAGGGATAGGGTTGGATTTTCATTATCAAAATGTAGCTGAAAATTGAGTGGGCTGATGGAAAAAGGATGTTCTAAACATCATTTCCCCTCAGCAATGCAAATAACATTTGTATAATGTATTTTTGCTTTCAAAGGGTGCTCACCCAAATTGTCTCATCTCATCTTATAAATAACCCAGTGTGGTAGGTGTCATTATCCCCATTTTATACTTGAGAAAACTGACACACCTAAAAGTTCATTTACAGCAACATTCAAATGTTTGCACTTCCAATCCATGTCAACCCGAGGCCACAAGTCCCACACAGAGCTCGACAGTACAAAATAATACCAATTCTAGTTAAAGAAGCCGAAAGAGCCTATGTTCTTCCTTCTTTTTACTAACTGTCTGCAACCATTCACATACTATCACAAAATATCTCACGGTAAGTAACTTAAGAATGATAGAAAACAATCATTAGCAGTTCTAGAGGCTGCGAAGTCTACCAATAAGGGGGGAGGTTTCCACTTCACTCATCTGCTTTTCTGAGTTCTCATGGCAGAAGAAGTCAGAGTCAGAGTGACATAATCACCTTCCAGTGCTAGGCTCAGGAATAAGTCCCTCCATGGCTATAGCACTCGTTACCACCCCTCTCCCACCTTCTGCTCACATGCCCAAGAGTCAGAAGCTCTTCTTGCTTCACAGTGGCAGCAAATATCCTATCCCCCTTCTGGCCCTCAACCACAGCTTTACAAACCTATCCAGAATCGTAAAGACCACCCCTTCAGTCTCTGAAGATTTGACATGATCCCTTTTAAAGACTTCTGTGGAGAGCTTCGTGTAGCCATGCCTCCACCATCCTGATGGTGAGAGCTCTCTGTGGTAAACAACTCCATATATGGCTAAGGCTGAGGATCTGGCTTGCTTCTGCGTACCTGGACCTATGGGTAGTGCCCACGTGGCAGATTGGGGTTGGCTGCCCAGAGGCTATTTAGGCTGCGGGCCGGTTTTCCCGTGGTCAGAATGAGAGAGAACATGTAGCAAGTCAGTCAGAAGTCAGAATTCAAAGTTCCTGAATAAAACTGCTGAAAGAAGAGCCTGGGTGTCGCGTCTTCCTTGCAGGACAAGGTGGCGCGCGACAGACTTCCGTAGTCAGATTTTTCTTTTGTGACCACCAGCTCAGAAATAACAATGCAGAGACTTACTATCAATTATGAAAGCTCGACCTTCATTTAGGCTTGTTTCGAACTAGTTTTTATAATTTAAATTAACTCATATTTTAAATCTATGTTCTTCCACGATACTTGTTACCTCATCTCAGTACTGCCCATCCTGCTTCCGCCTAATCTGGCTGGTCACTCCACCCTTCTTCTTCCCAGCATTCTCCCGCTGCCTGGAAGTCCTATCTTTACTCTCCTGCCTAGCTATTGGCCGTTTAGCTTTTTACTACAATATTTACAGCAATACATCTTCACACATTGTACAAATATCCCACAACAGACTTTATGAAATCAATAGCCAAAATGAAATATATTCTCCTTCCATGTTTGCATGTGGGGAGGATTACTAAACATACATTATCTGTTAATTTCCACTTTATATAACCAGGAAAATTTAGATCTAGAGACGTTAAAAGTACACCCAAGTCATCTAGCTGGGGAAAGATGAGACGTTTTCTTGGTTGCACTAAAAGACACAATAATATTTACTTTGGGAATTTGTTAAAATGTAATGAATGCAGGAAAGTTACTAACAGCACCTGGAACACTGTAATGAAATACCAGCTGTAGTAATAACAATCAGCTGTAGTAATAATAATAATGCCCACCTTCCCCACCATTTCACACAAGTCTTACCTCTCTCTAGCCCCACCCTAACTCCCTGCCTCAACATGCATTATTGAAAATCACTCTCTTAAAGTAGAAGAGGCTTGGCACTGAAAATCCAGAAATCAGGTCTAGAGAGGTAGCCTAGTGGTTAAGAGTGCTTGTTGTTCTAAAGGACGTAGATTCGGTTCCCAGCATCCACGTGGTGGCTCATAACCATCCATAATTCCAGTTCCAGGGATCTGTTACCATCTTCTGAAAAGTACGAGCATCAGGCACACATGTGGGGGCACAAACATACATACAAGCCAAACACAGGAAACCAGAAATTTATATTGAATCAGCTCACATCATTATCATGATTATGCAATGTAGAGTTGTAAAGAAACTCTGTGTTTATTGATACCAGTGAGGTTAGCCTTTTCCGCCTAACAGAATCACCTGGGAGATGGAACTCCGGACATGCCTGTGGGGAATTATCTTGATCATATTAAATGAGTTGGGAAGACCTATCCACTATGGGTGGCACCATCTGAATGCAGCATGCATTCACTACTGTCCTCCTCCTCCTC
>PVIH01001952.1:0-38072 GCA_004025045.1 Sigmodon hispidus
TCCCAGATTTCCTGAACATTTTGAGTTATGGCTTTTTTAGTTTTACTATTTTCTTTGACTGATATATCTATTTGAGCTACTGAGTCTTCCACTTCAGAGATTCTATCTTCCATCTCTTGAACTCTGTTTGTTATGCTTGTATCTGTGGTTCCAGCTTTTTTCTTCAGGTTTTCTATTTCCATCTTTGCTTCATTTTGTGACTTTTTTATTACTTGTATTTCAGCTTTAATTCCTGGCATGTTTCTTTCATAGATTTGTTCATCTCTTCCAATTTTTTGTTTGTATTTTCTTCTATTTCTTTGAGACTTTTTTTCATACCTTCTTTGAGAGCTTTGATGATCATCAGAAAGGAATTTTTGGTGTTGCTTCCTTATGTTTTCTCTTCATTGCTCAGTTCAGGTCTTGTATTTGTAAGATCACCACTCTCTTCTGGAGTTACCATGTTGTCCTTTGTATTATTATGTAATTTTTTGCTTGACGTTTGCCCGTGGCTTCAGTGGTTCACAATTAGATGGCTCCTGTTCAGTTGTGGCACTGGGTTTTGTGTGCCTCCTGTCACCTCTCTGGTCAGAGTCTGAGTCTGTCCTTCAGAGACCCCTGCAGATGTTGGCTCGCTCAGTTCGAGGTGGTGGTGGGTAGCTGTGCAACTTCCCTCAGCCTGAGCTGTGGGTGTGGTGACCTGCAGATTTTATGTGCCCCTGCTCCAGAGTGCGCTGGGACTCTGTAGACAGCACTTGGTCCGGGGAGTGGAACTGGAAGCTATGGGAGCTGAACTCTCCCTCCCAGGCTGGGATATAGGCGCTTGGTCCTGGTGACCCCTCCTCACCTCTGGGCGGGGTCTGAGTCTGTCCTTCAGAGACCCCTGCAGATGTTGGCTAGCTCAGTTCGAGGTGGCAGATGGCGGTGGGTAGCCTTTCACCTTCCCTCAGCAGGGGCTGCGGGTATGATGACCTGCAGATTTTATCCACCCCTGCTCCAGAGTGAGCTGGGACCCTGCAGACAGTACTTGGTCCTGGGAACCTTACCTGTACTTTTACATTTTGCTTCTTGTGCAGCTGAACGCTGGATCCTGTCTCCCAGACTCTGCCCTCATCCTTTTTCTCTGCTTGGATTTTCCACCTGCATCTAAGATGCCTTGCCACAGGCTAAAATAGTGGTAATAAACCATATTCATGACATTCAGAAAGACATCCCACATCACTTCCCCCTTTTCTGTCTTAATAGAAAGGAAAGTTTAAATTTTAGTATGGTATAATTATATATAAGAACAATAGTTATCAAACAAGAATTACAGTTACAATATCTAGTCATTTGTATTTAGCAAAATTAAAGAAAAATATCATCTATCCTATTTTTGTGAGGTTAAAATTTTATATCTAATTTACCTTTTATTATAACTAAGGAAAATTATAACTGTTTAGTCTTCAACTCCATCAAAGAGACAGAAGGATATAATATTACCTGAGCAAAGAAGGGCATTATAAGCAACTTCCAACATTCTAGAAATGACAGAGACATGTGATTGCCTGGATAGTCACCCCAAATCCTTTGCAGCATTGAGACATCCATCCTGAGCCTATAGGCCTAAAGTCTCTGGCATACCTTTCAGTGAAGCAAGGTATTTGATGGACTGCTTTGCCTATTCTGGCAAAGTTTGTCAGTACTTTCTCCCTGTGTCTTGCAGAATGTCTGACAGTCTCTGTGAAGCATTTTAAGGACCACCTTGGCTTGTTCTGGCAAAGTTCAGTGGTCATTTTTCTACAGGTCCTGCATGTCCACTTTATATAACATACTGTCAAAGCAGTGTAGGCAAGAACAGTTTCTTGCCCAGTGGCTTACTTTTGCCGTAGAGAAAGTAAACTCCATATGGAATTTTTCGATGTCCATCATCCTCTTGAAGTAGATTGGTGATGCCAGGAGCAGACATGTCTCACTGTCCAGAAAAGTTAAGTTCTTAAAATATTTTAAATGCCATATTCTGTAGGTCTTTGAAGTATTTGAAGAATACTTATCTAATTGAAATATATCTTTATATATCTAAATAACCTAACAGGAATATTAATTCGACTATCATAGGTGACTATTAATTTGTATTTCTTAATTATATATTGTAATTTTAAATGAATTGCCTAAACATAATACCTTAAACAGGAGTAGAAATATACATACAGTATAACAAAATTAACCATAAATTTGTATCAATAAACCAAATCCATGTCAATGTAAAGTATTTAAAACAATAGTTGCTTTTAAAAAGTAGATACAATAATTTATCTTTTTATCATATCATATCCCCTTTTATTCTTTAGAAGGAGATTGGCTATATCCAATAATCAAACCCTCTAAACAAAAATAAACATCCATAATCTATTTTTTAGAAATGTACTGTAGTTTTCTAGACTACTTCATATTGATTGGGGGTGCTGGTAATCTTATGGGGATTCTGAGAAAATTTAGAATTATGGTCATGTCCTGACTGGAGTATTCTGTGAAGCTGGTTCATCTCAGCCAGTCTCCTTAAAGCTGTTCCGGATGCAGAGCTCAGAGGAAAGTACAACAGTGGTGATCTGAAATGTTGGATCATTTTGGCCATCTGATCTTTTTCTGAGATTTTTCAGGTGTCTTCCTTGATCAAACCTGGTTTTTCTTAACCCAGAATGAATCCACAACCTCTCATTTTCTGTGGAAGTAAAGAGAAAACCTCTTCTCCAAAGTAACATATCTTTTGACTTCAATTTTGAAGTCAGAGTACTTACAAAAATTAGGCTGAATTAATCCAGTAGCATTTATAATCAAATGTCTTTTAGCAGCTCTTGTTCCTTCCTCAGCAATCAAACAGTTCAAAGACAACATAACATACAGTATCCAGATCGTGTGTATATTTTTCCATCTTTATTTGAGTACAGGGTCAGGGAACAGGATAAGGGCCACCTAATGGATTTGACATAGGGAATTGGAGTGGAGGAGGCAGGGAGGCAGAGCATAAGTAGTTTTCTGTGTCTGCCATGGTAACTACAAGGTCCCTGATAGCAAATGGGGCTGAAGTCAGTGTAGTCCAAAAGACATTATCTCTATTTTGTAGAATAATAACCAAGCTCAAGAGAATTCCAACTTTCTTCTGTCCAGGGTTATTTAGCTTTTGCATGGCAAACCTTAATGCATATGGTGGCTCTTACCTATAAGTACAATTTTAGGGTTTGCAAGGCAGGAGGAGCATGGTCATAAGCCTACCTGGTTAGGTTTATGTAACTTTATGATTCTTTGGGGATGTAAGAAGAGTTTTGATTAATGTTTTAAGAAAATTCAGCAGTAGGTAACTATACTAAATAAAAATTATGATTGACTTTCAAAAAAAAAAGATCTGTGCTACAGTGAGTGAAAAGTTCTTTGAAGGTATTATTGAATCAGTTTTTGAGGAAATTGACATTTGACATAGCTGTAATGGACTCTGGAGCCAGTATTCAGTAGAATCTAATATTGTTTACTAAAGTGATGGTTGGCAATACACTAAGGATGGATTGTGAAACTAGTATTCAGTAGGATCTGGTACAGTTTACTGAAGTGCTCACTTCTAGTTTCAATATGCATTTCAAATCCTTAAAGATGTAAAACTTTCAGTTCAATTTTATTATAACATTCAGGGTTTAAAAAAATTCTTAATTAGCTATACAATGGCAGATTCTATAGTGATTTAAGTATACATACTATTTTTTTTTTAAAGAGGACCTGAATTCAATTTCTTGCATTTATGGTGGGAGGTTCACAACTACCTGTAACTCTAGTTCCAGGGAATCCAGCAGCTTTTTCTAGATACCAAGAGTAACTATACCCACATGGCATACATTTCCAGACAGTGAGAAATTAAAAAAAAAGAAACAAAACTTAAATATAGGCCCCAAAAGTATAGTGTAAATATAAGTTAGGCTGGTGAGATGACTCAGTGGTTAAAGCCAGATGACCAGAGTTTGGTTCCTGTAATCCATAGGGCAGAAAGAGAGAAGAGACCCTCAAAGTTGTCCTTATGCTCCCCATCCAAAGTAAAAGAAAGACAACAAAATCAACAAAATTACCATGCTCTATAATGCAAAGCTCCCCAGGGTTCATTTTCATCTTCATGTTTCTTTAGAAGTTGTAATGAGTAGCCACTCTTATTTGCAGTGATCTGTACTTGAGCTGTAGGCAAGTGTTCACCTTTCTTAGCATCTGATAATGACTTACAATTTTTTAAGAAGTTTTATGTGTATGGGTATTTTGTCTGCATGTACAGCTGTGTCATATATGTGCTTGACTGATACCTTCAGAGGCTAGAAGAGGAAGCAACTAATTCCCTGGAACTGCAGACAGGTAGTTATGAGTTGACATTTGGGTGTTGGGAATCAAACCTGAATCCTCTGGAAGAGCCGCAAGTGCTTTTACTGCTGAGCAATATCATCAGCCCTTGGCATTGATTTCTGGTTGGCTTTTTTAGTTGGTTCTGGAATCCCTGATACACCTGGGACCTATTGAAAGTTGTAAAGTTAACTGTCCTTTTATGCTCATTTTCCTTTGGAAAAGATTGCTATTTTCTAGCAAAGTCAGAAATTTGCCTATATTTCAGATACAGGAACAATTAAATTTTATATTGTGTAGATAACTGTTCCCATTGTTGTGAATATAGATGTCCATTGTTCTTTATATAATTAAAAACATCTACTTAATAGGATTTCTGCGTCTCCTAGTTCTTCCTTCCTGTTTTGCCTCATAATTTTCTGAATTTATTTCTTTGCTTATTTTTTTCATTAAAAAGGTATCTGTATTAGTTACTTAGTTACTTAATTCGTCTTATTGCTGTGACAAAATATCCTGACAAGTTAAATTAAAGAAGAATTTATTTGGTTTAAACTTCTAGAGAATACAGTCTATCATGGCTGGGAAAGTTAAGCAGCAGGAGCAGGAAACAACGGTTTTCCATAGTCAGAAAGCAAAGAGCCCTGTAGGTGAATGCTGGTCCATCTCACTTTGTTCTCTAGTCCAAGACCCAATTCATAGAATGGAACTTTCTACATTTATGGTAGGTCTTCTCATTCAGTATATTTTAGGTAATCTCTCATACATATATGCCCAGAGATTTTTCTTTTCAGTGATTTTAAATAATGTCCAGTTAACATAATGTCCAGTTAACTTTCATAGTATCTTTTGTGACAATATTGTTGCTTAAAGCCAAAAATAACTTTTCTTTTTTGAGACAGGGTTTCTCTGTGTAATTCTGGCTGTCCTGGAACTCGATCAGTAAATAAGCTGGCCTCAAACTCAGAGAATCACCTTCCTCTGCCTCCCAAGCACTGGGATTAAAGGCCTGTGCCATCACCACCCAGAAAGATAACTTTAAAAAATTATTTCATTTTATTTAGGTGTATTGGTGTTTTGTCTAAATGTATATCTGTGTGATGATGGTACCAGATCCAGTGGACATTAAGTTACAGATAGTTGAGAGCTGCCATGTGGGTGCTGGGAATTGAATCTGGGTCTTACGAAAGAGTAGCCAGTGCTCTTAATTTCTGAACTATCTCTTCAGCCCTCAAGATAACTTTTAAAGACATATTTTAATTTTTAAAAGCTTTTACTTTATGTGTATAGATGTTTTGCTTACATGTATGTCTATGCATGACTTTATATGCAAGAACTCTGGAGGCTAGAAGAGAGTGTTGGATCCCTTGGGATTGGTGTTACAGTTTATTGTGAGCAGCCATGCAAATGCTGGGAACCGGACCCCAGTCCTCTTAAAAAAAAACAAAACAACTTCCCCCCAAAAAACCATCTAGTACTTTTAATAGCAGAGCTATCTCTCCACAATCAAGATTTATTGTTTTAATTTTAATTGTGTGTGTGTGTGTGCGTGCGCGTGCGCGCGCGCAAGCGCCCGTGTATATTTCCTAGATTTGTGTGTGTGTATATGTCCTAGATTTCCTAGAGCTAGAGTTACAGGCAGTTGTAAGTGGCCCATCGTGAGTACTAGGAGTCAGTCTTAGGTCCTCAGCAAGCATGCTCTTAACCACTGAGTTCTCTCTCTAGACTTTTTTCCCTTACAGATACTAGACATATATAGTTTAGGCTGGTCTTGAATTTACAGTGTAGCTAAACTGACCTTGAACTCTTGATCCTAATGCCTCTGTCTCTTTAATGCTGAAATTATAGGCATGTACCATTGTACTTAAGATAATTGATAATTTTAATAATTTGATATACATCTCTTTTTTCCCCCCTTCTTGGGCAGGGTCTCTGTCCAGCCCAGAATGGCCTTGAATTCTTTTGTGTTGCTAAGGTACCTTTTGTTGTTGTTGATTTAAATTTATGAATTTTTTTTTTTCATCTTCCAAGTGCTGAGGTTAAAGGCATGTACCAGGGCACGTTTAGGTAATTTTGGGGATTGTGTTAACTCTAGGACATCCTGACTGGTAGACAAACAGTTTTCCATTTGAACTCTGTATACATTCCTAGATTCAGAATTCTGTTTTTAATTTTAGTTTTAAAAAAAAATCAATGGAGGGCTGGAGAGATGGCTCAGCGGTTAAGAGCACCCTCTGCTCTTCCAGAGGACCCAGGTTCGATTCCCAGCACCCACATGGCAGCTAACAACTGTCTGTAGTTCCAGTTCCAGGCAAACACCAAGGCAAATAAACAAATAAATAATAAATAAATTAAAAAAAAAATCAATGGAATTACAGTGTACAAAGTAATTTTTAAATTGATATATTCAATGTAGAAATAATTTAATGTAATTAAATTAAAAGACTACCTTATGTTCTAATCATTAATTGCAGGCTAGTCAATCATGATAGTCAATATTCACCACCAAATTAACAGAATCTAGGATTAACTAAGACAAGCCTCTGGGCATGCTTCTGAGGGTTTATTTATTTTAGATTAATCGAGATGGAAAAGCTTACTTTAACTGGATAGTGCCATTTCATGGGCTGGGATCCTGGTTTAGAAGTAAAGAAGATCTGCCTGAGCTGAGAATTAGCTTTAGTATTTCTTTGATTTCTGATTGCAAATGCATGTGGATCAGTCATCTCAAGCTTCATTGTTAAAGTAAACCCTTTCTTTAAGTTGCATTTGTCAGAGTATTTTATCACTGCTATAGGAAAGTAGCTCATATTCTAGTTAAACTATATTATACCTTTTCATTCCTCATTTCAGTGCTAATAAGGTGAATTTCTAAATATCAGATCAAGGGTATACTTTTTATTTTATGACATTGGTTTTCTGTTTGTATGTATATCTGTGAGAGGGTATCAGATTCCCTGAACTGGAATTACAGACAGTTGTGAGCTGCCACTGAGTAGTAGAAGTTGAAGCAGGTCTTTCAGAAGAGCAGACAGCGCTTTTTAACTTCTTAGTCATATCTCTCCAGCCCCCAATGTACTTTTGACTTAATATGTGTTAAGAAATTTTATTGTGCTAGTTTATTCTTCTACTCCCACTATATAAGTGGCATCTTTTTCCCTCCATCACTAGTATTTTAGACAGTACCAGTTCAATAACTGCATAGTATCTTATTTTAGTTTTGTTGCCTTGGAGATTTGTATAGATTTTTTTTCTAAGTTTTTCCACAGATTTTTTTTAAATATATAAATTTATATAATGTTCTCATATAATTATTTTAGAAATACTTTAAAGCTAAAATGATTTATAATCTATTGCCTTTATTAGTAGTTTTATGAACATTCATGTCTTACTGATAAAGAATATAAAAAAATCCTATAGAATTTTAAGTATAAATGTTTTTGTATATTATTCATTAAATTTGACACTATGAAAGTATATGATATTTTTATTAGAAAGTAAATTAGATGGTTGGAAAATCCTTAAAATTGCCTTACTGGTCTGTGGTGTCTACCTTTCAATTTTTTATAGATACTGTACTCCAAGATACTTGGATTATGAAGATTTGGAACGCAAATACTGGAAAAACTTAACTTTTGTGGCACCTATTTATGGAGCAGATATTAATGGGAGCATATATGATGAGGTATATTTATATTTATGTTGTCATTTTTAAAAGATTAGTGATAGTGCTTTTGTTTACTATTTTTAGATAGCCAAGAAGTACTCAATTGTATTTATTTTACTTATTAGCTTTTGAGTATGTATTGTTTGTCCTAGTATGGCAGAAAATACTAGTTGAATTCTTTTGTTCCCACTTTTCTTCCCCTCCCTGCTGTTTTCTATTTCTTTAAAAAATTTATTTTTATTACTTCAAATTATGTGACTATATGTCTGTGGGTGAGGGTATGCATATTTGTGCAGATGCTTGTGGAGGTTAGAGGCATTGGATTCCTTGGACTTGCAGTAACAGGTGGTTGTCAACTCTCTGATATGAGTATTGGGAATCAAACTCAGGTACTCTGCAAGATCAGCATTCACTATTAAATTCTGAGTCCTTTTTTTTTTTTATTTCCTCCATCCTTCTTTTCTTTTGAGACAGAGTTCAGGCTAGTTTAAAACTTGCTATTTATTTAGCTAAGGATGACCTTTAACTTCCAATCCTTTTGCCTCGACTCCAGGTATTCACTCTACAAATGTGACAGCCAGAGGACAACTAGCAGGATTAAATTCTCTTCTGCCAATTTAGTACTGGGGATCAGATTCTGGTCTATTGGCTTGGTTGCAAGTGCTTTTACTTGCTATACTGTTGCTCCAGCCTTCCACTTTTTATATATTTTTTTCATAGATAAATTAAATTTTTTTTTCTTCTTTTTTTTAAAACATATTTTGTGACACTCTTATTTACCTGTGAATATTATATTTATCATGACAATTCATCTTTAGTATATCAGCATGTTTTTTTTTGTTGCTCTTGTTTTTTTTATTATGAATAAAGTCATATTTTTTTTTATCCATGTATCCTCTTGTACAAACTCCCTTCCCCCTCCCAGGAACTCTGTCTTTTCCACATCTCTTTATCTCCTCCCCAGCAAGGGCAGGAGATTCCAAGGTCCCAAGGTGGCTTAGTTCAGCATCCACTCCAGGCAGATCAGCTTTCCTCACCCCAACATCAAGACTGGGTCAGGTGTTCCTCTGGAGGGAATGAGCTCTAAGGAGTTGGTCCAAGGTGCTTCAGATTCCAAGCTGTTCAATTGTTGTGGTTTGCAGCTTGGACATGCTTTGCTTTTTGTTTAAAGTCCACTATTGAGTGAGTACATCCCCTGCTTATCTTTCTGGATTTGTGATAACTTGCTCAGGAGGATATTCTCCAAATCTATCCATTTGCCTGCAAATTTTAGGATATCATTTTTTTTACATCAGCATGTATCTTTAATTTACAATTGAATATTCATATATCAACATATTTATAGGTCATAAAAATTTGACTAATGTTATTTAGAGTAATTCCTGTATTCCCTATATATAGAATTAAGTGATGAATTTCTTTAGAGTGGGTTCAGTTTCCTGCTGGGCTACAAAAATAAACAAACAAACAATAAATGGAGGAAGAATGAATTTCCCTATCTAGTTAATAAGGTAGTGAGTTTTAGGGCGGTTCCTTGATAAATATTCTCTTCCCTAACAATCTTCTTGATACTCAGCACATTGACTTTCATTTATAATCCTTGTCTTAGTTTCCTTGTTATGTTATTTTGAAGTTTTTGATTTTGAAAAGTAAAGCAAGTTAAAAAGTACATGTTTTAGTTTGGGTTTCTATTATGACAAAACAATATAACCAAAAAAGCAAGTTGGGGAGGAAAGTGTTTCTTTGGCTTACACTTCTTCTTTATTGCTGTTCATCATCAAAACAAGTCAGGATAGAAACTAAGCAGGGCAGGGAACCTGGAAGCAGGAGTTGATGAAGAGTCCATGGAGTGGTGCTGCCTGCTTGGATTGCTCCCCTTCTTATAGAACCCAGGACCACTAGCCCAGGGATATGTGATTTAGCTTTGTGAATGAGACAGTTTTCTTCTTGTTAATAGTCATTTGAGTTGTATTTGTGTATAGATAGGTGTGGTTGTAGATAAACACAGGACTGGCTTTAGAAGAAAACTTTGCAGTTAATAGTCACCCTTGAGCAGTGTTTAGGTTATTCCTCTCTCTGGTCTTGTAGATTTTAACTATTTTATTAGGTACACATGTAGTATCTTGTGACTTTTGTTTGTTTTTGAGAGAGGGTTTCTTTGTGTAACAGTTCTGCTTGTCCTGAAATTCTCTCTGTAGACCAGGCTGGTCTTGAACTCACAAAAATCTGCCTACCTCTGTCACCCAAGTTCTGGGATTAAAGGTGTGTGCTACCTTGTGTTAAATTGAACTATGATACTCCTCTTCCCCAGGTTCATTGACTCTTTGTGGGAATTTTTTCCGCCATTTCTATTCTATTCTTCCCTCACTCTCCTGTTTTACTTTTTGCTCTTTTCTTTCTTCTTTTTCCTTCCATTGTTTTTTCTTTTATACCCTCTCTAGTCTCCTTTTTCTTTTCTTTTTTCTCTTTTCTTCTCTTCCTTTCTCCTTTCCCTTATACCTCTCAATTCTTTCCCACCTTTCTCTTTAAGTCAGGTTCTTACTCTGAAGCTCTGAGTAACCTAGAACTTGATATATGGTCCAGCCTTATCTGAAATTTGTGGTGATCCTCCTGCATCTGCTTCCTGAGGGATGGAGCTAGAGGTAACTTTTTGATTTGTTCACTCTTTCATTCTTTCTTCTTTCCTTCCCTCCTTCCCTTCTTTCTTTCTTTCCTTTTTTTCTCTTAAGACAGGATCATTTTTTTTTTTTGATGTAGGCCAGAATCACTATGAAGCCTAGTCTGTACTCAAATTAATAGAAGTTCTACCTCCATGTCTATAATCCCAGTTCTTACAAGGCTGAGGCAGGAAATTCATAGTCATATAAATGTTTTGTTCAAGAACACCACGTAGTGAATGAAGTTCTCTAAGTTACCAAAGCTGTAAGTTTAAATGCCACAAAGCCAAAATTGTCCAAAAGAAAGGAATAATTGCTTATCATAATGTATTTTTTGGTGGCCATCAAGATTTGTTCTGTGAGCCCTATATACCAGTTTACAGCTGGTTATAATTCCAGTTCCAGAGATCTGCCAGTAGTTAAATAACACAGAACTGTAGGCAAAATATCAATGCACATAAAATTAAAAAAAAAATTAAGAAAAATGAACTTGCATGGCATTTTCATGAATTCTTAGTTTTGGTTAATCCTCCCTCTTCTCCATCCACTCCCCAATCTCTCCTACTCCAATTCTTGCTTAAGTCTGTAACACCCTCTTTCCTACTACTTTCAAGTTACATGTATTCTACTGTTCTTATTTCTTAATGCCTGTTCTAGCCTTCACTGCTCCCAATGGTTACATTTTAACCTCCTGCTTCTACAGGAACTTTAACTTAATAGACAAATCCAAAAAACTTAGTGTCTCTGCATGAGAGAAAACATACCCAGGGTCTGTTCAATCCATCTATTTTTCTTTTCTTTTCTTTTCTTTTCTTTTCTTTTTTATTATTATGAACAAAGAAGTCACACTTTCTATCCCTGTATATCCTTATTCAAGGTCCCTTCCCCCTCCCACCACATCAGGTCATTCTCTCTTTTCCACAACTCCCCATCCCCCCTGGGCAGTCGGCAGGTCCCACTGTCCCAGTATTGCTTAGTTCAGCCTCCACTCCTGGCAGATCCAGTTTTCTCCCCCCAACCTCAAGACTGAGTCAGGTGTTCCATTAGGGAGAGTGGGATCCAAGGAGTCAGTCCAAGGTGTTTCTGATCCCAAGCTGTTCAGTGGTTATGGTTTGCAGCTTGGACATGCTTTTTTCTTGTTTGTTTGTTGGTTTGTTTAGATCCATCTATTTTTCAATTTCACTAGTTTTCCTGAATGTTTCATAACTCCAGTTTTTTTTTATAGTTAAATAAAATCTCTTGTGTTTATGAATCACATTTTTCTTACCCACATGGTTATTGTGAATAACAATCAATGAACATGGTTGTGTTGGTATCTCTATAGTAGGATACAAACTCTTAGGGGTGAATGCCTAGGAATGGTATAGCATATAGTGGGTCATATGTTATTCTTTATTGATACCTTTGTGAAAAAACTTCACACTGATTTATACCAATTTACAGCAGTAAATACCAGTTTACACTACCAATAAAATAAATCAGTGTTTTTCTTTTTCCACTTTCCAGTGTTTGTTGACATTTTTTCCTTGATTATCATTCTGACTGAGCTGGGGTTAATCTCAAAAGTATTTCCCTGATGACTAATGAGGTGGAATTGAACCTCTTTAAAGTATATATTATCCATTTGAATATCCTCTCTTGAGAATTCTCTTTTAACATTTGTAGTTCATTATTTGATTGGATTATGGTTGTCTTGAGGTTTATTTTGTGTGTGTGTGGGGTGGGTAGGGGGCTCTAATTAATCCTGTGTCAGAATGGGTGGCTCACAAATCCTCTCTTTTCCTTTTTGGAAGCCTTTTTACTCTATAACAGTTACTGTTGCAACATAAATCTTTTGACATGTTTCATTTGTTGATTTTTGGTCTTAAGCCACTGGAGTCCTACTCAGAAAGTCTCCAGCTATGCCTATATCTCAAAATCTTTTTTCTCTAGAAAAGTGGTTCTCAGCCTTCTTAATGCTGCAACCCTTTTATAGTTCCTTATGTTGTGGTGATTTCCAACAATACAATTATTTTGTTGCTACCTCATAAATGTAATTTTGCTATTGTTATGAAGTATAATATAAATATCTGATATGCAATCTTTGTGAAAGGATTGCTTGACCCCAAAAGGGGTTGTGACCCACAGGTTGAGAAATGCTGCTTTAAAAGCTATAGCGGTTCAGCTCTTTTTATGTTAAGGGATTTGTTGTATTTTTGAGTTCTTTTTGTTTGTGATGTGACAAAAGCACTAGTATCAATTTTCTACATGGATATATTCAGTTTTCTTCATACCATTTGTGAAAGATGCTATCTTTATTTCATTTTCTTTATCTTTATTTGTGTCATTTTCTCTGTCTCTTTCTCTGAGTGTGTGTGTATGTGTGTGTATATATGTATTTGTCAAAAATTATATATCTGTAGTTGTTAGAGTTTATAGCTGGCTTCTTTGTTTTATTCCATTGATTTACCTGCCTGCTTTTGTGGTAGCATGATATTGAGGCACTGATGCTATTTTTATTACTTTTGGTGTGTTTTACATGAAATCAGATATGCTGATACCTTAGCATTCCTCTTTTTGCTCATGTGGCTTTGGCTCTCTTGATATTTTTTTTTTTTATTCACCCATATACATTTTAATATATATTTTTCATACTGTTAATAATGGCATTGGAATTTTGATGTGGATTATATTGAATATATGGACAACACTTAAATTTAATTTTTACTGTACTTTACATGAGAAGTCCTTTTCTCTACGAGTGTCTTCTTCAATTTCTTTTTTTTGTTGAGATTGTATATTAACATTTTTCTCTTTCTTTTCCCCAGTCCCTGCCATATACCTTTTCTTTTTCTTCTTCATGGCCTCTTTTTTTCAGTTGTTACTGTATACATACATGCATTTTACATACATTTTTATTTCTAAATATAGCCATTTTAGTCCTTATAATTGTTACTTGTGTGTATGTTTTCAAGGCTGACTGTTGGCACTGAGCAACCAACTAGAGTGCTTTTTGCTGTGTATGGTCACTTCTCTCATTCTCAATTTTCTTCAGTTGCCTGTAGTTCTTTGTGTAGAGGTGAGATCTCTTTGCTTTTTCCCATCCAATTTAGCATGTATGTTAGTGTCCTTCATCAGCTCATGGCAGTCATGTTGGTCAGAATTTATGGGTATAGCTTTTTATGTTACTAGGAGAAACAGACTCACAGCAGTTTCCCTGATCCTTTGGCGCTTACAATTTTTCTGCTTCTTTTTCTGCAATGTTTCCTGAGTCTTAGTTGTAGGAGTGTTTTGTAGATGTATACATTGGCATTGGACTTGACAAATCTGCATTTTGATGGTTGTAGTTTATTTAGTGTTGCAAAGATAAGTTTTTTCAATAAGGGATAAAGACTACCCTTTTCTGTAGGCATAAAGACAAATGTTTATAGATTATAGTTAGGGATTATGTTGACCTAGTAAATTAGTCATAGCAGATCCTGCTTTGTGACTATGATTTTAGTAGCACTGAGTTTTAGATGTTAGATGGAAAGTTTCTTCTTCCTGCCTAGCCCTGCAGTCTGGACAAATCTCCCATCTGAAGTCGCATAGTCACTTATAAAACAATTACTCAGAGGTTTATATTAATTACAAACTGTTTGGTCTATGGCTCAGGGTTATTACTGCTTGCTCTTTCATCTTATATTAATATATTTCTATTAAACTATGTTTTGCCATGTCTCTGTGGCTTACCTGTGTTTCATTATGTCTTGCTCCCCTGGTGCTCTGACCCTACCTTTCTTCTTCCTCTATCTCTCTCTTGGATTATTCCCTTCTGGCTATCTCCTGTCTTGCCATAGGCCACAACAGCTTCTTTATTAATATTAATCAATAATAGAAACACATTTTACAGCTTACAGAAGGATCACCCCACAGCACTGAGTAATGGTTTCCATTTCCAAGCATGGTCTTCCTCTTGTTGAGTTGGTCTTAAGTCCAATTAGAGAACAGTTGGCTAGTACCAAGGTCTGTGTTGTACTACTGCACCTGTAGAGTTATTGTACCATGCTGGTCATTGATGTGATTCATAGGTATCATAGCTGGGTAGGACTGTTGATTGCCTCCCTGCTTTGGAAGCTTGACCTGCCTCTTCTGGTACCATGCAAGCTCATCCTCAGGGAGAGTGCATTCAAATCAGTTCCAGCTCAGTAGTTTCTAGCTGTGAGTACATGGTGTCTCAGCAGTAGGGACTTACATTCCATCTCTATGGGGCAACTAAGGACAAAGCTGTAGGCTCTATGTTTTGAGATACTCTTAGATAGCCTTAGCCAACAGCACAAAAGAAAGCTACTCATGTCTAGTATTAGGATTTTTCTCAAGTAGTTTTTGGATTTTGAAGGGATGTCATCAACCCAGAAGAGAAAAGCTAATTAAAATTATGTAATTTATACATCAAATTATGTGCATTGTAGGATTTTCCCCCACCCCAGGATAGTTAGTAGTATGATATCTTGTGACTTTTTTAGTCACATTGTTATTTTACCTCCTTCTAACCATCTTCTGTATTTACCTCCATCCTCTTGCATTAAGGTGCCCTACCTTTCTCATTTCCCTTATCTAATCACTTGATTCCCTAAGGAGCTCACAGTCTTCCTATTTCCCTAATCAGATTACTTGTAGTTTTGCTATTTCCTTCTCTATTGCTCCCCAGCTCCTGTATGCTGACAATGGTTGTCTTTTATTTTACTTCTTTCCTTATGTACTCATATCTGAAGATTTGGAGCTAGGATCCTCTAATAAGAAAACTAGTGACATTTGTCTTTTTTGGTCTGGATTACCTCACCTCATATATCTTTTCTAATTTCACCTGTTTGCCTTCAAAGTTTATGATTTTTTTTTTTAAATACTGAGTAGTATTCTATAGTGCATATATACCACATTTTTATTATCCATTAAATTGGTTGTGGGACACTTAGATTCTTTCCTCTTCCTAGCTTTTTTGAAGAGAGCAGCATTGAACATGGCTGAGCAAGTATTGATGGAATATGATGTCTAGTCCTTTGAACATATGTCTGCATCGTATGGTAGATTTATTTTTAGCTTTTTGAGAATCAGTGACTATACCAGTTTGAGCTCCCACTAATAGTGAATGAGGATTCCCCTTCCCCCACATCCCATCAACATTTATTGTCTGTTGTTCCAATGATTATTTGCTATTCTGACTGGTAAGATGAAATCAGCATTTTCTCTTTTTTTTTTTTGACTTTTTATTATTATTATGAATAAAGTCACATTTTCTTTCCAAGGTCCCTTGTCCCTCACACCCCTTCCAGTCACTCTCTCTTCTCCACATCTCCCCATCTCCCCAGCAAGGGCAGGAGGTCCCAAGGTCCCAATGTCCCAATATGGCTTAGATCAGCATCCACTCCAGGCAGATCCAGTTCCCTCACCCCAACATCAAGACTGAGTCAGGTGTTCCTCTAGAGCGAGTGGCATCAAAGGTTCCAGTCCAAGGTGTTTCAGATCCCAAGCTGTTCAGTGGTTGTGGTTTCCAGCTTGAACATGCTTTGCTTTTTGCTTTTTTGCTTAGAGTCCACTAATGAGTGAGTACATCCCCTGCTTATCTTTCTGGGTTTGTGATACCTTGCTCAGGAGAATATTCTCCAAATCCATACATTTGCCTGCAAATTTTAGGATATCATTTTTTCTTACTGCTGAGTAGTACTCCATTGTGTAGATGTAGCACAGTTCGTTAATCCACTCTTCAGTTGAGGGACATCTAGGTTGCTTCCAGGTTCTTGCTATTACAAATAACACTGCTAATTAGTTGAGCTAATGCCTTTGGAGTGAGAATTGTGCTTCTTTAGGGTATACACCTAGAAGTGGTATTGCTGGATCCTTGGGAAAATTTATTCCCAGTTTTTTGAGAAATCGCCATACTGCATTCTAGAGTGGCTGAACAAGCTTACACTCCCACCAACAATGGAGGAGTATTCCCATTGTTGACATTAGGTGCCTTAAGATAAATCTTTTCATTGAACCTGGGTCTTGCTTATTCAACTCAGCTCTAGAGACCCACTTGTCTTCCCTCTTCCAGTGTTGGGATAATAGGTGTGCCATTGTGATTGTTTGAAGAAAAATGGCTCCCAAATGGAGTGGACTATTAAGTGATGTGTCCTTGTTGGAGGAAGTGTGTGTGTGTCAAGGTGAAATTGGGCTTTGAACTCTTCCATACTCACACTGCACTCAGTGTCACAGTGTTACCTATGGATGAAGATGTAGAACTCTCACTCAGGTCCTTCTCTAGCACCATATCAGTTTCTATACCACTATGTCCCATATGGTGATAATGGTCTAAATCTCTGAAAGAATAAGCCACCCGATAAAATGTTGTCCTTTATAAGAATTGCTGTAGTCATGGTGTCTCTTCATAGCCATAGAAGCCCTAACTAAGAGCCGCATTGGACTTTTCAACATAGGTGTTCAATATCAAACTCTGGCCAGGATACTTTAGTGTCAACTCTTAGTGACAGCCATCTTCCCAGCCCTTGCTTCTGCTACTTTTTCATTGCTCTCTATGTATACCATGTAGTCTGTGGCTCTAATTCCTGGAGTTAGTCTATTGCTATATAGAAAATAACTTTTTTTTTTCACCATGATCTTAACTACCAGTTCATAGAAGTACTTTGACAGAATGTGTATTTCAAGTCTACTTCTGCAGGTGTTGGCATATCTCATATTTACATATTTAATTTTTAAATAGTTCTTTAGATGACACAAGGAGTTGGCAGGTACTGTTTATTAAGATTTGTTTAAGACCTAAAAGTACATGTTTTTCAGGAAGGTTTCAGTATTGTATCCCGTAAGACCTGCTCGAAGGCTCTAAACAGGGTTCAAGGAAACAACAACAACAAAAAAACAGATCATAGTGAAACATAATTTAGGACTTTTCTATCTGAGGGATATTTTGTAGATGGCTCAGCGGTTAAGAGCACTGACTGTTCTTCCAGAGGACCTGAGTTCGATTCCCAGCATCCACATGGCAGCTAACAACTGTCTGTAATTCCAAGATCTGACACCCTCACACAGTTATACATACAAGCAAAACACTAATTCACATAAAGTAAAAATAAATATTTCAAAAGAAAGAAAGGAATACATTCAAATATGAACTGTTCGGGTCATTTTTCTTTTCTTCTAATTGTACACCTTCTTTTCAACTATAATTCTAGTTTCTTCTCAGTTTTAGTTCTACCTAGGTTCTAATTTCTACTAGTTTCTAATTCCTTCTCTCAAGTTCTAATTCTCTCTAAAAATCTTTCTTCATACAGCTACATTCTTGCATAATCTTTACACAGCTACTCTTTTATCTCTCTTCTATCCATGTGTCTGTACATACAGCTCTTTCTACACACACATACACGCACTCTTCCCAGCTCTATTCACAGTAGCTTTCACATAGTTCTCCCTAGTCCTGTCTCACAGCCAAACTCTAGCAAATGTAAGTTATATTTTCAGGGTCACAGAGCATTTCCTGAGTAACGAATTAGGGACAGAGCCATGTCTTAATGTTATCAGTCTGACTTTGTGCAAGTGAAGAATTAGCATAATGTCTTAAGTTGCTTTGTGCTAATAACCTTCGTTCTACAATAGACCTCCTGGAAAATGTCCTTGTATGCTTTTTTTATGGAGCTTAACCTTATGAAGACTTTGCAGAGGTGTTTAGTTTGAGTTTGATCTGAGGATAGGAATAAGCTAATTGCCTGTAGCTTCTCTTAGACTGTGGAGAAATTATAAATTTCTTATATTAGTCTGAGTAAAGAAACAAAGCAAGCTTCTAAGTGACTTATAGTCCTTGTAAAACAATATAGTTATTATATATATTTCTATATTCTATAGCATATACTAGATATTGCATATTCTAGTATATTTCTATATATCAAAATTATTCATCTTTCTGACCATCTACAAATATATGTACCCATAAGATTGAGATATAATCATGGGATTGCATGTACACATTACATGAAAATGCACAGTTATGGGGAGATTCCATAGAGTTAGTTGTTGGGTAGCCTTGCTTGATGGAGAAAAGTTGGGGACTGCTTCCATACTTCAGTTTCCTATTCTGAGTTCCTCAAGACCAACTGTGGGTAGTTTAACAAGGGGGTTATTGAAGAGAGTTAGGGAAATTGAAACTTTGAAGTCTGATCATAATTATAAACCAATTACATTTTTAAGAAGAAGAAGAAGAAGATATCATTAAAATTGTAAAATGTTGGGGGCTGGAGAGATGACTTAGCGGTTAAGAGCACCGTCTGCTCTTCCAGAGGACCCGGGTTCAATTCCCAGCACCCACATGGCAGCTAACAACTGTCTGTAGTTCCAGTTTCAGGCAAACACCAAGGCAAATAAATAAATAAATAAATAAAAGTGTTTTTTTTTTTTTTTAAATTGTAAAATGTTTTTCTCTTTTATGCATATGTGTCTATGATTAAACATGTTGCATGTATGCTTTATGCTACAGTGCATGGAGGAAAGTTGGAACAACTTGCCTGAGTCACGTGTCTCTTCATTGTGTGAGGTCCAGTGATCTAATGTAGGTCATTAGGCTTTGTGACAAGCATCTTTAGCTGAGGTCATCTTTCCAACCTTAAATTATGATGTTTCAGAACCTGTTTTCTAATGGAAAATATAGTTTAAATTTAGGAAAAGAACTCATGGTATACCAGGCCTGTAATCTTAGCATTTGGGAAGTAGAAGTAAAAAGATTAGGCATTAAAGGCTAGCTTCTAGTGGGTTGGAGGATATAAATCCTTCTCAATAGCCAACATTAATTCTTCTCCCCATATCCAAGAAAATAATCACTAATTTTTATTTTTCTTTGAAGGAATGATTTTGAGCCTATGTATATAACTGAAAAGTTTATATTGTCAATTAAAAAATAGATCATTGAAAACATTTTAGCTGGATGGCTTTTCTTTTTCAAGAATAATAGGGAAATTTAAAGTACCAAGTGGCACCAGTGTGTGTTAAATTTGTATGTTAAAATGTCTTGAGTTTGATTCCCTAGGACACACATGGTAGAAGCATAGAACAATTCACACACTAAATATTCACTGTCATTTATTTATGACACTGTCTCTACATGTAAAAAAAATTAAGCAAGAATGGTAGCAGTAGAAAAATAAAGTAGAAAAAAACGAACAATGAGGAGAAATTGAAACTAAAGCATATGTAACCTTGTGGTAGAACTGGGTGTTTTCCTTTCTTAGTCCATTACATTTTTCTGTTAAAATATACTTTAAGTGAATGCTGTATCTTGGTGCCATTCAGAATCTACATGGAGAGCTGAGTATATTGTTCACCAGTACAGCATTTATTTGCCTAGATTGTATAAGGCCCTGAATTTAATCTTTAGTATATGCAAAACAAAGCATCCAACAAAACAAAAAGACATCTGAATGAATGTAAGTCATAATTACAGACTCTAAGATGCTATTACTCACTCACCCTTTCAGCCAATGAATGAATGGGTAAAGTATGGACTTGTATATTTGTTAATTAAGAAAGATATATTAGATAGACATTATTTTGCTGATGGTAATAGAATCAATGACTAAAATGAATTGGTTGTTTGTTATTACTTGTATTATAATTTGAAGCAAGTAGGCTAGGGCCACTTTCAAGATATCATCATAGAAAGAAAACTATAAAAAGCCAAAGAAGAAGAAAGACTATGGGTCTTGGTCACTGAAAAATGCCCGAAAACTGTGAGGTCTGAATGGCAAATGTAGTGAGAAGTTTCTGTCTCGACAAGCCCTGTGGTCCAGACAAATCTTTTCCACCCACGGTCCCACAGCTTCTTACAAAATAATTACTCAGAGACTTATATTAATTACAAACTGTTTGTTCTATGGCTCAAGCTTTTTGTTAGCTAGCTCTGGCATCTTAACTCAACCAATTTCTATTATGTTATTATGTTTTGCCAGACGGCTTGTGTCTTATCTGTGTTCTATTACATCTTGTTCTTCTGGCAGCTGGCAGCATCTGCCTCGATTCCACCTTTCTTTTCTCTTTTTTTTTTTCTGCTTGGATTTGTTACCTGACTGGAAGATGTCTTACTATAGAAAAAAATAACGTTTTTTACTAACCAGTGGAAGCGACACATACTTCCAGCATACAGAAAGACATCCTACATTAGACAAAGAGTCTCAAGAGTTGCAACATGTGTTGCTGTGAGGCTAATAATCCCAACACCCAAAGAATTACATTCAAGCTACAAAATTGTAGTGCTTTTTTCACCTGCTGCTGCCGGAAGCTGAGATTTACAACTGCCAATTATCAGGCTGCTAGTTCAAGGACAGCCAGGGCTATATAAAAGACTGCCTCAAAATAAAATAAAATTCAATAAAATAAAATGTAAAAAAGTTTTGAGACTAAGACATTATTAAGGAAAGGAAGAATAAAAATGAGCTGTCATGCTAGAGACTGTAATTTAAAGACAATGAATTCCACAGGAGTTGAATTTTATTCTTATTTTACAAAAGCTTTAAGGAAACCCTTGTGTGTTGTATGAGAGAAGAATCTATTTTGAAAAATAGTTTTAATGTGAATCAGTTCTTTCATTTTTGTAATTGAAAGCTAAAATTATTTTTATTATGAAGAAAAAAGTATATGCTATGGTATAGATGAATTAAATACTAAAGAACCAACAAAATTTTATGTCAATTTCTTTATGAGCATTTCCTTCAAGATTTCAAGGGCATTTTATGGGTATATGAATCATAAATTTGTGAGGATAATTTGCCTTTGTCTAACTTTAAATTACTAGTGAATGTTTCTAAATTTGGTGACTGGTCTTTTATTTGAACAGTGTCCTCTAGGGGATATTGACCTGGCTGTGGCAAGGGTCATAGGAGGAAATGATAAGCAAATGAATAAAGGCACATTGCTTTTTCTCTTTCAAAATAATTACAAATGAGTACTTTGAAATTGAAGTTGAATAAAGATTCTTAAATTTAAATATGCCACAGATATGTGTGCTAATGAAAAAAAAATCACAACGGTGTTCATAAAAGTCAACCAGGTCATTTGACTGAGATTAGTTAATATAAGTGGAGGACCTTGCATCTCTAAAATGTTGTTCTAATATATGGATTATACCATCTTTTTTGAGATTCACACATTAGTACAATAAATTCTGTGTCTTCACAAAGGGTTAAGACTTGGTGGTACTTTTCAGGGTGATGTTATATATAATTACTTTTTTCTCACAGTTTACTAACATTTAAAATAATTTTGGATACATTACCTTATTTCTTCTCAGTTGTCTTGTGGGAGGCATTTGCAAATTATGATCTTGGGTATAAAAAAATCCCTGTTCTTGAGTTACTCACCTTTTGAGAAAATCAGTTTGAATAAATGCTATTGTCAGCCAGATTAATATAATATAGAAAGATCAAAATAAAATATCTAATCCAGTTCTATAACAGACATTTTCATGGTGGGAGCAATATTATAAACTGTCTCGTCTATGAGCTCCTTTTTATGGCCTCATTTGTGTTTATAATATACTTGTAAATTTCAGAATCTTTTTTGTTGTTGTCATATGTAGTGATTAATCATCTTTCTTGTTGTTTCTGATGTCTATTTGTTTTCATCAACTTGGCAAAAATTTAGACATAAGAAGAAGTAATCTTAATTGAGAAATGCTTCTATAAGAGTTCTGTAGACAAAGTTTTGGGTATTGTCTTTTTCTATTTAATTTAAAAAGGTTAATTTCATATTATTTCATCGTTAGCTAAAATTTTTGAAAATTTTTTTATTATGATTAAAGTCACATTTTCTATTCATGTATATCCCTATTCAAGGTCCCTTCCCCCTCCCGCCCCATCCAGTCACTCTCTCTTCTCCACATCTCCCTATCTCCTCCCCAGCATGGGCAGGAGGTCCCAAGGTCCCAATATTGCTTAGTTCAGCTCCACTCATGGCAGATCCAGTTTCCTCCCCTCAACATCAAGACTGAGTCAGGTGTTCCTCTAGGGGGAGTGGGATCCAAGGTGCGAGTCCAAAGTGTTTCAGATCCCAAGCTTTTCAGTGGTTGTGGTTTGCAGCTTGGACATGCTTTGCTTTTTGCTTTTTTTGTTTAGAGTCCACTAATGAGTGAGTACATCTTCTGCTTATCTTTCTGGGTTTGTGATACCTCGCTCAGGAGAATATTCTCCAAATCCATCCATTTGCCTGCAAATTTTTGGATGTCATTTTTTCTTACTGCTGAGTAAGAAAGTAAGCATCCATTGTGTAGATGTAGCACAGTTTGTTAATCCATTCTTCAGTTGAGGGACATCTAGGTTGTTTCCAGGTTCTTGCTATTATGAATAATGCTGCTATGCGCATAGTTGAGCTAATGCCTTTGGAGTGAGAATTGTGCTTCTTTAGGGTATACACCAAGAAGTGGTAGTGCTGGATCCTTGGTGAGATTGATTCCCAGTTTTCTGAGAAACTGCAATACTCCATTCCAGAGTGGCTGAACAAGCTTATACTCCCACCAACAATGGAGGAGTGTTCCCCTTGCTCTGCAACCTCTCCAGGATAGGCTGTCATTTGTGTCTTTTATCTTAGCTATTCTGACAGGTGTAAGGTGGTATCTCAAAGTTGTTCTGATTTGCATTTCTCTGATGGCTAAAGATGTTGAGCACTTTTTCAAGTGCCTTTCAGCCATTTGTAATTCTACTGAGAATTTCCTTTTTAGTTCTGAACCCCATTTTTTTTTTTTTTTTTTTTTTTTTTTTTTTTTTTTTTTTTTTTTTTTTTTTTTTTTTTTTTTTTTTTTTTTTTTTTTTTTTTTTTTTTTTTTTTTTTTTTTTTTTTTTTTTTTTTTTTTTTTAAAGATTTATTTATTTATTATGCATACAGTTTTACAGAAGAGGGCACCCGACCTCATCATAGATGGTTGTGAGCCACCATGTGGTTTTGCTGGGAATTGAACTCAGGTCCTCTGGAAGAACAGTCAGTGCTCTTAACCTCTGAGTCATCTCTCCAGCCCCCTGAACCCCATTTTTTGATTGGGTTATTCATGGTTTTGGGCTCTAGATTCTTGAGTTCTTTATATATTTTAGAAATCAATCCTCTATCACTTGTATGGGTGTTGAAAATCTTTTCCCATTCTGTAGGCTGTTGCTTTGACCTGTTGACAGTGTCCTTGGCTTTACAGAAGTTTCTCAGTTTCAGGAGGTCCCATTTATTGATTGTTGATTTTAGTGTCTGTGCCACTGGTGTTATATTAGGAAGTGGTCGCCTGTACCAATTTGTAGAAGTGTATTTCCCACTTTCTTTTCTATCAAGTTCAGAGTGGCTGGGTTTATGTTGAGATCTTGGATCCACTTGGATTTGAGTTTTGTGCAGGGTGACAGGCTTGGATCTATTTGCATTTTTCTACATACTAAGAACCAGCTATGCCAACACCATTTGTTAAAGATATTATCTGTTTTCCATTGAATATTTTGGGCCTCTTTGTCTAAGACCAGGTGTTCATAGGTTTTTGGGTTAATACTCGGATCCTCAGTTCGATTCCATTGATCCACAAGTCTGTTTTTATGCCAGTACCGGGCAGTTTTTATTACTGTAGCTCTATAGTATAACTTGAAGTCGGGGATGGTGATGCCTCCTGAGGTTCTTTTGTTAAGCAAAATTGTTTTGGGCAATCCTGGCTTTTCTGTTATTCCAATTGAAGTTGAGTATTGTTCTTTCAAGGTCTGTAAAATATTGTGTTGGGACTTTGATGGGAAGTGCATTGAATCTGTAGATTGCTTTTGGTAGAATTGCTATTTTTTTTTCTATGTTGATCCTACCTATCCAGGAACATGGGAGAGCTTTCCATTTTCTGATATCTTCTTCAGTTTCTTTCTTCAGTATTTTAAAATTTTTGTCAAATAAATCTGTTACTTCTTTGGTTATAGTTATAGTTACTCCAAGGTATTTAATGCTATTTGCAGCTATCATAAAGGGTGATGTTTCCCTTATTTATTTTTCAGCCCTTTTATCCTTAGTGTATAGGAGGGCTACTGATTTCTTTGAGTTAATCTTGTGTCCTGTTACACTGCTGAAGGTGTTTATGAGCTGTAGAAGTTCCTTAGTAGAATTTTGTGGGTCACTTATGTATACAATCATATCATCTGCAAATAAAGATAGTTTCACTTCTTCTTTTCCAATTGGTATCCCCTTAATCTCCTTTAGTTCTCTTATTGCTTTAGCTAAAACTTCGAGAACTATATTGAATAGATAAGGGTCTAGTTCCTGATTTTAGTGGGATTGCTGTTGAGTTTTTCTCTATTAAGTTTGTTGCTGGCTGTTGCCTTCTTGTAAATTGCATTTATTATACTGAGATAATTTCCCTGTATTCCTGATCCCTCCAGAGCTTTTATCATAAAGGAGTGTTGGATTTTGTCAAAGGCTTTTTCAGCATCTAAAGATAGGATCATGTGGTTTTGTTCCTTTAGTTTGTTTATATGATGGATGATGTTTATGGTTTTTTTTGTATGTTGAACCATCTCTGCATTTGTGGGATGAAACCTACTTGGTCATGGTGGATGGTATTTTTTATATATTGTTGTTGTATGTGGTTTGCCAAATTTTGTTGAGAATTTTAGCATCAATATTCATGAGGGAAATTGGTCTGTAATTCTCTTTCTTTGTTGTGTTTTTGAGTGATTTGGGTATTAGGGTAATTGTGCCCGCATGAAAGGAATTTGGCAATATTCCTTCAGTTTCCACTGTGTGAAATAGTTTGAGGAGTAATGGTAGTAATTCTTTGAATGTCTGGTAGAATTCGGCACTGAAACCATCTGGACCTGGGCTTTTTTTTCTTGGGAGGCTTTTAATGATAGCTTTAATTTCCTTAAGGGTTATAGGCCTGTTTAGGTAATTAATCTGTTCTTCATCGAAATTTTGGTAAATGGTACCTGTCCAAAAGTATTTTTATGTGGACTTGGAAATACTCTGTTTACAACTATCTATGAGGAAATAATTCTGGATTTATATGGTTTTAGGCAATTTAGGGACTTTCTTCCTTAGGATTCTGCTTATTCTGGATAGGAGAATATTGAGAAAATATTAGATTTCTTCGTGTGTGTGAGTGTGTGTGTTTGTGTTTCTATTTTAAAACAACCTTTGGTGTTATTTGTTCAGGCTCTCTTCACCCTTTTTCTTTTAGTTTCTTACTCATCTCTTAGCAAGTAGACACATGAATTCCTGCCTTCCTAGTACTAAGATTATCACTACACATAGATTGACTTATTTTTCTTTATTTGCTTTTTGTGGGTTTTGGGGATTGAACTCATGGAGTTAGCTATCATCCTAGCCTTCTGATTATATAACCAACCAACCTTTTCCTCTTCCTCCTTCCCTCCCCTTCTCCCTCCTTATCTTCCTATCTTTCCTTTTTTTCTTTTTTATTACAATTAAAATAATTCTAAAATTTAAACATATTTTGGTCATATTCTTTCTCTCTTTCAAGTTTGTTTAGTTTATTCTTTCTCTACATACCAAACTTTCAGTTTTTTTCAAGAAACAAACTAAAAATCCCAATACAACAACAAAACACCCAAAACCTAGAAAACAAAATACAATATGACCCAAGAAGAAAATACACTAAAACCAAACCTTAACTAAATAAGAGCACTTAAATAACTGTGAAGCTCATTGTTTATTTATCAACTACTCCTGAGTATGAGGTCTTCCTGTAATGGCTGTTATACCCAGTGCCATCCCTTTGGAGAACACTAATTTTTCCCTCTCTGAGTAGGTATAAGTGACTGTTCCATTATTTACTTCTTCTCCAGTCCCTATGCTTATAGTCATTTATTCATTCGTTCATTTTTTAAAAAAACTGTAACAAAATGTAAGAGAAAACAAAAACTATCACTTTGAAGTCAGACAAGACAGACCAACAGAAAGCAAAGAACTTGAGGACACAAGAGTCAGAGAATCACTAGTTTGTCCACTCAGGAATCCCATTAAAGCACTAACTGGTAGCTTTAATATAAGCACAGAGGACCTGGTGTAGACTTGTGCAGGTTCTTTGTATGCTGCCTCAGTCTCTGAGTTCATATGAGCTTTGCTGATGTTGGTTTAGAGGGCACTGCTTTCTTGGTGTCCCCCATCCTCTCTTACTCTTTCATTTCTTTTGCCTCTTGTTCTGCAGGGCTTCCTGAGCTCTGAGGGAAGAGATTTGATGGAGACATCCTATTTAGGGCTGAGTGTTCCAAGGTCTCTCACTTTCTGTGTAATGTCGGACTGTGAGTGTTTATATCTGTTTCTGTTTCCACCTGCTACTGGAAGAAGCTTCTCTGATTATGGTTGAACAAGATGTTGATATATGAATATAATAGAATATCATTAGGAGTCATTTTATCGCTATATTATTATTGTTATTATAATTATTTTTAAACACCAATGTTATTTCATTTTCCTTTGGGTCCCTGGGCTATCTAGTCTTAGGTTCTTGGTCACCTAAGCAAGGTCAAGTATGAGTCTTAAGTCAGATCACTTATTGCTTAGATACTTCCACAGGCTTTGTGCCACTTTATCTTGTAGACAATACAGCAATGTACATAAAGGATTTGTGGCTGGCTTGGGTTTTATCTTTTTTGTTGTTGTTGTTGATAGTTTGTAGAATACCCTCTTCCAACAATAAGGGACATGGGGTGAAGGCTTTGTGTAGAGCCTTCTCATTAACTAGTTGAACATCTCCATGATCACTGAGTTGTAAAGGTTTGTCCTCAGCAACGATGCCTTGCTGTCAGTTTGTGGAGAACAACCTATAGTCTCTTAGCAACATCGTGGTTTGTTTGGGGATTCCTGTGAGGCCCCTTTGGCCAACAACTCAGTTAGATGTAACCCAAAGCCAGAACTGGAAGCTTCATTTGGTGAGAAGAGACAGTTAGTTTGGTCTCTATCTCCGTCATTATTTGGTGATTTCATTTAGATTGCTTTTGTATGTGTATATATTTTAGGAAGTTTCTATTGTATTAGGTTTTCATACCACCTTTCAAATGTCCATAATATTAGCTGTCTCTTCCCATATTCTCTACTACTATCTCCTCTTCCCTTTCCAACTCAACTTGATCATCTGGTTCCAGAGGATTCCCCATCTATTAATATCTATTCTTTCCCCCTTTCATAATGGTATCTCTCTGTTACCCTCCAATCCCTTCCTCTATACTTCCTCTCTGTGGTTCTGTTAATTTTAGCTTGCTTATCCTAGACTTAACAGCTATTATCTATGTATAAATGAATACATACACATTTGTCATTCTGTGTCCGGGATACCTCAGTATTATTTTTATTGTTCTATTTTCAATAATTTGCCTGCAGATTTCATGTTGTCTTTTTTTTTTTTTTATGGCTGAGTGATACTCCATTATGTCAAAGTGCTACATTTTTTTTTTAATCTAATTTTTTTGTTTAGGGACATCTGCATTTATAGGGGACATTTAGGTTGTTTATACTTTCTGACTATTATGAATAAAACAGCAATGAACATGGTTGAGTAAGTGTTTTTGTGATAGGATAAAGCATCTTTTGGGTCTATGACCAGAGGTGGTATACCTGGATCTTGAGATAGATTGATTCTGATCTTCCTGAGGAATTACCACATTGGTTTGTACTCCCCCAGCAATGTAGAAGTCTTCAACTTAATCCATATGCTTGCCAGCATGAGCTGTCACTTGTTTTGTTGATCTTAACATTCTGACAGGTATAAAATAAAATCTCAAAGTGGTTTTGATTTTCATTTTTCTGATGGCTAAGGATGTTGAACATTTCCTTAAGTGTTTTTCAGCCCTTTTAATTTTCTGTATTGAGAATTCTCTGTTTAGATCTGTACCCCATTTTTTAAATTGAGCTATTTGGTTTCTTTATATGTAGTTTCTTGATTTCTTTATATATTTTGGATATTAGACCTTTACTGGATATATAGTTAGTAAAAAATATTTTTCCATTCTGTAGGCAGCTGATTTGTCAGAATGGTGATGTTGCAGACAAGTGTGGTGCATGTGGGGTCCATGGTAGTGAGATGTTTTATATGTAATCAAGCAGTCACAAAAATGAGCTGGAAGAAAAGGCTGAATAGTGACACTCTAGGATAGGAAGAACTTGGGGTATCCTCAGAGCAAGTCCCAGGGGAGTATAAGTGGTCTGGGAGGTGGGACTCAGGTTAGCAGGCTGCAGCAGGACTAAGAATAAGTTTGAGGAGACCAGAATGGAGGACCTGAAGGATATCTCATTCCCTTACATGAGTTTCAGCCTAGTCTTGCAGTTGTAGGTCATTGGGAGAGCAGTTGAGTGACTTGGCAAGTTAAAAAAAGAATTGAAGTTGTGGCAAAAGGAAAGGCTGAATGCTGTGATCAAGAAGAAGTGGGATCATTGGCATGTACAAGAGGCTGAGATTAGGAGATGGACATGGACTGGCAAGTAATGTTTCTGTGCCTGCGCTATACAGGACTAAGGATCTCTAGATATTTTCTTATGTAGGAATTTTAGTGAAGTGTCTTGTTTATTTGCATGGTCATTCAGCTTAAAAATGGTTTCTATATTATGCTTATTTATCAATTCATATTAATTACTTCTGTAAAGATTTCTAACAGGACTCTTACTAAATTATATGGCCTCAGTGTGGTTGGACTTGAGTAAAGATATGGATCACTATTATTGCATAAATTCTATTTGGTATTATAATAAAAACATGGAGCCTAATATTGGGGAAAAGCTGAACTATGAGAGAGATAATTAAATAAACCACACCCACTTCTCACACAGCCAACTCCTCAGGCCTGTTTCCACAAATCCTTAGACTCCAAGTCTCTCCTTTCTTATCTGAAAAAGGTAGTGGCTAGGGAACTCCTCTTTCTCCGCCCTCTGCCCAGTTATCTCACTTCCTGGTTCAACTTTCCTACCTCTAGGATTAAAGGCATGCACCACCATGGCCTGGCTCTGTTAGGCCTTGAACTCCCAGAGATCCAAGACAGTTCTCTGCCTCACAGTGATGGTATTAAAGGAGTGGATCACCACTTCCTCCCTGACCCTCATGGCTTAGCTCTGTGACTTGCTCTGTTCTCTGTTACTCAAGACTATTTTTATTAAATATATAACATATTATTATACACTACCAGTAAGAAAATAATCTTCTTAATTTTATTCTACTTTTATCAGTTTCTTAAGTTTAATTCCTGCATTTTTAAAGAATTTGAGCACTTTTTAAGTAGCAGGATTCCCAGCACAGGGCTTCAGTTGTAGATAGGACAGCTATTTTGTGAACTAAAATACTTGAATGATTTCTTCTTTTTTATTGCTTCATCAATACTTTTCCTTACCCCCAAATGTTAGGAAATGGATTAGTTTATTAATTAAAGAATTATTTAAGGATTAAAATAAAAGCTGAACAACCCTAAAAATTTTTAGTGTAAAAGGGAAATGATAGGAATGGTCATTTGTAATGCCTCTATACTACATATTAGAGCCCTTTTAGTTCACATAGAAAATTTAGTGCTGTTATAGCACTATGTGGATGTTGAAATGGATTTAACAGCATCATAGATGCCCTGTGAATCTATACAGATATGCCCAGTTTTAGATATTTTACTGTGAGGAAAGTATGTAGGGAATACTATAGTCTGCTAAAACATTGTAAATAGCCGTGAATTATTTACTGATTGATTATTCTTTTAAAATCAGATTTTTTAAACTTTTTTTTTTTTTTTTTTTTGAAGAAAGGTCTTTTGTAGCCTAGGCTGGCCTTATTAAACTAGCTAGTTCCCAAACTTTCAAAACTATAGGCATTTGCTACGATTCCAGCCACTTTTAACAACAACAAACAATAATTCAACAAACCAACTTTTACTTTTATACCAGGAATTATAGCCATTTCTTTTTCATACCACCAACTATCTGGGATTAAAGAAAACTAACGATTCCAGAAATTTTACCAGAATTTAGATGAGTTGTTTACTGATGAAATTATGTATTTAAATTTTCTTGTCAATATATGTATGCTTTCAGTATTTATTGAGGACTACTCTGAGCACAGGGTTTATGGTTTGGAAAAATGTGAATTTTTCAGTATCATGAATTTTGTAGGATATGGGGGGTTATTTACTACAGTAAAATGGATATTACTGGGGGAGGGTTGTCAGAAAATTATGTCTTTTTCTATTGGTTTCCTAAGATTATGTTGAATAGGTTTTCAAAACTAATGTGTAAACAAGAAACAAACAATAAAAACTTTAGCTCTCAAACTGAATACATGCCAAATATCAGTATCATATCACTAGTTATCTGATTTAAATTAAAGATGATTGTTATTGTTATTCTTTCTTTGTTTGGCTTTCCCACCCAACCTTATTGTGCCTAGCCATAGAACGTAAAAGCTTGGGAAGTGAGTTCTTACTTTTAATTTTCATTGAGAATCATGCAGTTATTATTTGTAATTTTACCTGGGTAATTATATAGAAACAAAATATGTAGATAGTAATTTTGGAATAATTTTAATGAATATATGTCTGTTGCTTTTAAATAACTGCTATAGTTTCCATTTTTAGGTAATAAAAGGTAACAGTGTAGTACCTGACAAATGGTTATTTAATTAATAAATGCTATTTTTCATTCACTAACCTTGATTTTGCTCTCTTTCTCCCTGTCTTGATTCTATCTAGGGTGTGGATGAATGGAACATAGCTCGCCTAAATACAATCTTGGATGTGGTTGAAGAAGAGTGCGGTATTTCTATTGAGGGTGTAAATACCCCCTATCTCTATTTTGGAATGTGGAAAACAACATTTGCATGGCACACTGAGGACATGGATCTCTACAGTATTAATTATCTCCACTTTGGGGAGCCCAAGTCTTGGCAAGTCATTTGTTTAATATTCACATCTTTTAGAGTTGTAAGGCATTGAGTGTTGTATATTATTGAAGCGAATTAATTCTTTAAGTTTTGGTTTGTAATCATATAATCATTTCTTCTTAGGTTTTTGAGTAGAAACTTTAAGCCTATGGTTTCTCTTGGGCATTTTATATGCTGTGGTCTAATATAATTTTCATCTCTAAATTGTGAAGCACCTTTACTTTTTTGAGGATTCTTTATGTGTGAGCTAAGCTTGACTTCTTTGTAGATGGGTGGCTTTCCTCTGTCTCATCTGGCCCCACAACATCTTATAAAATAAAATAATTACTTAGGGGCTTAATATTAATTATAAACTAATGAGCTTATTGCTCAGGCTTATGCTAACTTGCCCCTGTTACTTAAATCACACCATTTCTACTAATTTTTTTTTCTTACATGGAGTGTGACTTACCATTAACATTCAAGTCTTGTTTCTTGGCCAGCCCACAGAGCTCATAGTGTCTCCTTTGACTCTGCCCTCTTCTCTCTGTATCTTTTTTTTGGCTTTCCCACCCAACCTTATTCTGACTGGCCATAGGCCATAAAAGCTTTATTTATTAACCAATGGGATCAATACATGTTTATAGTGTACAGAAAGACCATCCTGTAGTACTTTTTAGATGTAGAGATATAAGAATCTAGGTTGGTTTGTTCAGGTTCATCTTGGTGACAAGCTTCATTTGGTGTGTGTTAGCCAGGACAGGAAGAATGAATTTGGGGGCCTTTTAGTATTCCATAGGAAATAGTATTGGTAAGAATGGTAACACACTTAAGTTGGTGTTTATAGTTTGTTGAGTCTTATTTCTCACCCCAGGGTGGTCCTGAACTCATAGTAATCCTTCTGTTTTAATTGCCTTAGTGCTGAGATTACTAGTGTGAGCTGCCAAACTGGTTTAACATGTGGATATATCCCTTGCTGACCTGATCTTACTTTATAAATTACATGGACCATAGGCTTCCAGTGATCATTTTCTGCCTTTGTCTTCTGTATCTTGGGAATAGAGACATGTACTTTTTTGTTTGTTTGTTTCTGTTTTTTGCTTTTGTAATGACTTTAAAATGTGTTAATGTAATGTGAATTATATACTGCATTTGTTATTTGTTTTTACTTACTTGCTTATTAGTAATACTGGATACATTTGTTTTTATCTGTAGTCAATTTCCAACATAAATTTAATTTCCTGTAATTTACTCATATACAAGCTGACAATATTGAAGATACCATGTTTTAGATGCTCTTCTAGTGTACTTCACAGCACGAAACACTCTTATTTCACTTAAGAGTATAACCTCTTCCATTTTCACTTTGATAGAGCATTAGAATGCTTTGCATAATACATATCCCTGCCCTTGTATAATTTATGCTATTTTATTAACAACCAAAAGAAAATTTTATTGGTCAGATTAATCTTTCTTATAATTATAAAAAACCTGCAAATAAAATTACACAGTGAGATTAGCTGGACCAAAAGTCTATGCATCTCAATAAAGAGAGGATCCATTTTGAATAGCTTCACATTGGGTTTTATACGTTCACTATTAATTGCATTTTTATGAACTTACATACCACAAAAAAAAAAAAAACCTGGAAAGTCCGTGATTGATTTGAAACTAGAAAAACTATCAGCTAAAAACATGGTTTTCTTACTTCTGTCCTTTACCTTCAGTCCTTCCTCATACCCTAATATTTTCCTATTCTTGTTTTCTTCCTATATGTTGTATACCAACAAGTACATCTATTCACACATAAACATATAAGGTTAATATTCTCATGTGAGGGAGAACGCATTCTTTTTTCTTTTCTTTCTAAGATTTTGTGACCTCACTTGATATCATGCATTCTAAGTCCTTCCATGCTTCTACAAATTTTGTGATTTTAATTTTTTCTGTTTGGTAATTATTTCATGTTTTCATTATCCAATCATTTATTTATTGATGGATAATTAGATTGTTCCATTTTTTGATTTAATAAGCAGCAATAAATTTGGGGCACAAATATCTCTGGTAGAATATGGTGTTCCCGGGGCTGGAGAGATGGCTCAGAGGTTAAGAGCACTGACTGTTCTTCCAGAGGACCTGAGTTCAATTCCCAGCAAAACCACATGGTGGCTCACAACCACCTATGATGAGGTCAGGTGCCCTCTTCTGTAAAACTGTATGCATAATAAATAAATAAATCTTAAAAAAAAAAAAGAATATGGTGTTCCCATGTATACACACAAGAATAAATTTTATGTCTTAGCTTTCTATAATATTTTTATATCTAGTAGAGAAAGAATTTCAAGGCAAAGAAAATGTGTTTTCCCCTTTTCTCACACAGAATTATGTGTGAGAATGTTAATTGCTATTTTGTGAGAAGAAAATATTTTAAAAAATAATCACTGTTCATAGAGATTTACCTATTACATTAGAAAAATAGACATTTAGAAATGATTTTAAGTTTATGTGTTATTAAATTGATCATGCAAGCTGTCCATGTATATGTGAAAGATAGTATTATTGATAAAAGCAAATCATTTAGATTTATATTTTAAAAGTATTTTGCACATATCTGCCAGCTATAGTTCAAGGAAGACTAAAGTATAGTTATAACTTATAACAAAAATATTTATGAATCATTTTTTAATATTCACATTATTTGTCTGCATATGCTATATGTATTTGGGTATGTCTTTGTGATACATATACATGTGTGTACACAGATATATATGCATATGTATACAGAGGCCAGAAAAAGGGCATCAGGTATTCCTTTCCATTACTCTCAACTTGTTTCTCTGAGACATGATCTTTTCTTGAACTCACATGTACATCTTGACTTGTCTGGAAACCAGCAAGCCTCAATGGTAGTGCTTTCTTTGCCCTTAGCTTGGTTCTGGGGTTACTGGTGTTTGAAAGTAATAACCTGGTTTCTTCAATGAATTCTTGGGTCTGAACCCTGGTTTTAATGATTGTGGAACAACTATTCTTAGATATGGAACATTCTCATGTCTGGATTATAAATTTTTAGGCTTAGGCACAAAGTTCCTGAGGCTGACTCAAAGTAGATAAAACCAAATGAGCTCATATCACATGTTCATATCAAAAAGTGTCTATATTACATAACATGTTCCTCTCTAAAAGATGCATCCTTGGGATCTAGTCAATTCTTACCTCTCTTCTCTCCTTCCTTTCTCTCTTTGTTTGAATTTTTCACAAATTTGCATGTCATTTTTGTGTATGGACTGTGTTAATTTCTGTATGGTTCTAGTTTTATGTCCTGAAGCAAGCACATGATGATCTCTTTAAGGTAAGACTGACAGAATGTCACCACAGATGCCCTTAATCTCAGGACTCAGAAAGCAGAGATAGGGAGATCTTTGGAGTTTCAGGTGAGGTTGATCTACATGGTGAGTTTCAGGCCAGTCATGGCTACACAGAGAAATTATCTTAGTCTCAAAACAAATTAAATAAGGAAATCTTACTCATTTTCTTTAAAATGATGTGGCTTATTTAGCATTTTATTAACAAGATTTTCATTCAGAAACTCTAAATATTTATTAAACATTTTAACAAACAAACAAACAGACAAATAAACAAACAAACTTAGTATCAGGTATCCCAGGCTAGTCTCTTACACTGTTTAACTGAGTGTGACCTTGGACTCCCAGTCCTTTAGTGCTCATGTTCAGAGTGCTGACATCAGAGAGAAGTACTACTATACTTGGTTTAATTAAATACTTTTTATAAGAACATTGTAAATCATATATAAGTGTTTTTTGGGGGATGCCTGCAATAGCATGGCTGCTATACTTTGACTTACATCACCATACCACCTAAAGAAACCACAAGAAACTTGTTACATGAATTTTAAATTTCAAATCTGTAATTTTTAGGGAAAAATGGACAAAGTTCATGAAATTTACATGTATTTTATATGAAACAAGAATTACAGTTAAAAATCCTCATGGAAGATGTAGTAGACCACAAACTGACTTATTTTTCTGATCTCTTTCTCAATCTTTTCTAGACTGTTAATCTTCCTGCTTCTATAGTAACTTATAAGAGATGCATGCATGATATTTAATCTCATTTTATGAAAGTTGGAAAAATGGCATTTATTTTGTAGAAATGTGTGAGTGAGGTCTATCTCAAGGCTTTTGATGTAGTATAGTTGCAGGCCCTCAGCATTAGTACCTTTTCCCAGGCTATATTTCTAGATGTCCTGCCTGTGCATTTTCAAGTCTGCTATCTAACTGAAATCTTCTTGCAAGGATGTTGTGGTCATTATATTATTGCAGCTCACATAGCATAGAAAGGTTATCCTTAGTTTTGTGAACTAGACAGTATTAAGGTAGTCTCCCAAAAATTATAACTCTGAGAAGAAAGAAAATTGTACTGGGCAGAAAGAGCAGTTGAGTAGTGTGGGAAGTCAGAAGATTCCATAGACAAATATATAGCTGCCAAGACCCTTCAGAGTGTCCTAGGTAGAGACAAGGGATCTGACCTTTATACTCAAGTTGTCCCACTGATCACAGGTGGGGCTCACCCCTCTAAAGGGAGCATATTTTAGAGATAATGTGAATTTGAGGTGACTGTGATGTGGAGTGAGGAGCTTGTAGGAGCACAAGATTGAAACTAGTTAATAAAGTTAGTAATTTGAAAATTTAACAATCACATCTGTGGGTCCAGAGTTATTCAGTTTTCATTCCGATGTAATTTATTAGGAATATGTCATAATTAATGTATTAGAAAATTTGAGTATCATGAAAAATACTGTATTTAGTTTATGATTCCTGCTTTTATAATGAGAAACAAAGCACCCCATCTCTCTCAAATTACAGCTACCTTTTGGAAGTAGATTAATCCTTTTTCTTTGTATCTGTAATTTGTAATTTATTTTAAATGCCACCATGTTTTTGATGATCATTTTAAAGATGAGTGTGTTCTTTGAAGAGATACAGACTCCTGTACCTAGTCACTTCCCATTAGCTTCTTCATAATGATCATCAGGTACACAGTAATGGCACATGTAGCTAAGAATGCCTGTTAGACAGGTCTAAATCAGGGATCAGCTATTTCATTTATTGTGTTACAGCTTAAAGTAATAACCCAATTTTGGACTTTTCCATTAGTAACATGTAGACAATACTAAAATCTTAGGTTATTATATCTTAGCACAAGCTGCTATGTGTTATAAATGCTGAATGAATGTTAGCTGAGGTGGACTGAAATCATATTTATTGGTTGACTCTTGTGTTTTTCAGTCCTTTTAAACTATAGAGCATAAGTCAGAAATACAAGTTTATAGCAGTAAAAGTTTACTTTTTTACTGAGTAAAAAAGTAGAGAGTATCATCTTAGAATGAGCTATTAAAAATGAAAATAAAATCTTTGGGTTGATTTACATGTGCAAAGTATCAACTAGTAGAGAACAATAAATAAAGGAGCTAGTGGGAAGAGGAGAGAGGGCTGCTATTTTAGGGCTGACATAGACCTTGAAGGGGATTTTTGCCACCTCAGGTGCTACATATGAGTAGAAAGTGTGCCTGATAGAATACTAGCCTTGACTTATGAGTATGAGAGAGAAATAATGATTGCATATGGTAGCAGTGACAGAGTTCTGGTTATTGCAAGCATTTTTCTAAGTGTGCTATTGAAAGCCCTAGGACAATATAAAAATCCCAAGGATATGCTGAAAGACTAATCTGAGACATAGAAGTTACTCTTTGGGCAGCACTAGTCAACAAGCAAATGATTTCAACATAATGTTGAAAGAAGGATGAAAGAACACTTGACTGAGAAAAATTAAGCCAGCAATGGATATAGTATGTAGTATGTTTTGGAAAGTATAATTTTATCTGCTAACAACTTATTAAGTTAATATTGTGATTTGCTTTTTTTTTCTTTTATTTTTTTCCCTCCTTTATCTTACTCGATTGATACCATTTTAACTCCTAATTTTTGTTTTTTGTTTTTTTTTTTTGTTGTTGTTTGTTTTGTTTTGTCAAAGTCTTTCTATGTTGACCACTCTGTCTGTCCTGGATTTCTCTATATGAATCAGGCCTGCCTTGAACTCACAGAAATCCACTTACCTCTTCCTTCCATGAGCTGGAATGACTAATTGTGGGGAGTCTGGTTTTTTTTTTTCTTTTTGTTTTTGTTTTCCATTTTTGTGGAATACAGATTTTCAAAATATGATCTGATAATTCTCTGTATTTCCTGGGGGTCTGTTGTTATGTCCCCCTTTTCATTCCTGATTTTGTTGATTTGGACACTCTCTCTCTATTTTTTGATTAGTTTGGCTAAGGGCTTATCTATCTTGTTAGCTTTCTCAAAGAAACAACTCTTAGATTCATTGATTCTTTGTATTGTTCTTTTTGTTTCAATTGTATTGATTTCAGTTCTAAGTTTGATTATTTCCTGCCATCTACTCCTTCTAGGTGAGTTTGCTTCTAATTGTTCTAAGGCTTTCAGCTGCACTGTTAGGTCTCTAGTGTGGGATTTCTCTAGGTTTTTCATGATAGGCATCTAGCACTATGAAA
>PVIH01001952.1:38172-101229 GCA_004025045.1 Sigmodon hispidus
CATTTTCATTAAATTCTAGGAAGACTTTGATTTCTTTCTTAATTTCTTCCTTGACCCAGAGATGGTTCAGCTGAGTGATGTTTAGTTTCCATGAGTTGGTAGGCTTTCTTTGGGTTTTGATGTTGTTGAACTCTAACTTTAGGCCCTGGTGGTCCGATATGTTACAAGGGATTATTTCCATTTTTTTGTATCTGTTGATTTTTGCTTTATGACTAATTATGTGGTCAATTTTGGAGAAAGTTCCATGAGGAGCTGCGAAATATGTATATTCCTTTGCCTTTGGGTGGAAGCTTCTGTAGATATCTATGAAATCCATTTGCATCATAACCTCTTTTAGACTTATTATTTCTCTGTTGAGACCCTGTCTGGTTGATCTATCCAGGGTTGAAAGTGGGGTATTGAAGTCTCCCACTATTAGGGTGTAAGAATTGATGTGGGATTCGAGCTTTAGCAGTGTTTCTTTTACGTAAGTAGGTGCCCTTATATTAGGGGCATAAATATTCAAGATTGAAATCTCCTCTTGACCAGTTTTTCCTATGATGAATAAGTAGTGCCCATCTTGGTCCCTTTATATTGCTTTTAGCTTAAAGTCTACTTTGTTAGATATTAGGATTGCAACCCTCGCTTGTTTCTTAGGACCATTTGACTGGAAAATCTTTTCCCAACCCTTTATTCTAAGCTTGTGTCTGTCTTTGCGTTTGAGGTATGTTTCTTGTAGGCAACAGAAGGATGGCTTCTGTTGTTGTATCCATCTTGTTAGTGTGTGACGTTTTATAGGACAGTTGAGACCATTGATATTAAGGGAAATTAGTGACCATTGATTAATATTTCCTGCCATTTTTGGTGGTAACTTGTTTGTATTTCCTTTCTCTGGAATATTCTTCTGTGGAATTATTGATTGTGATTTCGTGGGTGTATCTGGGGTCCTTAGGTTGGAGTTTTCCCTCTAATACTCTCTGTAGTGCTGGATTGGTAGATAGATATTCCTTCAGTCTGACTTTGTCCTGAAATACCTTGTTTACTCCATCTATGGTGATTGATAATTTTGCAGGGTATAGTATTCTAGTTTGGCAGCCATGCTCTTTTAGCGTTTGTATAACTTCTGACCAAGCCCTTCTAGCTTTCATCGTTTCCATTGAATAGTCAGGCATTATTCTGATGGGTCTGCCTTTATATGTGAGTTGGCCCTTTTCTTTTTCAGCTCTTAAAATTTTTTTCTTTGTTCTCTATGTTTTTTGGCTTGATTATAATGTGGCATGCTGACTTTTTTGGGGGGGTCATACCTATTTGGTGTTCTGTAAACTTCTTGTATCTTTGTAGGCATTTCCTTCTTCAGGTTAGGGAAGTTTTCTTCTATGATTTTATTGAAAACCTTTTCTGTGCCTTTGAGCTGGTATTCTCTTTCTTTTTCTATTCCTATTATTCTCAAATTAGGTCTTTTCATGGTGTCCCAGATTTCCTGAACATTTTGAGTTATGGCTTTTTTAGTTTTACTATTTTCTTTGACTGATATATCTATTTGAGCTACTGAGTCTTCCACTTCAGAGATGATTCTATCTTTCATCTCTTGAACTCTGTTTGTTATGCTTGTATCTATGGTTGGAGCTTTTTTCTTCAGATTTTCTGTTTCCATCTTTGCCTCATTTTGTGCCTTTTTTATTGCTTGTATTTCAGCTTTTAGTTCCTGGCATGTTTCTTTCATAGATTTGTTCATCTCTTCCAATTTTTTTGTTTGGATTTTCTTCTATTTCTTTAAGGCTATTTTTCATATTTTCTTTGAGAGCTTTGATGATCATCAAAAAGCAATTTTTGGTGCTGCTTCCTTCTGTTTCCTCTTCATTGCTCAGTTCAGGTCTTGTATTTGTAAGATCGCCACTTTCTTCTAGAGTTACTTTGTTGTTCTTTGTATTATTATGTAAGTTTTTGCACTGATGTTATCCCATGGCTTCAGTGGTTCACGATTAGGTGGCTCCTGGTCAGTTGTGGCACTGGGGCTCGTGCGCCTCCTGTCACCCTTCTGGGCGGGGTCTGAGTCTGTCCTTCAGGGACCCCAGTCATTATCTGTTCGCTTAGTTGGAGGTGGAGGTAGGTAGCCTTGCAAATTCCCTCAGCAGCAGCTGTGGGTATGGTGACAGGCCAACTTTATCTGAGCCTGCTACAGAGTGTGCTGGGACTCACTCTGCAGACAGCACCCGGTCCCGGAAGTGGAACCTGAACTGATGGGAGCTCAACTCTCCCTCCCTGGCTGGGATATAGTTGCTTGGGCCTGGTGACCCCTCCTCACCTCTGGGCGGGGTCTGAGTCTGTCCTTCAGGGACCCCAGTCATTATCTGTTGCTCAGTTGGAGGTGGAGGTGGGTAGCCTTGCAAATTCCCTCAGCAGCAGCTGTGGGTATGGTGACAGGCAGACTTTGTCTGAGCCTGCTACAGAGTGCGCTGGGACTCACTCTGCAGACAGCACCCGGTCCCCAGGAGTCTGGTTTTTTAAAGACATTAGTTGTTTGATAATTTTGTACAATGTGTTTTGATTATATTCACCCGCCTATTCCCAGCTCCACTTCTTTATTCACCCTTCTCGTTTGAGTCCCCCACTGTAAAGTTTCAATCCCCCATTACACGGTGACACTAAGCCAATAGAGCTGAATTAATAAATCCAGGTTTATTCTGAGTAGAGCAAAGCACCTTCCAGGTGACTTTAGGGAAGGCAGGGGAAATAGCAGGAGAGCTTATGACTTGCCATGTATAGCTTAGAGGTTTTAAGTGTGTAAACTGCCTTGAGCAGCCTGGAGGAAGGGCTGTCTTTTAGCAAGCTTTCTAAGAGGTAGAGTCTGGGGGGAGAGAGAGGTGGAGCTTTGACCTAATCATCCCAGATTCAAGAAGTTTGCTTCCACCTGAACACCCACCCCACCTATTCAAGGCTTTTTTTTTTTTTAACGGATGATCTTTTACTGGAACATGATGGATTTATTAAGTAATATGCTTTTAGAGAAAATTGATCTTTTTTTCTACTGGCAGCTAAGAATTGTCAATATCTTCTCAGTTACATTTCCCTTTCCTCATGTCCAACTCCCCTTTTCATGGTGGGATTTGATTTGGTTTAGGCTTGTACAGGTCTTGAGCCTGTCACAACCACTGCAAGTTCATATGTGTGGCTACTGTGCAATGTCCAGATGACAATGGTTCCTTTTGAATCTTACAGTCTTTTTTAACCCACTTTCACATGTATGTATAGAATCATGTCATCTCCCTGTAGTAGGAAGTTCTGACCTGGACTAACCTCAGGATCTGAACAAAAAGTCCCAAACTCCCAAAGAAACACACAGAAGCTTACGTTAATTTTGTGCTGATTGGCCTATGGCTCAGGCATATAACTTGCTGAATATTAACTCTTAAACTAACCCATGATTAGCCAAGTGGCTTAGGACCTTTTCTCAGAACAGCATTCTAGCCTGTTTTCCTCTGAGCCTCCTGGCCCCTGCTGGTGTCTCTGTCTGACTCTTCCCCTTTCCAGACTTTTCTTAGTCTATAGCCCCGCTCATACTTCTTGTCTGCCTTTTGGCCAATCAGTGTTTTAGTTATTATATCAGTAGGAGGGACAAACATTTACAATGTACCAGAACATAGTCCCACAGCAATCTTCAAATGAAGGTACTTTGATATCTCTCTTTCCTATCCATATCATTTATTTATTTATTTATTTATTCATTCATTTGTCTTATTATTGTTCTTGCTAAAACTAGAAGTACTATGTTGGGGGTGGGGAATCAAAATTGACTGAGAGAAAAGTCAAAATGATATTAAAAATGTTTTAGTATTGACTGAAAATGAAAACACAAAATTCCATATTTTTTGAGATAAATGAAAGCAGTCATTAGAGGAAATTTTGTAGAACCATGTGCCTACATTAAGAGCAATGGAAGATCTCAAATTAATAATTTAGAATGTCTCTAAAGATCTAACACAAAAGAAGAATAATCAGCACCTCCCCAAAACAAAAGAGACATTCTAATCAAAATCAAGGGTCTAGTAAATGAAATAGAAACAACAAAAACATAGAGTCAATGGAAGTGACAGTTGGTTCTTTGAGAAGATTAAGACTTACTGACAATCTTGTGTTCAAACTAACCAAAAGAAAAAAAGACCACATCAGTGATCTCAAATTAGAAATTAAAGATGAAACATTACAACAGATACTGAAACTAAGGCAATCTTAAGGAACAAGAAATGGATCAATTTCTTGAAGAGAATTAACTACCAAAATATAATCAAGTCAATAATTTAAATAGACCCACAACAATCAATAAAATAGAAGCAGTAATTTAAAAAAAAAAAAAAAATCTTCCAGTCATGAAGGCTAGATGAACAAACGCAAGCACAGAATTCTGCCAGAACTTTAGAGAATGTTAATATCCCTGAAACTATTATACTAGAGAGAAAAAGAAGAAATATTTTTGAATTCTCTTTTCAAATACATTATTAGTTTGTTATCAAAACCTGACAAGTACCTAATTAAAAAATAATTATAGACCAATCTTTTATGAACATAGATGGAAAAATTGTCAATAAAATACTTGGAAAGTGAGTCAAGAACACATTCCCTATCAATATATACCATTTATATCAATAAAGTTAACTTCTTCCCAAAGGTAAAGGTATGGCTCAACATATGTAAATTAGTAAATGTAATTCACCACATAAACAGACCAAATGGTAGAAACCACAGGATCAACTCATTAAATATAGAAAAAGCCCCAAGCAAATCATTTTTTTTATGATAAAAGTTATGCAGAAAATAGGAGTACACGGAATGCTTCTCAATATGATAAAGGTAATATACAGGAAACCCATAGCTAGCATTATTGTAAAAAAGAACATTATAAAAGCATTTCAAATAAACAGATTAAGAAATGAAATAAGGAAAGTGGTGACCTCAGGGCAAGATCCCACTCAGCTAAGTTTCCGATTTGTAAAAAGGAAAAAAAAAAAAAAAAAAGAACAAAAACCTTAGAGCCAGTTATGCTGGTGCACACCTTTAATGCCAGCAGAGTAGACTGCACAGAAGCTGGCTGAAGTGAAGTTTGAGTCTCTGTTCTCCATCTTGGTGCCACTTTTTCTATACATTTTGAATTTTTATTTTCTTACCTTGCTCCTTTACATTATAAATCATCAGTGTTGACACTAATGACCACATGATGGAGTCTATGCTAGGCTGTTTGGAGATTTCTTCTGCCAAGGGAATTAATCTAAAACTCTTCAATTTATCCTCAGGCAGAAAAGCAAAAATGCTATCACCTCACCGAAATATCACAACAAACCATAGGCTACATAAAAACATTCTTCTCTGACACCTCTTGATCCCCATAGTTCATATCATTCACAGAACCACTGTTTTTCATGCTCCTATTAGAATGGCCCATTAAGCAGTGCTTGAAGCATTCCCCTGCTTTTCTAACCCAAAGTACCAAAGTCCAAATTCCTTCTAGCAAAAATATGGTCAGGTCTCACCTGTTCCCTGGTACTAATTTCTGTCTTAATGTTTTTATTGCATGAGGAGACCACCACAACTCCTATATGGAAAACATTTAATTGGGAAGACTTGTTTACAGTTTCAGAGGGTCAGTTCATTATTGTCTTGGCAGGGAGCATTTTGGCCTTCAGGAAGACATGTTGCTAGGTACTTCTTGATTGGAAGGCAAAGGAAATAGAAATAGCCTGTGGCACTGGACAGTATCTTGAGCATAAGAGACCTGGAAGCTCTTTCCCACATTGACATGCTTCCTCCAACAAAGAGGAAGTACATCTACTTGAACATAGTCACACCTCCTAATAGTTCCATTCCCGTGAAATTATGGGGGCCATTTACATTGCAACTACCACAAATGATTTTAGAGAATGTTGAACTGTAGCAATGATTGATTAATCATAGAAATTCGTTCATTTAGGTTTTTTGTGTGATAGGTTTTCTTTGTGTATCCATGACCACCTATGAGCTACGCCTATAGACCAGGCTGGTTTTAAACACATAGAGATCCACCTGCTTCTGCCTCCTAAGACTTTTTCATCACCACCACCTAGCACTACTCATAGGAATTTGAATTTATTTATCATTGTAATATGAACTGTATTTTTTAGAGAATTCAGAAATAGACCAAGATATTATCCTAAATCCAAAAAGAAAAATAGATTCAATTAAACAGATAGTTTTCTATAATTGTGTGCTTAGATGTTTAGAAGATTGGATAATAAGGTCCCTAAGTAGAGTGGCAGAAGAATATGCAATGAGTGTGATTCTTGTATCTAATATACCAGAAGTAAATTAAGATTCAGATTTGGTATAAACCGATACTAACTTTTCATTTTCTTCTTTTTTCAACAAATGGATGCAGTTGCTGTTTCTGTGAAATAATCACTAAATTTAAAATTGTGAGAATTTAATCTTGCCCACAAATATCTACAGTACACAGAAAAATTGTGATTACTGGAGGATTTCTAGTCTTAGATGAGGGTTTACTAGTCTTTAACTTTTGTTTCCTCAACTTTAAATTTAAGATAGTAGTTAATATTTTGTTTCATTCCATGTCTGAGGTACAACCTCTTATGATTTCTTATTTCTTACTCAGTTCATGTAAGTGCAGTTCAGTGTTAAATTTTTTTAATTGAAGGCATTCAATTCAGATAACTATCTAAAATGCTATAAACATGCATTTTCTTATTTATTCTTAGGTATGCCATACCTCCAGAACATGGAAAGCGACTTGAAAGATTAGCCCAAGGTAAAACTTCCTTTCAGTTTTCTTACCTTATATGTTCTGTGTTTTGAGGTAGTTCAGCAGTTTATATACTGTCTCTCTATTTATGTTGGCTATTAAGTTTTGCTCTAATTGAACAATATAATTTATTTTCATATCAATTTGTAACGTTTCTTCTGTTACAGTCTCATAATGATTTTAGGTTACTGTCTAATATTTCACTGGGCAGTTATTATTTCAATTAATTTAGGCTACTCTGAAATTAGTTTTCTTTCTTAAATAATGTTGAATGTTATCTTGTTTTCTAGCTTCCCTTCCTTCAAAGATGTCTGCTGGTCATGAACTATTTGTAATAGCAATTAGAGTTTATTTTGAATGACAACTGGTAGCAAGCATTCTGCCTTTATCCAGGGCTCACTCTTAAGTGAGCAGAACACTTCTCCATCAGGCATTATATATGTTTTTATTGTCATGTTAGGTTCGCCTTTTATTAAAGATGACAGAGGTCATTTCCCCTCCATGCTACCTACTTGGACTTAAAAATGAATTGAGGACATTGAGAAAACTCAGTGGCTTGACAGTTTGAGCAGAAATTATTAATGACATCTATAATTCATCTCCCCAATCCAAACTATAGGAAACTGTTAGAAGGAATAGTACAGGATTACCTTCACAAGAAGCAGTATCATAATTTTGGCAGGCCACAGGTTTTTTTCAAAATGTATTTTATTACAATAATAATAGCAGTTTAATTGTGAGCTTGAATAGGAATTATTTTCATGAATATTGATGTACTTGAATATTGTTTTGGATAACAGAAGAGAATTTTGTAAAATGATTACCATAAAGTTAGAATGTATAGGCAATGAAATTTGTGTTAAAACTGAATGTTGAGCTATTCTCTTCTCTATAAAAACTATTTCAACATTTGTATTAACTCATCACCAAAGAACTTAGAAGGGAGCTTATGTCAGCTCTATGATGTGGGGGTCATACTCTAAAGTTTATCATGGAAACTATAATAGATGATATCCCAGAGAAATAAAGGAGCAACATTTTAATCATTAAGGTCAATAAACTTGATGAATGAATAAGAACATGAAGCTAAAACTGTTTTACAGTATCATTTTGTGAAAAGAAACAAATGAAAAAGTCCTATAAGATAGTGAAGGGTTTGTGTTGGTTTATGAATGGGAACAATTGTGTGTGTGTACAAGAGGTTGTTTTTGAGTGTCTTTCCCAATTGCTTTACACCTTATATGTTTAGGTAGGGTTTTTCACTTGAACCCAGACTTCCTCCATTTGGTTAGCCTAGCTTGCCAGCTTGCTCAGGGATCACTTTTACAAACTTGGTTGACAAACATGGATTCTGGTTGTTAAAACTATGGTCTTAATACTTGTATGACAAGCACTTTACCTGATGAACTACCTCCCTAGACCTTGCTTGCTAACTTATGCAAGCCCTCTCTCCAGTATTGTATGAACATAGGTATAAAAAAATATAATAAAAAATAAAAAAAATAGTTGTCTGCCTTTGATGTTCACCTGTAATGCCATTGTATTCTTTCCACTGTTTAGTTTGATATAATTGAATTCTAAATTTGTAAAAGGATAGAATATAGTTATAAAGTTTAATGAAAAAATGACAGATGAAATGATTTTCAGGTTTTGAAGTATCCATATCTCAGTCTCACTTGTTAAAGAAAAAGGACAATGATTTTGCTGTTGGACTAAATTAATTTAAAACCAGACTGAAGTAAATTGGAAATGTCATTTTTTTAAATGAAAGTGCAAATACATTGGTCACTTATTGTGAATAAAATGCTGTTAGTTAAAAATATTGTGAATGACTTGAACTAGTAAAAATTTTAGTTATTGGGAAAAGATGACTTAGGATGATGTACAGCAGGTTTTGGGAATGTGCGTTACTACCAGGGAATAGATTTTTCTGTTTACCTGTGACAATACGTAGTCTGTTACTTTACTTATTGTTTGAACAGGTAGTTACTTTTTAATTAACACTTTTTAAGTTTATATTCATTCAATTATTTATTTACTTATCTTATTTGACAAGATAGTACTATGTTGACTATGCTGGCCTCTATCTCCCTTACTCAGGAGATTCTTCTGTCTCAGCCTTCTGAGTAGTTAGTATTATACCTTTTAGCAGTTCCAGCAGCTGCATCTATGACCACCTTATTTACAAACACAATATTCAACAAAGGAGGTCAGAAAAGTAATTATCAGAAAGGTCTAATAAATGAGCACATAAGTTATATTTAGAGACATATGTGAGTAAGTATGTGCACTTTTGACCTGTTAGCAGTCTTGAAACCCAGGGAGTAGACTCTTTTATCCTCATTTGTAGGCATCCTTTTGCTTGGATGGAAGGAATACAGGCAGCCATCCTCTGTATTTCCTGAAATTATATTCAAATTTTGTCATTTTCTGAGAAGCCATTTATAAGAACCTTGACTTTGTCCTACCAAGAGAACAGACACACAGCTAGCTGTAATATGAGCAGCAAGTCATTTTGATCATGAGCACATTTGAAATTGATTGTGTTCATATCTTTCTCTTTCATTAGGATAGTGTGCTTTTATTATTTCTAAATGATAAAAATATTATTCCCTTACATATTCATTTGGTGATACATTAAAATGACATTTTTATACCATCAATAAATGAAGAAGTTAGTTGAGAGCTGCCATGTGGGTGGTAGGAATTGAACCCAGGTCCTCTGGGAGAGCAACCAGTGCTCCTAACCCCTGAGCCATCTCTCCAGCCCTTGGAAGGTATCCTAACTTGTTGGGAAGTCAGGCTATACCTTGAAGCTGGGACTGAGGTTCAATGAGAGGATAGTCTTTCTGCAGGATGTGTCAATCCTGTTCCTCTTCAAGAGAGCCATTACTGGGGAGCTCTGGTCCAGTGCCCTAAGGGAATTTCCTAGCAGTGTCATTCATTTCTTTCTTGGCTCCTGACCAAGATGTTTACTTTTACTTCACTCTGCTAAGGGGAACCCCCTGCAGAAATGTAGGAATTTGCTTAGCTACAGAGAAAAAGTTGTTACTTATGCTCAGTTTCCCAGCAGAGGTGTCCTTTGCTTCTCTGCTCCACTCCACTAGAGTACCCTTGGCAGCTGAGATTCTGCTCTGCTCTGGCGAAAGAAGCTCTTTACCCAAAACTCTTTCAAGAGATTTATTTGTGAGGGAAGAATCAAGGAGAGTGACTGCCTCTGCCAGAGTGGAGAAGGCAGCTGCCAACTGTGAGCTTATAGTTTTTGTTTTTTTTTTTTTTAACATTTTTATTTTACGTGAATTGGTGTTTTGCCTGCATGTATAACTGTGTAAAGGTGTCAAATCCTGGAATTACAGGCAATTGCTAGCTACAATGTGGATCCTGGGAATCGAACTCAGGTCATCCAGAACAGTCAGTGCTCTCAATCGCTGAGCTATTTCTCCAGCGCAGCTGCTAACTAAACAGGCACAGGGCTTATACAGAACATCTTCTACAATGCCTAATCCTCTCTGTGTGTAAGATTTAAGGCATCATACTATACAGACTTAATCATTACATTGCTACAGCATTTTCTCAATATTTATTAGGGTTTTGTATTTATATTTTATAATTATTAATCATATATAGACTGCTGTGAAATGACCCCAGAGTGCAAAGTTATGTCTTTATTTGTGTTGGTCTTGTGGAGAGTCTTAATAGTTCTCAGTATCTTCATAGAAACTTGATTTTGTGAACTCTGTTTTCCTCCCTCCTTTCCCTGTCTCTCTACCTCTCCCTCCCTCTGTTCCTCCTCTCTCCCTTTTCTGCTTTTAAACAAGCGTAGATGTTTACCACAATGTTCTTTTGAAAAAACAAACAAATTTATTTTTAAAAATTAATTATATACATTTAACATGAGGTTTCTGTCCTGGACCTAGGCCCACGGTTCAGACCTGCCCAGCCATTGCTTATCTCGACCAGCAGTCCCAAAGTCCCAAAGAAACACAGACACTTATATTAATTTCATCCTGCTTGGCTTATGTCTCAGGCATATAGATAGCTGGCTCTTTCATCTTATTTCAACCCATTTCCATTAATCTGTCCTGCCACATGACCCATGGCTTACTTATTTCATTACATGTTTCTTTCTGGGTGGATGGAGTCTCCTTTGACTCCACCCTCCTTCTCCTACCTATCCTCTGATTTCCCGGTCACTGCTAAAATGCCAGATATAGGCCAAAACAGTTCTTTTATTCACAGCATACAGGAAGACATTCCCACATCATGGACATGTATGTTTGTATATGTGTGGAGTATGTGCAAGTCAGTGAAGGTGCCCCAGGAAAACAGAAGAGACCATCAGATTCCCTGGAGCTAGAGTTACAGGTGGCTGTGGGCCTTCTCGCATGATGCTAAGAATTGTTCTCTTGGGTCTTCTGAAAGAACAATACATGTTTTTAACTGCTGAGCCAGCTGTCTGGCCCCTTCATGTACTTTTAGTCATCCCTTAAATCCCACCCCGATCCCCCACTCCTGTCTACCTATCTCTTGGCTTCTCCTCCCTTCTTCTCCCCTTTTTCTCTTCCTTTCTTTTTTCCCTTTATTTCTCCCACTATGACCTTACTCCACTGAAGCATAAGCAAACATGTAAATTACTTAAAACATTTCTGTGAAAATATTCTACAAGGATAAGGTGGTCCAGAATTAATCACTTCCCCCTACTTGCCATCTGTGATTGAGTGTTGCTGTGACTGTAATCTAACAATATTAAAACATTATGAGGTTTTTTTTTTTTTTGTTTTGTTTTGTTTTTTTGAGCAGTTAATTGGATGAGCACCAATGAGTTTTTTCATCCAAACAGTCTACTGTGGTTTTGTGTGTAGAGATATAGGGCTAGCTAGATAAGTGATATGCTAACAAGTCTGTCCTTCATTTTAGACAATGTGGTCACTCTGGTACTTTTGCTACCTCTCTCTGTATATCCTGGTATCTTCTTGTTTCCTCTGGATTTGGCCTCTTTGATTATCCTTTACCTTTTCTTTGTCTTTCTCTTCACTATAACTTGTTTTCTACTCTTTGGTGAGCTTGCTCATATTTTGTGGAAGAAAGGGCTGAACAAAACAACAAACATTCTGGTTTTCATTTTCCTCTCCCTTTTATACTCAAGGTAATGAGAATATGTCTTAGCAAGATTGAAGTTAGTGATGGAGAAAATTAGCCATGATCTAAAGCATAATACACTATTGAATGAATGTTTAAATATACTTTTGAATAAAAGATTTTCTGAAGAAAATCTATGTGTGAAGGTCTTCTCTTAAGACCTCCCCCAAATCTGTTTACCACATAAGCTGGTGAGGCACGTTTCCAAGCTTTTTTGCATGTTAACTAAGAAGGGATTTCACAAATTAAGTTTTTAAAAATTTTATTTATGTGTATGAGTGTTTGCTTGCATATATGTATGTATGTATGCATGTATGTATGTATGCATGCATGTATATATGTATGTGCACCATGTATGCTTAGTACTGTAGAGGTCATAAGAGGGCATCAGATCCCCTGGAACTTGAGTACAGATGGTAATAAGCCACCATATGAGTGCTGGGAAACAAATGTGAGTCCTCTGTTAGAGCAGTAAGTACTCTTAACAGTTTAACCCTCTCTGCAGTCCCTAAAGTAATATTATTTTAATTGATATGTAGTAATTATGGATGTTTATATTGTATAGTATGACATTACCAAACAATCTGTCATTTAAGAGAAACATCATTAACTGGAAAGATGGCTCAGATGTTAGAAGCATTGCTTCCAAAGGTCCAATTCCCAGTAAACACATGGTAGCTAACAACTATCTGTAGTGAGATCTTGTGCCCTCTTCTGGTGTGCATTATACATGCAGATATAACACTATATATATAAAATAAATCTTAAGAAAAGAGATACATTATTTTTTCATGTTAGAGATATTACAGTCCTGTCTGTGATTTTGAAATATTTAATTAATTGTTGTCAAGCATAGTTATAGAAGACTTTATTTTAGTAGTGGTTAGTATGAAGTTGATTGGAAGGAAACAAAGAAAGATGGGCTTTTTGGTATGTACTGTATTTGGGAACAGGGCTTTTAGCATGGTTAGTTCTTCAAGGACTAGTTCTTCAGAATCTCCAGTGAGAGATTTGCCTAGTAAATGCACTGTTACTCTCAGTTATCTGATTAGCAAGTCTCTTTACTATTGCTAGGCAACTGGAGTTCAAATATGTATATAATTGAAATTCTTCTTTTAAAATTTTGTAAATTTTATATTTATAAATATAGTTCTTGCTAAATATTTTTGAAAAGATTAGCCTCTTTGACATAAATATATATCACTTTTAAAGGATGATGACTTGAGCTGATTTTTTTAGTAAGAGTTTCAAGAACATTAAAACTCAAGTATGTTTTAAAAAGTACATGAAATGTTACTGTAACTGACACCTTATTTACTATTGATCTTTAGGCTTTTTCCCCAGCAGCTCCCAAGGCTGTGATGCATTTCTCCGCCACAAGATGACACTGATTTCCCCCTCAGTTCTGAAGAAGTATGGCATTCCCTTTGACAAGGTTTGTTCCTGTTAGGTTTTCACAAGTACATTATTCATTTTGTGGGATTTATATTTATAATGTGTTAGATTATTGAATAATACTTTTATGATAGATAAAGAAAAATTTAAGCCTATATTCTATAACACCAATAATTAATTGAATATATTACTTTAATATACATTTACTTGAGTTTATGTATATTGAGTTTTTTGTTAGAGAATGTCATACACAAATATTATATTGTTTGATAAAATCTATTCATTGTTCCCTCCCATCCATATCTTCCCTATTTCCCCTCACCATTCTCCAAAGTTAATGGTCTTTTAAAAAAAACTCAGAGTTCACTCAGTGAGTTATATCTGCATGGGTGTAGGACTATGTTCTAGAGGTTGGATAGCTTCTCAAGGGCCACACATTGGGAGTGGCTGGTTGTGCATTCATCACCAGATATCAGTTGACAGTAGCTAGGTTCCTAGCTAGTGTGGGACTTCATGGTCTCCTCTATGGAGAATGGTTTTCTGCAAATAACTATTTTGTCTGGCCTTTAGTGCTTCTTTTTTAGTTGAATCTTTGGTTTTGTTATCAGAATAATGTGCAAAAAAACTTGAAAGTGTTTTTCCCTTTTATATCTTACCACAATATTTGAAAAGTATTGTTCTTCTATGAATATCTTGGTAGAATTTTGTTCTCAGTGCATCTGGCCTGAGTTCTTTTTAAAAACTGGGGGATTTTCAGTACCTGGGTCTATTTTATTCATTGCTACAGATGTGTTTAAATTATTTTTATCTTAGTTTTAACTTTGTAATATCACATGGATCTGAAAATTTATCCATTTCTTTCAGAGTTTCCAGGTTACTAGAACTTTGAAATTTCTAAAGTATGCTCTTATGATTCTCTGAGTTTCCTCAGTGTCTTCCTGCTCATCTTTTCCCCATTTTTTTTAAAGATTTTATTTATTATGTATACAACATTCTGCCTCACTATGCCTGTGTGCTAGAAGAGGGCACCAGATATCAAGATAGATGATTGTGAGCCACCATGTGGTTCCTGGGAATTGAACTCAGGACCTCTGGAAGAACAGTTGGTGCTCTTAACCTCGGAGCCATTTCTCCAGCCCTTTTCCTCATTTTTCTTTTTTTATTTATAAAGTTTTTTGCATATCTACCACTGCTCCCCCTTTTCCCCTTCTTCCCCGTCTCACTCAGTCCTTCTTCAGCACCCCTCTCACCCCCCATCCATCCCCCAAGGAGGCTAAGAAGTCTCATTTCCTGTTAATTTAAATTTATTTATTTTGGTCCTCTCTTTTGCTTAATTAGCCAAGGTATTTTTTGTCAATCTTGTTTAAAGAGCAAACTGTTCATTTCACTTAGTTTTTGCATTTTTATTTTTCTTTCATTACTTTTATTTTCAATCTTTGTATTCTATTTTAACCTACTGTTTTTAGCTTTGTTTCTTCTTGTTATTTTAAGGCTTTCAGGTACATCCTACTGTTATCAATTTGAGAGCTCTCATGTCTTTCACTGTAGGCTCTTACTGTAATAAACTTTTTGTTTTAGATCTGCCTATTATATCTGGAGAAACTTCTATAGGCTCCCAAGAAGAGTGTGTTTTATAGACTGTTCAATATCCTTTGGTCCTTTTGATTTGTGATGTCATTTAAACCCATCATTTCTAGTTTTGGTTTTAGTTATACAATTTTTTGGTGAGAATGAAATATAGAAATCACCAACAATCATTGTTAGAGTTAATGCCTGTTTTCAGTGTAATAGTATGTAGATAGTGAAGGTGACTACAGTTGTACTTGGTGCATACAATTGGACTTACAATAGTACAACCTTTGGTGTATTCTTCCTTTACTGATTATGACATGACCTTTTTGTTACTTTTGATTAATTTTGGATTGAAGTCTGTTTTGTTCTACTTGTTTGTTTCTTAGTTCCATTTGCATGAAGAACCCTTTTCCATTCTTTATCTTAAGATAGTGGAATATTGCTAGTTGGTGGCAGCACACACCTTTAATCTGAGCACTCTGGAGGAAGACACAGGCGGATCTTTGTGCTTTTCAGGTCAATCTGCTCTACAAAGCAAGTTCCAGGCCAGACCAGATTGTTACAAAGAGAAACCCTGTCTCAAAGAAAAAAAAAAATGAAGTGGTGGATTATATTTCTTGGAAGAAGGCATTAAGTGTATTCTATTTTATAGTCTAGTCTGATATTTGTATCTTTTGATTGGAGAATGAGTCTATTTGTATTAATAGTTATTAATTTTTGTTATTTGGTGACATTCGTAGTATTTTCTTTCTTTTTTTCCCCCCACAGTACACTTTCTCTTTCTATTCTTCGTCGAAGAGTCTGCTGTTCTCTGTGGCAACAGACACTGCCCAGAACATGCCTTGCTCTTCCTTTCTGCTGCCTTCTACTGCAGATTCAAGACTTGTTCAAGGAGATCATCTGTTTTCTTTCAGTGTCTAGGCTGCAGCTATGCAGGAGATGTACTCCCTATGTGATGAGTATGTTTACTCACACACTTAAGTACATGAAGAAAGTAGAATCAATTCTTGGCTCCAAGATGTGCATAATTTGAGTCTGCCTTAGGTACAGGGAGAAGCTGGTAATAAACCAGATGAGAGATAGCAACCAAAGGTAGATGTTTCCTACTATAAAAGAGGTTTTAAGTAATAGAGAAGTGCAGACCTAGGTGACAGTAGTAGATCCTTTTTCTATGTTGTATGTGTAGAGAAGTGGATTTCATATTTAATTCCATTAATGATTGACAATACACATTTTTCTTTTGCATTGTGCATCCCAGAGATAGAACTCAAGTTTTCAGGAACTTTTAACCACTGAATCATCTCAACGTCCAGAATATCTGTCTTTTAAAAATAGTTCTGATATCATGACATTTTTTGTTTTTCTAAACATAGAAAATGGAAATATATATTAATCAATACATGATTTGGTAAGTCTTATTGAATATGATGTTTCACCAAACCCTACAGATCACCCAGGAGGCTGGAGAGTTTATGATCACTTTTCCTTATGGATATCATGCTGGTTTTAACCATGGTTTCAATTGTGCAGAGTCTACAAATTTTGCCACTGTCAGATGGATTGACTATGGGAAAGTTGCTAAATTGGTAAGTTTCACCTGAAAAATAAAGCATATATAATATGTATTCTAGTTGAACATGTGTAGCATTGGTTTTCATCATTCACACCATGTACCTCTCACTATAGATTTATTTTTCAGTGTAGATATATTTACTTGTCATGAGCTGAAAATTTTTTTGTAAAATTTTCTCTTTTGAGACTATTATGAGACAGTTTACATTGACCAGACTTTTTGCTGTAGATTCTTGCTTTCTCTCTCAAAGCTACCATTTGGGTTTCTTGCAGTATTTTCTCTTGACTGTGTATTAAGTAGACTTGGACTTCTCTTGTTAAAATTAAGTCAGTGGTTTAGAAAACAGGTTGTAAAAGAAAGTGATTAGTTAAATTTGGAACTATTGATGGTTGAGTGTGCTAAAAAGAAACTACTAAAGCTTCCTTAATGTAAAAGTGAATTTCTTAGTAGGAATAATGTAAAACTTACTTTAAAATATATTTTAACAGTTGGTATGAATTCTGTTTGTGGTTCTTGTCAACTATATTTGTTGTAGCTCATATACTTTTCATTTTTGTCTACAATAAATAGTTTGCATTAGATTGCTTTTACATTGCAGCATTAAAAGAGAGATAGCTTTCAAACAATTGATGGTAGTTTACCTTTCCTATCACTTTTCAGGAGAAGCAAATTGGCATAATGAAACTATTTTATGCTATAATAAGTTTCAGTGAAAACTGATAAATAAAGATTATGGGACTTAGCTACTTTATGGTACAAGTGGATGCTGCTTATTCTACTCTCAGAACAATTATATGTAGGACCATTTTGTGAACTTAGGGAAAATCACTCGTAAGTTACATGTGTATTTAGAATATTCAATGACATTAATATATATATATATAATTCTAGCCTTTGACAACTCAAAGTATTTGAATGAATTCTTCTGAATTTATTTTGATTCCTTCACAGATTCATATATACATATATATTAGTTGTTTAGCCTCAGTACCCTCTCAAATTCTCTCTCCACACCCCACTGAATCCCTCTTTCTTCCTAACAAGTTTCCCTCTAATTTTTATACGTCTGTTGTCAGCTTGTATAGTTTATGAGCTTTGTAGTTTAACTAGACTTGCAGTACCACTAAAGGGAATGATTAATTTCTGTTTCTGAGGGGTTGTTTAAAAAAAACACAGAACTAAACTACTTCTTTCTATTATGGGGCCATCACATTCTGTCTAATGAGAAATAGGAAATTCAGCATGCATGCCTTGGCCTGTAACCTCGGTGCTTGCACTTAAGTGGAGTGCTTTCTTCTGTGTCGAAATGATGTAACAATGAAGTTGTAATATAGTGTCATGATTTGCATCTTTAAATTTGGCAGAATAAATAAGAATTGTAGATAATCAGTTCATTAGAAAAATGGATTGGTATTTGTTGTTTATTATAGATTTCAGAACTAATTGGTGATATTGATGAAAATTAGACATTTCATCCTTGTTGACAACTATAAGCAATGAGATCATTTGTCCACATTTTTGTAGTAGGAGTAGACTGCAACCGATGAGGAATCATGGATGTTGGATCTTGGTCTACCTTAGAATCTCAGCTGGCTGAAGTGTTATGAAGGAGGTATATCTGAGGTCCAACCTTCCTAGTCTTTATATATATATATACATATATATATATGTGTATATATATATACACACACACACATATGTATATATGTGTATATATCTATAATGTGTGTGTATATGCTATATATATATTTAGGAAAGTAATTTATTTTTAACAAGATTATAAAGACCCCTTTTTACTTTAAACATTTGCTGTAAGAGGAGAAGACATAGTATGTCTCATAGTGACTCATTATATAACTTCTCAGTTTTTGACATAATATTAACTAGATACATAGTTATTAATACATGCATTAGGGGAACTAATTTAAAATGTTCCACATGTCCTATATCAGCATTTTGTCATGCTTCTTTTTTTATGGTCCAGGTGATGTTGCTGTGAGATGATATTAGTTTTCTGTTGCCACTTTAGCAAAGTACCATATGGTTGATGCTTAAAAATATTGTCCATCTCTTCATCATACAGTTTAGTAGGTTAGAGGCTCAGATTTGGCCTTACCAGCTAAAAATCAAGTTGTTTCTCAGGCTATGTTTGTTACTGCAAACTTTGAGAATAAGCAGGATTTCTCTACCTTCTTTTCTTTAGATTGCATCTCAATTACTTTTCTATTGCTATGGAGTGTCTCCTAGTACTGTCAGAAGCTATCCTCACCTCATAAGTCCACCAACATGACAGTCCAAACATGAACTAGAGAAGGACAATGCAAATGGACATGACAAAGTGGAGGGGGAAAGGCCCATGAGGTCTTAATCATACACAAAATAATATAAGAAACAAAAGAAATCTGGGATTGGGAAGAGCTCTAGGAAAAAGCATGACAATGATCAGTCTTGAGAACATACAAGTGACATTATGCAAATTGATTTAGGAGCATACACACATCTATAAAGCACATACATGCAATAATAATTAATGTAAAATGGAGCCATGAATTTGAAGGAGAGTTGGGTGGAATAAAAGAGGGTTTGGAGGTAGAAAAGGAAAGAAAGAAATGTTGTGATTATTAGCTCAAAATTTAAAAGAAAAATTAATAAAGAGCAAAAGACATACCATGACCAAGGCAACTTATAAAAGAAATCATTTACTTGGGGGCTTGCTTGCTTTCAGTTGCAGAGTATGAGTCCATCGTCATGGTAGGCATGATGTTAGTGTATGTAGTTGAGAGATTATGTGAGAGAAAGAAACTGGCAGTGAGGGAAGCTCTAACTGTAAATAGAGTGGGCTTTGGGCTTTTGAAACCTCAAAGTCCATCCCCGGTGACACACTTCTAAATCATATTTAAATGCTTCTATTCCAATATATGAGCCTATGGGGCTCATTCAAAGCAGCACGGGATGCTAGCTAAATTTACTTCTATGAAGTTGAAAGAGTAACATCCCTTTTCCTGCTGATTGACAGGCACCGATTAGGCCTACAGACCTTTCTTTAACCCATATCATTATTTCAGAATAAGCAATATTTAAGTTTCCATTTAGAGATAATACATCTACAGATTTGAGTGATTTAGATGAGAACATCTTTAATAGATTTAGGGAACCTAACCATGTGCTTACCACCAAGAGTACAGATTAGCAAATGATATACTTTGCATAAGTAACTGGTGTTGTCTGCTTAAAAACAGAAACTTAGCCTTTTAATAGAAAATTTTGAATGTTTCAGCAGCCTATACACTTTTAGTATTACCATTTCTATTCTTAGTTATTTTTCTTATACTAAAGTGTGATGCGATTTTCTTTTAGACTTAGTTATTTTGATCTTTACTTTTATATCTAATGTAGATAACCTTATAAATTTATAGTATTTTATATGTGTATATAGCTTTTAACCATTTTGACTAATTCATAATATATGGGTTAGTTATGGATTATGGTAAGCAGACTTTTAACTTTGTGGATGCCCTATTTGCCAGTACTATTATTTGCTTTTTTGGACTAATTCTAAATGGTAGAATTTATGGTTTGTAAGTATTTAGAACATCTAAAGTATTTCTCTGTGAAGAGATTTTTGATTATATGCTATCAGGCTTGTTTGTCTGAGAAGACAGTTGCTATTTTAGGTGGCTAGTTGAAAGAGTGAAAAGCTCTATGTAATGAGCCTGTGCATGTTTCGTGTTGGTTCTAGGTTGGGAACCAGAGGTGAGAATATTTGGCACTGTATAGGACCCAGTACTGCTTCCTTTGTACCTTGACACTTCTGATATGTAGTGGTTTCTGATGATGTCTCTGTAATGGAATGGAGGGAGGTGGGTTAAAAGTTTCAGCTAAAATGAATAATGACCTGTTGTGGTGGTCAAGAAAGATTTGTTCTTAAGATCTAGCTTTGATTGACTAGAAGTCTCATACCATGATTTTTATCAAACTCAATACCTCTTCCAAATTGGCACACAGTTTTGGAATTCGATATCTATTAAACTTTTGGATTTGAAGGCTATTTCAGTGCTTGTTTTGAGTCTAAAGTTTTTTTTTTTTTTCACAGTATTCATTTAAAACTCCCATTCTTCTTTAACTTCAGATCCATCAGCAGCTTAGTCTTGATTATCCTTCTTTCCAAGATGTTCCTAATACTCTATCTACACATCCTTGACATTCTTGTTATTTTCTTCAACCAAGACCATTTAGCTCTCTGTTTTCATGACTTGTAGAGTGTAAAAAGTTGCTCCTGTGCAACAGGACTTGTATTTATCAGGTTTACGCTACCTGAGAAGGTGTTTATATAGTTTGTCGTGATTTTACTAATCTAAGATGATTCTCATAAAATATACTTAGGTCCTTGTAGTCTTCTTTATGCTTCTTGCTTGGCACATAAACTGTGTTTGATTGAGGAATGCTTAGAGTTTGCTCTGAGAGAGATAGTGGGCTGAATATTTGTGCAGGAATATGTGGGAATGGTTTTCTGAGAAATGCTGTTCAGATCTCGTGTTGCAAATCAAACATTCATGAAACTGGAACCAAGCTAATGATGTGCTTTGAGATCACTTTTAACTATGTACACAGTAGGCTTATACACTGAGTATTCACCCTGCTGAGAATTATCTGCCATCTAAGACAAATACACTTAGCTCACTGTAGTCTTATGGTTTGGATGCTCTAGTATATCATGTTGTTTATTTTTATATTGTGTTCTTGCATACTCTCAACTCAGAACAATGTTTGTGTGTGAGAGCTATGGTAACTTTTCTAGACCTTTCACTAGAAGCAGTGAGATGTTGAAAGCAGTACCCTATCTCCTGACATATGCTGAAAAAAACATATGATAGAGTTAGTAAGACTAGGAAAACAATTTTCTACCTTATGAAATGCCACTAAAAGAAGAATCAAGACAAGTTCCTCACTCCTTGTCCAAATGATATTGACTGTGCATATTGGTTTATAAAGAGAATTGCCTTTGTTTAAGGTTACCAGGACTAATCAAAATCTCTTAGTTTAGAACAATCTTTTCTTTTTTTTCTTTTCTCTTTCTTTCTTTCTTTCTTCCTTTCTTTTTGTTTTTGACTTTTTTATATTATGAATAAAGTCATATTTTTTATCCATGTATCCCCTTGTTCAAAATACATTCCCCCTTCCACCCTTCCCAGTCACTCTCTCTTCTCCACATCTCTTTATCTCCTCCCCAGCAAGGGCAGGAGGTCCCAAGGTCCCAAGGTGGCTTAGTTCAGCATCCATTCCAGGCAGATCTGCTTTCCTCACCCCAACATCAAAACTGGGTCAGTTGTTTTTCTAGAGGGAGTGGGATTCAAGATGCCAGTCCAAGGTGTTTCATATCCCAAGCTGTTCAGTGACTGTGGTTTGCAGCTTGGACATGCTTTGTTTTTGCTTAAAGTTCACTAATGAGTGGGTACTTCCCCTGTTTATCTTTCTGTGTTTGTGATACCTCGCTCAGGAGAATATTCTCCAAATCCATCCATTTACCTGCAAATTTTAGGATATCATTTTTTCTTACTGCTGAGTAGTCCTCCATTGTGTAGATGTACCACAGCTTGTTAATCCATTCTTAAGTTGAGGGAAATCTAGAAAGTTTCCAGGTTCTTGCTAATATGAATAATGCTGCTATGAACATAATTGAGCTAATGCCATTGGAGTGTGAATGTGCATCTTTTAAAGGGTTAGGGTTAGGGTTAGGCCAATAGTGATATTGCTGGATCCTCGGGAAAATTGATTCCCAGTTTTCTGAGATACCACCATAGTGTATTCCAGAGTGGCTGAATAAGCTTTCACTCCCACCAACAATGGAGGAGTATTTCCCTTGCTCTGCAACCTCTCCAGCATAGGCTGTCATCTGTGTCTTTTATCTTAGCCAATCTGACAGGTGTAAGTTGGTATCTCAAAATTGTTTTGATTTGCATTTCTCTGATGGCTAAAGATGTTGAGCACTTTTTCAAGTACCTTTCAGCCATTTGTAATTCTTCTGCTGAGAATTCCCTGTTTAGCTCTGAACCCTTTATTTTTGATTGGGTTATTCAGGGTTTTGGGCTCTAGTTTCTTGAGTTCTCTATATATTTTAGAATCAGTCTTCTGTCACATGTAGGGTTGGTGAAAAGCTTTTCCCATTCTGTAGGCTGTCATTTTATTCTATTAACAGTGTCCTTGGCTATACAGAAGCTTCTCAGCTTCAGGAGATTCCACTTATTGATTGTTGATCTTAGTGTCTGTGCCACTGGTGTTATATTTAGGAAGTGGTCACCTGTGCCAATGAATTGGAGGGCATTTCCCACTTTCTTTTCAATCAAGTTCAGTGTGCCTTAGTTTGTGTTGAGGGCTTAGACCTACTCTTATAGATTTACAGGAAGACCAAAACCTTTTCAGAGTAAGTCAGAGCCAAAGGACATTAAGAGTTAAGCCTTCCCCCCCCCCCCCCCATGTCATGGGACATCACCACAAGGATCAATACCTTTTCTTTCTCTTTAGGGAGCCTCCCTGAAGGACTTTAATAACTGCTATGTATAAAGCTTTAATGTTAGTAGATTGTGCTGTTTTCTTATTTTAGGAGTCTTTATTGCTTTAAACATCAGAGTGTTCTAGAATAATAATTCTGTTAGTCCCCTGGTAAAGGTTTAAAAGTGCCCTTATAAATCTGTAAAGATATATAAGGTAGCAGTTGAAGACAAATATTTGTGCATAGTTGAATTATGCATTAAATTTTGTAACATTCCTTTGTGGGAAATTGGAGCCCATGATTATTTCTGTGTAGCTGCAGAGGTACTCATAGGCCTGCATCCTATCTAGGGTATATCGAAGAGCTAGCATGCAGGTTTGTTTTCATTCTTTTATTGGTAAGATACAATGTAGTTTTTTAAGGCTAGATTTGATATATATATATATATATATATATATATATATATATAAGTTTATTATTATTATTACTATTGTTATTATTTTGCCATTATATTCATTAGTTTCACATAAAAATCTTGGTGGTGTTATGTAAAGCTTTGTCTTAGATTTGAGTTTGACTTTTCAAATACTAAAAGGTATTTTGGTGGTGATGTGGATGCTGTAAACATTGTGATTTTTCCTTAACAGAAGCAGTTATTTACCGTACTGATTGGTTTTGGACAGTTATGTCTAAACTACATCCTCAGAAACTTAGTGATTTTTACAGTGTGTAGAGTGAGAGACTTCCTGTGACTCAATAATGCTGTTGTCTTAATAGAGGGTATAGTAGTGAGTGACACTTTGAGTTTATTTTACTTGAACTAACTTTATATGTCATACATATAAATAGGCCAGAGAGTTGAAAAATGAACTACAGAGCTGAAAATATTTTCTGGCAAGATTCAGAATCATCAGCTTACTAAATTAAAGTTATTCTGATATTTGAATTCTCAGGCATTTGAATAACATTGGAAGGGGATGGTAGAACATTTTAAAGTTGATCTTCTTTTAATCTGCAATTGATTGTGAATAAGAAATTATCTAGGATATAAATGGCAGGGTATGGATTTATTCTATTTTACATTTTAGTCTTTTTCTTTAATGAAACTAGAAAAAAATGAAGTTAACTAGTGGTCTTCCAATGAAGTCTTTAGTTTTGAGCAGTCTTTTCTCTAAGATCATTTCAAAAGTGAATTTCTAGGTTTTATTTTTATTTGTTCTGTTTTTTTGATAGCTGGTACATTTCATATCTTCATTAGGCATCTTCATGATTTTTTTGCTTCTGTCAGGTTAACCATTCTATATTAGTTAGGATTACTGTTGCTGTGATGAAACACCAATGTCATAGCTACTTACTGAAGTAGAGCTTACAGTTCTATATAACAATTTATCAGCAAAAGCAGTAACAACAGGAACTCTTTTAGGGATGGAACAGAGGCTGGAGCTGATGGAGAGGGCCATGGAAGGGTGACTACCCCCCCCTCTGGCTTACTTAGGCTGCTTTATTATAGAACCCATGACCACCAACCCAGAGATGGAATCACCCACAGTGAGCTGGGACCTCTACCATCAGTCGATAATTAAGAAAATGCCTTACAGCTGGATCTTATGGAAGCATTTTCTCAATTGAGGTTTCTTCATTTCAGATAACTCTAGGTTGTGTGTCAAGTTGACTTACGACTAACGAGCATACATACTTATACAGAACTTAGCTTGGGCATAATTGGCATTATGCACTACAGTCCACAACTCTTGGGTTCAAGCTATTTTCTTGCCTCATACCTATAAGCAAGTTTTTTTTTTTAAAAAATGTATCTGCCATTGTACATTTCATTATGTCATAAAGTATTCTAGTCATATTAGCCTTCTATTGTATACAAAAGAAAGAAGAATCCAGACTACTTTGCATTTGTTCATTGAGCAGATCTCTTCTCTCCTTTCCCTCTTTTCTTGTGTTTGGGCTCAAACTCATGACCTTAGTCATACTAGGTGAGAAATAAGAGATATACTGTTAAGCTACACCAACAGCTCTCAGGTCTATATTTCTTAAAGTATTGCCTATTTTGTATTTGTCGCTTGTGAGGTTCATATTCAGCAAGTAAGTAACTGATAGTTAATTACAATGTTAAATGGAAAACACAATTCACTGAGTTCAAAGATAAAACCTAGGCAAACCCATGTTGTTGCTAAATATACTTCATGTCCCTAGCCAGGTTTTTCACTTTCCTATTGGAGAAGTTTAGCAAAAAAAAAAAAAAAAAAAAAAAAAAAAAAAAAAAAAAAAAAAAAAAAAAAAAAAAAAAAAAAAAAAAAAAAAAAAAAAAAAAAAAAAAAAAAAAAAAAAAGCCACAGGAGAATTAAGTGGATGCTGCCAAAACAACACCCACTTTAAAGATGTTGTCACATCTAGCGATACTGAAACATTGCCAAAAATAAATTGGATGTATATTTCTAGTTAGTTCTACAGAAGCACTTCAAAATTTAAGAAGCTTCATGGTCTATGAGAATGAAAATGAGACCTGGGCAGGAGTGCATGCACTGCCATTTCTTACCTTATAGCCCCCTCTCAATATATTGTTTTATTTTATTGTCTATATCTGTATATGCTATCTTCATACAGTGCTCCACATCTAAGGATCAAAGTCTTGAACAGATTGGGAGAGATCTGTAAATAACTTATAGCCAGTTCACAAAAGATATCAGTTCAATTTGATGATGCAAACATTTGGTAAGTACCAAATGAAATTTTCATTTAATAAAATCTTCAGGAATTATAAGTAATAGTATAAATAATTCTTACAAAAATGAGGATCATCTCTTCTCCATTGTTCCTTTTCTGGACCCTGCTTGTTCCCCTTGGGGGAGGAGGAGAGAAGGCATAAAAATCAAGGGCTCAGACCCCAATAGCTAGTTGAAACCAACAAGTTCAGTGTATTGAGGAAGGGGCAATCCTTGTGTTTTCTCCACCCAGCCAGGGGAAGGGCTGTGTTTTGCTGGCATCTACTGCTGTGTCTTGGTCATCTTTCACTGGTCTAGGTGAGTCCTGTGGGAGTTTGCTGAGCCTTATAAGTTGGATTGCCTCTTGTGTCTTATCAGCTTTTTTCTTTTTTCTTTTATCAATTAAGAGGAGATAACTGTATAGTTTTCCCTCAATTATAATTTTTTTCTTTCTGTGAATTGCTAATGTCATATTTTTCATCTGTTTTCTTTTGACAACAGATACTGTTGTTGATATGCTCATGTATTTCATGTATTTATTTTCCATAAATGTAGGCTTCCACCACTAGACTATCTGTTTTTCTTTTGCCAATTTAGCTCTCAGGCATTTTGAATAATGAAGCAAACCCAGTAACACATGGAAGCTCAGGAGCCTGACTAGTGTTCTAAAATGTTAAGTAGTAGTTTCCTCTGCATTCAACTTTCAAGATGGCACTGTATTCACTCATTTATTTATTTATTCATCCATCTATCTATCTATTCATCTATCTATCTATCTATCTATCTATCTATCTATCTATCTATACATACATAAATCCTGCAATCTATGTTAGAAAAAAAATCTGGTTCACTTTATCAGAAAAAAATAAGCTAATGGTAGTTTTAGAAGAGATGTCAAAGCCAGTAATGAATCATTTTGAAATACCATTTTTAAAGTTTTAAAAAACCTGTGTTCTTTAGTGTGGATATTTTGTTTTGTCACTAGTATGGAGTGTTCTGCAGTCAATAGAATGACTTTTTGTATCAGAACCAAGTAAAAAGCTAGTTGAGAATTTACAGTTCTGAACTTCATTTTCAGAATCATCAAACAAGAACCAGACACACTAAGTGATATGGTGACTTTAAATGCATTAAAGTTGACAATTACTATTAGTCACCAAAACTCTATTCTTTGTCAGCTTGACCACCTCCACCAGTGTCTTTTAAGCTTGTCCCTAAAGACTCATAATGTAAAATGTTTAATCTATTTCTTAAAAAATCTGCAGTCTTGATGCTGTGAAAAAAATCCACAGTCCAAAATTTCTCCTAATATGCAGGACAATCTCTTAATAGCCCCTATACGATCAAAAAACTGTATTAGATATTTCCATTATACTATGTAATAGGATAAACACTTTTGGAATGCTTCCAAAAGAGGGAGATGAGTAGATAAAAAGGAAAGATCAGTCCAAAGCAAGATAGAAATCAAATAGCAAAAACCTCAAAGCCACACTGGTCATGTGATGAAATCATCTGGGTTATAGCAGCCTTGAGCAGCCTGCCTCATAGTCGTGACCATCAGCACCCTTATCGTCTATGTGGGGCTCTGCCCTGTGACTGTAGCTTTGCAATACCTCATGGTCTTGGCATGGCTAATGTATTTTTTTATTATTTTTTTTGATCTTTTATTTTGAATAAAGTCACATTTTTTATCCTTGTATATCCTTATTCAACTTCCCTTCCCCCTCCCACTCCCTCCAGTCACTCTCTCTTCTTCACATCTCTCCATCTCCTCCCCATTATGGGCAGGAGGTCCCAAGGTTCCAATATTGCTCAGTTCAGCCTCCACTTCTGTCAGATCCAGTTTCCTCCCCCAACATCAAGACTGAGTCAGGTGTTCCTCTAGAGGGAGTGGGATCCAAGGTGCCACTCCCAGGTGTTTCAGATCCAAAGCTGTTCAGGGGTTGTGGTTTGTAGCTTGGACATGCTTTGCTTTTTGCTTTTTTTGTTTAGAATCTACTAATGAGTGAGTACATCCCCTGCTTATCTTTCTGGGTTTGAGACACCTTGCTCAGGATATTCTCCAAATCTTTCCATTTGCCTGCAAATTTTAGGATATCATTTTTTTCTTACTGCTGAGTAGTACTCCATTGTGTAGATGTACCACAGTTTGTTAATCCATTCCTCAGTTGAGGGGCATCTAGGTTCTTTCCAGGTTCTTGCTATTAGGAATAATGCTGCTACAAGGCATTGCTAACACCATGAAGACACTATTGTAACATAGGATTTTTTGTCGTTGTTTACCTCATGCTCAGGCAGTCCCTTCTTTGGGGGAGGAAATCTGACCCAGTTATATATTTCTATGCCTCAGTGGCTTTTTGTGATCTTGTCGTAAGCCTTCTTGAACCTCTCACACCTGGTGCTTTTCCGGCATGTAAGACCAGCACCACAAGAACAATGATGCCAGATTCTTCCTCCATTTTGTACTATACTCTTCTTTGATATACAGTTGTATCAGGTCTTTGGGTAATGATGTCGCAAAACATCATTTTTTGGAACTTGTTCATTCTCATTTTCAGTTTAGTCATTTCTCTTTTCAAGGGAGTTTCTATTTTCACAATATGGAAATCTAGCTGAGTGAAGTCTTATCCTTAGGAAACCTTTTCTGTTATTCCTTGCACAGTAAAGAGTTTCTTATTGATAGTTCTGATCACTTTTTAACAATTTTTTGTCTGTTTCAAACTTTTTTTTTCTTCTAGAAAGTGTTTCTCTATGTAGCCTTGGTTGTCCTAGAACTTGTTCTGTAGACCAGGCTGCACTAGAACTCATAGACATTGACCTTGCTCTGCCTCCTGGGTGCTGAGATTAAAGATGTGCTTGTACACACACAAAACATAAAATATATCTTTAAAGATGGAAAAAAACTAGCTGAATAGTGATGGCACACATGTTTAATCTAAGCACCCAGGAGGTAGTAGAACAAGGTGAATGTCTGTCTATGTACATGTTGGTACTAAGCATCCTGGCATCTTACAAGGCCAGAAGAAGAAAGGTGTTAGGTCTCCTGAAACTGGATTACAGACTGTTGTTATCTGTCTGAAATGAGTGGTAGGGATTGAAATAGGATCTCTGAGAGGGCAAAATGTGCTCTTAAGAAGTGGACCTTCTTGTTAGATCCTGTTCAACTTCCATTTTCTAGCAAAATAACATTTTTCAAATCTTTCTGTTCTAACTTTTATTTTTTTCTCTTTTACCTTCTTGTTGTAGACTTAGATCAAAATATCAATAGTTCAAATGGTATCCTGCCTGAAATTAGTCAATTACTATTAAATTTAACTTCATTCAACTTACTCAAGACATAGACCAAACAGTCCAGGATCTTTTCTATTATAGCCAAGTTTTTTTTTTTGGGGGGGGTTTCTTTTTTATTTTTATTATTATTAACAAACAAGTCATGCTTTCTATCCCTGTATATCATTCAAGGTCCCTTCCCCCTCCCGCCACATCAGATCAATTTTCCTGGGGAGGCACATCAATCCCCTCCCTGGGGAGGCAGCAGACAGTCCCATGGTCCCACTGACCCAATATTACTTAGTTCAGTCTCCACTCCTGGCAGATCCAGTTTTGTCTCCCCTCCCTCAAGAGTGAGTCCGGTGTACCTCTAGGTGGAGTGGGATCCGAAGAGTCAGTCCAGGGTGTTTCTGATCCCAAGCTGTTCAGTGGTTGTGGTTTGCAGCTTGGGCATGCTTGTATAGCCAAGTTCTTGATAGACACATAATGTCTCCCTGAATTCTCATGAGTTGAGCTGCTATTGTCTAAATTTGTGTTTGTTTTCTGGGCTTCCAAATTTCCAAAAGAATTACAGATTATACTTGGTTGATAACATTCTAGAATTTATCTACCATAGTTCCAATCCTTTTTATATCCCCCCCTCCCCCCGGCCAGTAACAAAGGACTATGAACCACATGGTCTGATTGATCACATCAATGGTTCTACAGTGGCACCAATTTTTTTACATACCTTATCATTTTGGTAACATAATACTGAGTAAAAGCAACGGAAAGAAAGAAGGGTTTGTCTTTGACGTACTGAATTGGAGGAGTCATAGATAAAACATTTGATAGCCAGTCACAAAGCAGAGAGATGAACTGTGAAAATTCTACCAAGGTGATGCTAAATCTAACAAAATGATATTTTCATGAAGATTACAAGTTGATGATTGTCAGGCACATTGACAATTAGAATTAACTTATACATGAACTAATTTTTTTTTAAATTGTATTAGTGTTAAGCCTGGAGGTATGTCTTTGTGTCACATGCATGCCTAGTGCCAGTGGTTGTCAGGAGAAGGCATTGGATACCCTGGCATTGGAGTTACAGTTAGTTCCGAAGCTCCATGTGGGTGCTACAAATCTAACCTAGGTTCTCTGCAAGAGAAATTAGTGCTTTTAACTGCTGAGCCATCTCTCCAGTGTCAAGAATCAAATGTTTTACACTTTCTCATTTTTTGTATCATCAAATAATTCCAGAGACTTTTTCTTAAAGCATAAAAATTTCTTTTAATCTTAAATTCAGTGCAGCTCAGGTCAACTGATTTTTCTTATCTTATTTGTGGCAGCAGCAAAGTGAAAGAGTATTAAATTGAGGGAAAAGTGTGTGAAAGCCAGAGAATCAAGGGAGTTTTCTCTGAGATTGCATCTTGTGATGTCAGAAGGTACACCCATAAAGTCTCACCAACCTGGCCCCCTTAATGTGAGATGAGCGAGGACAGCACCAGTGAATACCTAGATTGGATGGGGGGAATGCCTTTCTCCTCCTCTTCTACATGATTCCCTGTGGTCCACCTAATGTGGGTCTCTATTTCCATGACTTGGTGGATGAAGCCTCTCTGATGACAAGTGGGTAAGGCACCAATCTATGAGAATAGCGGAATATCATTAAGAATCATTTCATTCCTTTTTTTTTTTTTAAAGTCATGTTTGTTTCTAACCCAGGTTTCTGGGCCATCTAGCCTCTGAATCCTGGACCACCAGGGTGTGTCAGGATGGGACACCTCTCATACATTGGTTGGCCACTCCAATAATTTCTGCACCACCCTTGTGACTCATTTCTGGTAGACAGGGCAAACTGTAGGTCAGAGGTTATGTAGCTGGGTTGGGGTTCTATCTTGCCTCGTAAAAGATGGCCAGTACAGACTCTGAATCTCCCATTGGTAGGTGTCCTAGGTAGGGTCGCCCTTATAGATTCCTGGGAGTTTCCATTGTCTAAGGTTTCTAGTTTATCTCAGTCCTCTGAAATCTTAAGCCAAAATAAACTTTTCCCCCCTAAAATAGCCATGGTCATGGTGTCATAATAGCAATAGAGAAGTAACTAATACAATAATTATATTTTATGTGTAATTTTTCTGAGGAATATCAATACTAGTTTCAAAGATTTTATTTTTTTGTAAGTTGCTCTGTATATGACCAATAATTTTCTATATTTATTAATGGAAAAAGAAATTGTTTTGATATATGTTACTTTATAGAAAAGACTTTATTTGGATTTATCCTTTCAATGATTTGGAGTCCATAATGGCAGAAAAGAGACATTATGCCTAAAGTAGCAATTGAGAGGTTATTGATGTACAGTTTTTACTTAGCATAAAAATGAAATATTTTTTATGTTTTAAAAATTCTTATATTTTAAAATCTGTTTTTCAAGCTGCCTTGATACATTAAAAGAGATATTTTTCTACTTAAGGTTACTCCCTCTCCCCATTATGTCTTTGGAAAGAGTCTTCTGATATAGCTCTGGCTCTCCTGGAACTCACAGAGACCCACCTGCCTTTGCTAGTATTAAAAGGATTCACCATTAAACTCAGATATGTAGTTTCATTATAGCAATACATTATTGGCAATTGTAGAGTTCATACTTGAGAAATATGCAGTCTCCTTACCAAAGCAAAACAGCAGCAACAAAAAGCCTCAAATAATGGTCTACTAATATTTGATGATTTTTGTACTGAGCAACATTAGTAGCTGTCTTGGAGTTCGCAAAATCTGAGGCTACAAGTTATATATTCTTTGTCGTAGGATTATAAGATTATAATCAGCTAGCCCTCCATAGATATACAGTTTAAAAATAACAGGGAAAGAGGTTAACGTGTGTGTCTGTGTACACGTACACTATCTTTCATTTATTTGATACATTTAAACATATAACATTGATATAGTCATTTAAAAAGTTTTATTTTTAAATAGTGAGAAACAAGGGCAGAGGTTAACTCTCTTTGCTATACCCAGCATTTGACTAAACACAACCCTTAAAGGGATAAGACAAAGTTTATTATAAAATTAAATATGGGCAACAACTTATATTTAAGTTACCTCACATTCTATGTTTTAATATGGTAACTGTTTGATGAAGTTATTACAGTAACAGAACAACAGCAAAAAAATCATCAATCAAGATACTTTTATTTGTACATTGGTGGAACTACAGTGCACTCCAAAAGGTTTTATCTCCTGGCAGTATAAAAAGCTACAAATTAAGCTCTAGAACTGCAATATTCTTACCTTCACAGTAGTACTTTTAATCAGTTTCACAATTGTATAGAAGTTTCAGCTAAAGATAAAACTTCTTTCTGTGATTTTTACTTTGCAATATAGACATAGATAAAAGAATATATTTGGTTTTGATACAGAAAAGAATTTCTGGACTAGCAAATGAAGTAGAGTTAGGGTTAAAAATATTTTATATATTTATTCTCTCTCTTTCTCTTTCTCTCTGTAGGATACTTGTCTACTTCTGTTTATGTTTGTAGAGACAGAAGTTAATGTGGATACTTTCTTTTGGTATTGCATTCAACTTATTTTTGACACAGGATCTCTAATCAGTCTTGATCTCACCCATTGACTGGATTTCCTAGTCAGTCAACTGCAGGGAATCTCTCTGTCTTTTAGGTTCTGGAGATCTAAAATCAGGTCCTTATATTTGTGTGGTAGGCAAGTTATGAATTGAACCACCTCACTAATCCTTAAATACATTTTAAAATACATTTTAAATCAGGATTTAAATTAAAGTCATATAAAGAGAAAGAGTTTAAATTTCTCCTAAGAGAATAGTAATTTTTTTTGTCTTTAAACTAGTTGATTTGGGTGGCAAAATAAGTTAAGGTAAGCACTCTTTCACAGGAATGCAGGAATATCAGAATATCTTTACTGTACATAATATTAATAGTAATATTTGAGGTTCCAAAAACCCGTTCAAAAGAGGAATGAGGTACTCAGTAGATCATTTGCTTTTCAAGTCTTAAACCTGTCTCATTACTATTTTAATTAAAACTTTAGTTTATGAAAAGAATGTTATCTACAGATAAATGGTAGTATCTCTCTCTCTAGTCCTGATCTGTGGATTTCTTGACATGTTGCTTTTTTCATGTTATTGTTTCTTACAGGACCTTTTCATTTGTTTCTAAGTTACATTAGAGATTTGGATATTTAGATGTTTGGAAAACAGGAAAAACTTGACAAGACATTGGAGCCCAATGATTTTGGTTATTTGAAAGCTAACCACATAATATCCTTTTTCCATGTAATTACATAAAAATACCATATTTTTTCTTATGGTTCAGGATTTAGTCTAGTTCTAATCAGTAAAAGTTAATTTCTTCCATTCAAGTCAGCCTGTTTCTACTAAATAACTTAAACACAATTTCATCTTTAACCTTTCATTTTGAATGCCAAATCTTAGAAAATTGCTGATTTCTAAGAGATTATTATACATTTCTTTTTTTCTTAACTATAGCTTGGGAATTATGTATTTTTAATGAGAATAACATAGTAGGAAGTGAGGCATATGTGATGATACCGATGTATAATTCCTATCACCTGAAGTAATACAGTTAGGAACTCTAGCTCACCTTTGAGTAATTGGGAAAACTGAGAAAAGCCTGGGTGGCATAGATCTCTGAGAAAGCCTTGGGGTGGACTGTCCTATATAAGGAAAGGTAACTGAACTTAAGATCAAAGCAACTTGCAAAGAAATGCCTAAACCACACAGCAGTTTTTGTTCTCTAGTATATGTATATATTACAAGTGTAGTGCAGTAAACTGAGAGGAAGGATGTTAGTTGGTTTTTAAGTGAAATTTGACTCCAGAAATGCCTGTGTTGGTTAGCATTCTTCTGAGACACAGGACAAAGGGAGTAGGAATGTACTTGTGCCTATAACTAAGTGACTTTAGAACAACTTCTCCTCCTCCTTCTCTTTCTCCTTCTTTCTTTGTAGTGATATTTTTTCTTTATTATTATTATTATTATTAACAAAGAAGTCACACTTTCTATCCTTGTATATCCTTATTCAAGGTCCCTTCCCCCTTCCAACACATCAGTTCACTCTCTCTTCTCCACAACTCCCCATCCCCTCCCTTGGCAGGCGGCAGGCAGTCCCATGGTCCCACTGTCACAATATTGCTTAGTTCAGTCTCCACTCCTGGCAAATCCAGTTTTCTCCCCCCAACCTCAAGACTGAGTCAGGTATTCCTCTAAGGGGAGGGAGATCCAAGGAGTCAGTTCAGGGTGTTTCTGATCCCAAGCTGTTCAGTGCTTGTGGTTTGCAGCTTGGGCATGCTTTGCTTTTTTTCTTGTTTGTTTGTTTGTTCGTTTGTTTGTTGGAATGCAGTATAGTAGTTTCTCAGAAAATTGAGAATCAATCTCCCCAAGGACCCAGCAATACCACTTCGGGGTGTATACCCTAAAGATGCATAGTCACATTCCAAAGGCATTAGCTCAACTATGTTCATAGCAGCGTTATTTGTAATAGCAAGAACCTGGAAACAACCTAGATGACACTCAACTGAAGAATGGATTAACAAACTGTGGTACATTTACACAATGGAGTACTACTCAGCAGTAAGAAAAAATGATATCCTAAAATTTGCAGGTAAATGGATGGATTTGGAGAATATCCTCCTGAGCGAGGTATCACAAACCCAGAAAGATAAACAGGGGATGTACTCACTCATTTATGTAGTGATATTTTTACAAGCTTTCAGTAGGGTTCTTTTCCTGGATATCAAAAACTCTTAAGATACTATATAGAAGCAATGAACTACATTTCATATTTAGCCACGTTTTATAGGCTTAAATAGCAGATTCTTTTTAATTTATTGTCATCAAGTTACATATAATGTTTAGTACAATTTTGGTTTTGTTCTTAAAAGCCTTTGAGAAGATCCTGTTATTGAAAGATTGATCCCTAGCTTTTGGATACAATGGAATCTAGGAAGTGAAGCTAGTTGAAAAAAGTTATGTCCTGATTGCCATGCCCTCGAAGCATGTTTTGGAACTCTAGACACTTTTTTTCCTCCACCTTGGCCACTAGGATGTGATTATCATTGCTTTATTATACTCTCCCATTTATGATCCTTACTTTAGTTAAGTTCTACCTGGATGATTCTCTTAAATTATTGTTTAAATCACCCATCATCTGATACTTAATTTTCGAAACTGTCCACAGTATCAGAAATGATGGACACTGACAGAGCTCCATACAACGGATAGGTCACAATGAACAATACCCCATACTCTATACCCTTAAAGGTTATTGTCATCATAAACATTGACATCTCATGCCCCATGAATGCAAGGTGATGGAGAAGAGGCAGTGGTGGGCTGGAGACACTCAGACTGTTTCTGTGTAGAAAAACTTTATTATTATAATGACAGAGAAAGAAGAGAGGGAGACAGACAGAGACGGATGGGAGAGAGAGAGAGAGATTGTTCTGGGAGGAAAGAAGCAAGACAGAGTGTGGAGCAGTGGGAATTATTTTTAAGTGGAATTTGGCATCAGAACTCAGGGCAGAGTGTGGCTTCAGAGTCAAACATAATCCTAACATCTTGCTTTGATTTTATTTTAAAAAAATGTTATTGCTGGTGATGGATGAAGATACAGAATTTTCTGTCTTTTGGATTTGGCGTGGGGTAGGAGGATAGGACCAAGGTGTGGGTGAGGTAGCTAGCTGTCATCTTGAAAATCGGGCATCTGTCTTTTAGTGGAATTAAGAAGGCAAGTCACATAGAATCACATGGAATCTGTAAATAGTTGAAAAACAGCTGGAACATGTTTATGTTTTGGTGTGTCAATACAAGCTATGGTGCAGGGTATGCTTCTGGGCTGCTTATTTTTAGCTTATCTTGGGGCAAGGGACAAAGAATTCTTTTCTGTAGCTGCTTCAATTTAGAATTGGTCATTATTTTCATAATCAGAGATTAAAAAGCGGTACTTCGCTGTCCAGAGACAGAGCAAGTTGTAGAAGTGCCAGCTGAATGGCTTTTTCTTGAGACGTGATGGCCTGCAAGCCCAGAGCAAAGATGGCGGTCATCTTATTTCAACCAAAATCAAAGATAATGATCAGCTGCCTTCCACCTAAGTTAAAAGCTGGCTTCTGCTCAAATCAAAGATAGCAAACTCCTGACTACCAGTCATGTGACCCATTTTATATATATATATATATATATATATATATATATATATATTTGGCTCAGCACCAGCTCTATACCTACAACCTTTGAATAGTCATTTAATTTCTAATCAATTAATAATATTTGTAGGGTATTTAATGCAAGTTCTTTCTTTCTTTTTTCCTGAGAACTTCATTTATCCCAGTGTTTTATAGAGTAGATGCCAAGTTTGATGTCTGTATTATATATTTGACTGAATATTTGTTGGACAAAGACAATTCTATAATGTTTGTAATATGCTTCTTGTTATGGCAGAATCTCTGTATTTAATGGTAAAACACCCTTGAGTCTTATGTATATATAATGTATGTTTTATTACTGTCATTACCCTCCTTCATTTCTCTCCCACTGTTGCCAACCTCCTTCTTCCCAAGAAACCTCCCTTCCCTTTCTTGTGTGTGTCCTGCTGATTTAGTTTGACTGCATGTACATGGTTGAGGATTATTTACCAGAGCTAGACAAATTACCAGTGCAGAAACCACTGCAGAAAAAAGACCCCCTTCTCCCATAAGCCATTAATTGTGAACAGCTCCTCTGCTTGGGGTAGAGACTTATGAACCCCTACCTTATCTATGATGGACTTTTGATGGGACCTGTCTTGTGAAGATTACCACAGCTGCATGTATTTCTGATTGCAGTAGCCATCTAGAAGACAGTTTATCATAGCACTCCTCCTTGCCCTCTGGCTTTTACACCACCCCACTCCTAGCCTTTTGCATTGTTTTCTCAGTTTCAGTTAGTGGGTACTTCCACATAGGACTGAGTACTCACAGTTACTTACTTAGCACGTTGGCAAGTAAAAGCTTTTATGACTACAGCTTCGGGCATCACAAGTATTATTTCTTCTTAAAATCATTAATTTTTTTGGCCTGAATTTCATTACATGATTTTCTGTTTTAGAAGAACTGAGAATTTTCTATGTCCCAACTGGTGTAATGTGAGTGGTAGATGTGCACGCACTAAAATGTTAATGATATTGTTGCTAAATAGATTAGGGTCTTTTTTCCCCTATAGACTCTTGTTCAAAAATTTAGTGTGATATGCTGGATTAAAAGTATACTAACCTAGAGCTTCTTTAAAATAATTTATTTTTGTTTCTTTCAAGCAAGAACATTTTTAATTTACTTTGTGGTGCTTTCATTCTTAAATTTTGTACACAGATATTTCATTTTTTATTAATTTATTCTTCATTTGTTCTTATTTTTGTCCCTTTTAATTTTTTAAACTAATCTTTTTCTATGTTTATACTTAACATCTGATTTATGCAGAAAAATGAAGATAGTAGGGGGATGATCAATCATCTCAGATTCAGCTGAAGTTTTGGTAGTATCAATAAATAATGTACCATTCCTTGGAGTGGGAGTTTGATTTGATACCACATGATGTCTGGTTGGTATGCTGTTCTCCCATTATATGGTATCTTCAATTGTATATGTCTGTGATTTAGGAAGCTAATTATTCTGAGTTTCATAAGCTAGACTTAGAAGACAAACATAGCTTATTTACCCTCATATGTGGATGTTAGCTTTTAAGTTTTAGATATGTGTGTTTTATTTAGATTATACACAGAGGGTAGATATTCAGTGGGGATCATGGGTGAGCGACAGAATCTGTTAATGAAAGGGAACTAGAATATAATACTATCATGAGATGATGGGGAGAGGTGAAACAGAAAGGATTAATTGGGGTCGGAAATGGGAGCAAAAGGATAAAGGAGGGAATTTGAAGGGGATAGTAAATACCAAAGATCTTCTGAAAAAGGCATTTGGAGACTTATGTTTCTTTTTTGCTGTGTTTGTTTATTTTCTTTTACCTTTTAACAGTCTCAGCTCTATAACACTTGGCATCCTCTAAGTGTTAGTCATCCTCCTCCCCTATCACCCAAATACTGGTATCTCAGATGTGAACTCTCTGCCTAGATTTGTGTTTCTATTTTTGCATGTTTACAATGCTGATTTTGTTACTATGGGGCTGTGGTTTTACCAGATATCTGGTATTTTAATACCTTTAGCATTCCATTTTTTTTTTCAGAATTGCTTTGATGATTCTGTCTTTTGTACTTATATATTAGGATTGTTGTTCTGTTGCTGTGTATAATTGATTCTGTTGATCTATTTTGGTAATAGTATCATTCAGTTTTGCTTTGTTTTTGTGGTGACAACTTGGTTTAAAGAGTTTTTCTTTACTGAAATAGAGAACATCTTCTCTAGGTTACTATGATTAATATGTAAAGAGTCTTCAAATGACAGTTTGCATAAAGTTTTGCACTCTTAGATGTAATTAATGGCAGCTTTAGTGAGCACTTGGCTTTTTAAAATTAATATACATTTCTATCCTTATAAAGCTTATATATTGTAGTCTAAAAACCTCATGCAGGGCAGAAAAACATAATTTTGTTTTTATATTGCTCTAACTTAACTAACAAGTCAATATGTAATAGCTTTCAAGTACAGTATAGTATTATGTGATGGCCCATATGCTTTATAGACTGTTTAAGCCAACTCTTAATTTTTTAAACTAGATATTTTTTTTAAAAAATGGATTTTTATGAGGACCTATATTAATATACATTAATTAATGTATATATAATATGCTTTAATATACTGTTCAATTTGTTTATTATGTGAGCCATTTATTGTTATATTTAATCATTCTGAAAGATATTTTTTAGTTGAAAGCATAGTAAGTCTATAAACATCACATGCATAACTAGAAAAAATAAATTACAGTAATATGTTGTTTTGTTTTTTGTTTGTTTTTATAGTCAAAGATGACTTTGAACTTCTGATCCTTCTGACTTCATCTTCCAAGTTCTGGGAATATAGGCATGTACCATTGTATCTAGCTTTTGTTGTGCTGGGGAATGAACTAAAAATCTCCTATATGTTAGACAGATACTATTTGCCAGAAAGCCACTGACACAAAATTTCAAAATACTGTTTAAATTTTAGATATTATCTTCTCTGTGTTATTATATGTTCATGATTGAAATTATAAGGATATTTGCATGTAAATGAGATGAAGAAAACACCCACCATTTTTTGAACATTATTCTTTATTATTGATATTCATATGTCTTTAAATAATTTTGCTGTGCTGCATTAAGATTATATAGTTACTTGTTGAACTGATGTGATTGCTGTCATTCTTTTCTTTTATCCCAGTATGTAAGAATGTTAAGTAGAATGTTGAAGGAATAATATTTTATTTCTATATTATACTTTTATCATTTAGATTATATTTGTTGAAGGTAACTTAACATGAGAAGTTTGTTTGTGATGGACTTAACTCTTAGTAAATTTGAAAAGAATCAAAGTATGATTTTTATACACTGTTTTGTTAACGTAGCTCTCCATTGATGGCAAGAATTTTTGCCATAACAAGGGTTTTTGTTTTTTCTTACTATTGTGTCCCAGTCATTCTACTTCATTCTAGGTAGACATTGTTTCTCTACCAAAGAATACCAAATGGTATTCTTTTCCCAAACTCTTTAATAAACTTTTGTGTAGTTCATGGTCAACAAATTGCCAAATGTGAGGGTGGAAACATCTGTTCTGTTGAAGTAGTTAATTTGGTTTTATATGCCTAATCTATTTTGTAAAAGTTTATACAGTTCTGATATTTGCCCAATCTCAGAATACATTCATATTTTACTGTGGCTTGTATGCTGGTGATTCGCACAGAGATTTGAAGTTATTTAAAGTATAGAAGTCAAAAGTACAAAGAAGAGATTTTCCAACATTATTTGAACAATGAATAAGCATTGAGTTAAAGGAGGTCTTTGTTTTCTTAGACATTTTTTAAAATTTATTTTTTAATTAGAAGTACTTTTTAGACATATCTTCCACTGTTTCTCCTCTTTCCTGTCTTTCCAGTCATCCCTAGCTTCCCTCACCCGTTTCCCCTTTCATTCCTCAGAGAGGGTAAGGAGTCTCTGAGTGAATCAATGTAGTCTGGCATATGCAGTTGAGGTAGGACCAAGCCCCTGCCCCTAGTATGGAAGCTGAACAAGGTGAATTCTCAGCAGAAGAATCCTAAATGGCTAAAAGACACTTAAAGAATTGCTCAACATTCTTAGCCATCAGGAAAATGAAAGTCAAAACAACTCTGAGATAGTCTTATAGCTATCAGAATGGCTAAGATAAAAACACTGATGACAACCTATGCTGGAGGAGACCTGGACTACCTGGACTGAGGGGAACACTTATCCATTGCTGGTGGGAATGCAAACTTGTACAACCACTTTAGAAATCAGTATGGAAGCTCTCAGAAAACTGGGAATTAATCTACCTCATCATCCAGCAATACCACTTTTGGGCATATATCCAAAGAATGCATATTTTTATCACAAGGACATTTGCTCCCCAATGTTCATAGCAGCATTCTTTGTAACAGCCAGAACCTGGGAACAACCTAGATGCTCCTCAACTGAGAATGAATTTAAAAAATGTGGTACATTTACACAATAGAGTACTACTCATTAGTTTAAAAAAAAAAAATGACATGTTGAAATTTGCAGGTAAGTGGATGGAACCAGACATTTTTTTTTATTCCCTCAGAAATAGGTTTCTGCATCTTCCTGACTTATTTGCTAGGATTGCCACAATCATTATCCTGCTCAGATTTAAATTTGCTAAAGGAAAGTATATTATTGTTGGTACTTTAAATATCAAAATACTGCAAGGAAATTGGAAGAAGGAAATTACTATGATGAGTTCAAACTTTTATTATTTTCTATTTTTCTTGAGAGATTGAATCTTAAGCCAAAAAAATCTGTACATTTCTAAGGACCTTGATTATTCCTTTTCCTACTGTAAGGTAATTATAGAAAAAGAACTTTAACTTCAATATGCATAACTAAATGGTAGAAACAATTGTGTATATGAATAGAATTCTCCTGAGGAATAGCTGAAACAATTTACAATTTACTGTTAAAAATGAATTTCATAGGAATATAAAATAAGCTTAGCGTACAAGCAGTCAGATGCAATATATACTTATGAAATTCTCAAAGAACAAATTTAATCAGTTTCAGAGTAGAATTTGTTTTTTATGGCATTGGACTAATCAGAAAGCCATTTTGGCAATAGAGGTTCTAAGATGAGGAAGTTTCAGTGTTTGGGGGTTCTTACATTGGAACTCGCTTTGAAGACAGTTACTCATGTTGATCCTTATGACAGAAATATGAGAGTTTCATTGGTAGTGTCATATATTGGAAATATTGTTGGTCAGGTATGGAAATTCACACTAAGGTTAGATCAGGTGTGAAAATTTAAGATCATATTTGAGAAAAAATTAGCATAACTTCTGTGAAAAGCTAGTCAAGAACGACTATAAGTAGAGAAGTTGTTTAAATTTGTTTTGCTAAGATTCAAGATCTCTCCAAAACTGAAGCAGTTTTGGCAGAAGTAACAGATGTAGTAGTTGTTTTATTAGCAGAGTTAATGCTCAGTGTATAAACAGTGTTAAGAAATTATTAAGCATTGTAGTACTATTTATAGCTCTAAAGTTGTGTTTAAGAAACTGGCTTAATATGACAACAGTTTTATTAGTTCTGGTTTGGTATATCTATTACTATTAGAACTCTAGCCAGATCTGTTAGCTCACATCTGTTACAGCAGCAGCACCTTGGAGACAGGATTGCAGACTGGAAATTTCTGGTCAAATTGGGGTACTTGGCTACATTCTGGTTCCAAAAATACAAAACAATAATTTAGAGATCTTTTAAGGGAAATTTGGATAACAGAAATTAATCCCGGAGTTAATTGCCTATGATAATTGTGCCCCTGATGTACTAGAATTGGCTACTTAGATTCTGGTAAGGGTGAAGCAGGTAGAGTTCCAAATCACCCAGAGCAACACAGGGTGAGTTTATCTCAGGCAAACAAGCAAGAAAACCAAAAAATTCTCAATTCCCTGGACTGGGGAGATGGTCCAGTGAATTGCCAGGTACAAGCATGAAGACCCAAGTTGAGATTCTCAGCACCAACATAGGAGAGCATGCCTTAGGATCATATATAGATAGTAAGGACATAGACAGGTAGATCCCCCGGGGACCCACTGAGCAACCAGTTTAGACAGTTGGTGAATTCCAGGTTCTGTGAGAGACCCTATGTCAAAAGAATACAGTGGAAAGCAATTTAAGAAGACAGCAGATGTGGACCTTTTGTCTAACACACACACACACACACACACACACACACACACAAGATACCAGAATCTTGTATCAAGGGTATTGCTTAATCTCTTCTGCTAAAAGGTATAAGGAATTATTAAAGTATGGCAGCTAAATCATAATCATTGAGACTATGGCTATACCATTAAACAGTCCAGAAATGGTGTTACGTTTTTATAGGAAGCTCATTTTTATAAGGTATTACTGATCACTATTTGTGGGAAACATTCCCCTAATAGATTCAAAATAACTTATTTCAACTTTCAATTTTTTTTTTTTTTCTTTTTTGGTTTTCAAACTAGAGTTTCTTTGGGTAACCCTGGCTGTCACAGAGGTCCACCTGCCTCTACTTCTTGAATACTGGGAGGTCCAATTGCCTGCTTGATTTGAATTTCTCAATCCTTTTAACCCTTTACCTTTCTCTAGGTATGCTTGGTTGTTTAATGTTATCTTTGGCATAATGTAGAAGAGACTTTTGTTTGCAATTTTGAGTTACTGTACAAGAGTTTATGTGTATGAGTGTTTTTTTCTGCACATGTCTATTGTACTGCCTGCATACTTGGTGCCTGCAGGGGTCAGATGAGGGAGTCAGGTCCTCTGGAAGTGTAGTTATGGATGTTTGTAAGCTACCATTTTATTGCTTAGAATGGAACCTGGATCCTCTTGCAAGAACAAGAGTAACTGCTGAACCATCTTTCTAGATTCATGAGTTTTTTAATAGAAACAAATATATAATTAAATGTTTCTTTTTTATGTTATTTATTTATGCTGTGTGTGCATGCAAATGTGTTTATATTGGCACATGTTTACCACTATATGCACATAGAGTTCAGAGTACAACTTGTAGTCAGTTTTTTTTTTGTGCTATGAGAGCTTTCGAGATAGAACTCAGGGTGTCAGGCTTAACAGCTGCTTTTAATCACCTAACAATCTCACCAATGATTTGCTGGTGGAATTGTTCAAATCACACATTCATTGACATTCCAGATTTATATCACAACTTTGCAGAGCTGGAATAGAATTCCTTAATACAACTATCTACAAAGAGCTTGCTGCTTTAGATGTTCAAAGACAAAAATGGGGCAGCCCTGTTTGGTCCTCTGGTAAGAACAGCAAAATCTGGTAGATCATTCCAGGAGTGATTTAGGTACAAACAGTCTTATCTCCAAAGGAAGGAGCTAAAAGATGGCTGTGCCAGTTTTGATCCTTTCATACCAGGCTTTTTATAAGAACACACAAGAGAAGTCCCACATGTCCCTGTGTACCAAGCTTTTAATTAAAGTAGACATTTTGTGATGTTCAGAACATGCCTGAAAACATTCCATAGAGTGTTACTACTTTGGAATTTTGATGCATATCTATGACAGTAATTCTTTCATACTGTATGCTGTACTACAGATTTTTGATGGGTATTTGTGATAACAGAGTAGCTGTTCCTTTGCTGGACAGCCTTCAGATAAACACTCATATTTCTCTATAACTCATTCCACTCTTCATATAAATGTACAAGTATTTTTAAATTATCCATTTACTCATTTCTAAGTGTGTTATACTGTTACCACTTCTGAGGATTTTTCTTTCTTTTTTAAAATAAGTTGTAAAACATTTCCTCATTTATATCTTAAGTATTTATGCTCTACACAGGGACATGGTATGCTATATTGTTAGGAAACTATATTTTATTGTTCATTTTATTCCAATTGTTCATTGTCTTTCAGTGCACTTGCCGGAATGACATGGTGAAGATATCAATGGATATATTTGTGAAGAAATTTCAGCCAGACAGATACCAAATTTGGAAACAAGGAAAGGATATATATACTATTAACCATACAAAGCCTACTCCGGAGTCTACACCTGAAGTAAAAGTATGGTTACAGAGGAGAAGAAAATTAAAAAAAGTCTCGAGGAGGTAAGGATTCTGCCACATCTGGCTTGCAATGTGTACTCTGTTGAAATGGACATTGAAAACAAATGTTCTTAAGGACTTTTTGTTTATTTTTTCTCTATTATTCATATCTTTATTTAATTTTACTTACATTTTAAGGTAATGTATGTTTAACTTTTGGATTGGTGTAGTAGAATTTAAGAACAGGTATTCCTGACGTCAATGTACATAGTGATTAGAACAACATAGAACTTATTGAAATTCTTCCTTTAATTTATGTTAAACATATATTTGTTCCTTATATTATTCACCATATTTTAATCAATTTCAATAACCTGACTTCTAATTCTTATATGCTACTACTTTAAAATTTTTTATTTTTGTTTCTTACATAGGTGAGAGTTTTTCTTTTTTTGGTCTGAATGCTTATGCAGTAAATTTATTCTTTTCAGAGACTCGAAGGAGAAAGTTTTATTTCTGTATTTTGGTAGTCTTTTGAACTTTACCTCTAACTCACTTTATTGATTAAGACTTTGTTGAAAATTTTTTGAATAGGCTGTGTGTCTTATGGCTCAGATTTGTATAGTTGCATTTAAGGATTTGAATATTTTGTTTAGATTTTCTTTTTAATATTGCTTATTACTATTTACTGTGCTTATTACTACTTCTTTTTACCATTGCTTATTTTTTTCAGTTTATAAAAATAATATTTGTGAAATATGGAAATCTTTTATAACCAGGAAAAGAAATCAAGCAAATCTAAGTTATTTCTAACCTCATTATCTAGAGGATTTCTTAACATTTTGTATAGAAACACACGTCAACCACAAAGACAGACAGAGGCTCAGAGTAAAGGGTTGGGAAAAGAATTTCCAGTCAAATGGCCCTAAGAAACCAGCTGTGGTTGCCAACCTAATATCTGACAAAGTAGACTTTAAGCTAAAAGCAATTAAAAGGGACCAAGATGGTCATTACTTATACATCACAGGAAAAATTGCACAAGAGGAGATTTCAATCCTGAATATGCCTCTAATATAAGGGCACCTACATATGTAAAAGAAGCACTGCTAAAGCTCAAATCCCACATCAATTCTCATACCCTAATAGTGGGAGACTTCAATACCCCATTTTCACCCCTGGATAGGTCAACCAGAGACTCAACAGAGAAATAAGGTGTCTAACAGATGTTAATGATGCAAATAGATTTAATAGATATCTACAGAAGCTTCCACCCAAATGCAGAGGAATATACATATTTCTCAGCTTCTCATGTAACTTTCTCTAAAATTGACCACATAATTGGTCATAAAACAAATATCAACAGACACAAAAAAATAAAAATAATCCCTTATATAATATTGGACCACCAGGGCCTAAAGTTAGATTTCAATGACATTAAAAATCACAGAAAGCCTACCAACTCATGGAAACTAAACATCACTCAGCTGAACCACCTCTGGGTCAAGGAAGAAATTAAGAAAGAAATTAAAATCTTCCTAGAACTTAATGAAAATGAATCCAAAACGTACCCAAACTTGTGGGACACAATGAAAGTAGTCTTAAGAGGAAAATTCATAGCACTAGATGTCTACATGAAAAACCTGGAGAAATTCCACACTAGAGACCTAACAGCACAGCTGAAAGCCTTACAACAAGTAGAAGCAAACTCATCTAGAAGGAGTAGATGACAGGAAATAATCAAACTCAGAGCCGCAATCAATGCAATTGAAACAAAAAGAACAATACAAAGAATCAATGAATCTAAGAGTTGGTGTTTGAGAAAATCAACAAGATAGATAAGCCCTTATCCAAACCAATCAAAAAGCAGAGAGAGAGTGTCCAAATCAACAAAATCAGAAATTAAAAGAAGAACATAAAAACAGACCCCCAGGAAATCTACAGAATTATCAGATCATACTTTGAAAATCTATATTCCACTAAAATGGAAAAGCTAGAAGAAATGAACAGCTTTCTGGACAGGTACCATTTACCAAAATTAAATGAAGAACAGATTAGATTAATTAACTAAACAGGCCTATAACCCTTAAGGAAATTGAAACTGTCATTAAAAACCTCCCCAAAAATAAAAGCCCTCGTCCACATGGTTTCAATGCAGAATTCTACCAGACATTCAAAGAAAAATTACTACCATTACTTCTCAAACTATTTCACACAGTCGAAACTGAAGGAATATTGCCAAATTCCTTTTATGAGGCCACAATTACCCTAATACTCAAGCCACTCAAAGACACAATAAAGAAGGAGAATTACAGACCAATTTCCCTCATGAATATTGATGCGAAAATTCTCAACAAAATTTTGGCAAGCTGTATACATCTACCACAAACAAGTAGGCTTCATTCCCGAATTGCAGGATTGGTTTAACATACGAAAAACCGTAAACATTATCCATCATGTAAACAAACTAAAGGAGCAAAACCACATGATCATATCCTTAGATGCTGAAAAAGCTTTTGATAAAATCCAACACTCCTTTATGATTAAAGCCCTGGAGAGATCAGGAATACAGGGAGAATACCTAAATATAATAAAGGCGATTTACAAGAAGCCGACAGCCAGTATCAAACTTAATGGAGAAAAACTCAAAGCAATCCCACTAACATCAAGAAGTAGTCCAAGATGTCCTCTCTCCCCTTATCTATTCAATATAGTTCTCGAAGTTTTAGCTAAAGCAATAAGGGAACGAAAAGAGATTAAGGGCATACAAATTGGAAAAGAAGTGAAGCTATCTCTGTTTGCAGATGATATGATTGTATACATAAGTGACCCACACAATTCTTCCAAAGAACTGCTACGGCTAATAAACACCTTCAGCAATGTAACAGGATACAAGATTAGCTCAAAGAAATCAATAGCCCTTCTATACTCTAACGATAGAAGAGCTGAAAAAGAAATAAGGGAAACATTACCCTTCATCATAGCAGCAAATACTATTAAATATCTTGGAGTCACTATAACCTAAGAAGTAACAGACCTATTTGACAAAAATTTTAAATCACTGAAGAAAGAAATTGAAGAAGATATCAGAAAATGGAAAGTTCTCCCACGTTCCTGGATAGGTAGGATCAACATAGTAAAAAATGGCAATTCTACCAAAGGCAATCTACAGATTCAATACTCTTCCCATCAAAATCTCAACACAATATATTTTGGATCTTGAAAGAAAAATACTCAATTTCATTTGGAATAACAGGAAAGCCAGGATTTCCCAAACATTTTTGCTCAACAAAAGAACCTCAGGGGGCAGCACCATCCCTGACTTCAGGTTATACTATAGAGCTACAGTAATACAAACTGCCTGGTACTGGCATAAAAACAGACTTGTGGATGAAGGAATAGAATTGAGTATCCAGATATTAACCTAAAAACCTATGAACACCTGATCTTTCACACAGAGGCCCCAAATATTCAATATAAAAATGATAGTATATTTAACAAATGGTGTTGGCATAGCTGGATGGAAGTGTGTAGAAAAATGCAAATAGATCCGAGCCTGTCACCCTGCACAAAACTCATATCCAAGTGGATCAAAGACCTCAACATGAACCCAGCCACTCTGAACTTGATAGAAAAGAAAGTGGGAAATACTCTTCTACGAGTTGGCACAAGCAACCACTTCCTAAATATAACACCAGTGGCACAGACAGTAAGATCAACAATCAATAGGTGGTATCTCCTGAAGCTGAGATGCTTCTGTAAAGCCAAGGACAATGTCAACAGGACAAAATGATAGTCTAAAGAATGGGAAAAGATTTTCACCAACCCTACAAGTGGTAGAAGATTGATCTCTAAGATATATGAAGAGCTCAAGAATCTAGAGTCCAAAACCTTGAATAACCTAATCAAAAAATGGGGTTCAGAACTAAAAAGGGAATTCACAGCAGAAGAATTACAAGTGGCTGAAAAGCACTTGAAAAACTGCTCATCATCTTTAGCCATTAATGAAAAGCAAATCAAAACACATCTTAGATGCCTCTTAACATTTGTCATATTGGCTAAAAAGACACAGATGACAGCCTGTGCTGGAGAGGTTGTGGAGCAAGGGGAATGTTCCTCCATTGTTGCTGTGAGTGTAAGTGTGTTCAGCCACTCTGGAATGCAGCATGGAAATCTCTCAGAAAACTGAGAATCAATCTTCACAAGGACCCAGCATTACCACTTCTGGGTGTATACGCTAAAAACACACCATCACACTCCAAAGGCATTAGCTCAACTATGTTCATAGCAGCATTATTTGTAATAGCAAGAACCTGGAAACAACCTAGGTGCCCCTCCTCTGAAGAATGGATTAACAAACTGTGGTACATCTACACAATGGAGGACTACTCAGCAGTAAGAAGAAATGACATCCTAAAATTTGCAGGCAAATGGATAGATTTGGAGAGTATCCTCCTTAGCGAGGTATCACAAACCCGGAAAGATAAACAGGGGTTGTACTCACTCATTAGTGGACTCTACAGAAAAACAAAAAAGGAAAAAAAGAGCAAAGCATGCCCAAGCTACAAACCACATTCCCTCAACAGCTTGGGATTGGAAACATGTTGGACTGACACCTTGCATTCTACTCCCCGTAGAGGAACACCTGACTCAGTCTTGATTTTGGAGGGAGAAAACTGGATTTACCAAGAGTTTTGGATGAACTAAACAATATTGGGACATTGGGATATTGGGACCTAAGGACCACTTGCCCATGGTGGGATGGGGAGATGCAGAGAAGAGAGAATGACCTGATGTGGTGTGAGGGGGAAGAGACATTGAATAAGGATTCCCAAGGATAGAAAATGTGACTTCTTTATCTTTAATAATAAAAATATAAATAAAAAATAAAAATGAAAAAAAACCCAAAAAACCAAAATATATTTTGTATAGATTCTTACATATGTACTTACTATGTACATTCAGTATAAAGTATTATGCACCTCTTTCAAAGTTAGACTTAGTTATATTAACAATTGATGGACCATATATTTAAGTTCTTTTTATATAATTAAATTATTTTCTTTAGCATAATTTTCAATACCTGCATATATTTGAACTCTGACATTTAGACCCATGGCATCTCTGTTTTTGCTGTAATAATACTATATTTTAAAAATTTTATTCCAAATTAATGCTTATTTTGTACTTACCTTTTGCATTTGTATTTCATTTATATTTGTTATTTAGAATGGTTGTTAGCAGGAAAAACCTAAGAATATGGAATTTACATTTTTTAATGCCTGTTTTTTTTGTTTTTTGTTTTTTTAAATTAAACTATGATTCCTTGGCTAGCCTGGAACTCAGGCTAATTGGTAATTCAGAGAGATCTAGTTGCTTCTGCTATCTCAGTGTTGCGATTGCATCTGGAAGACACCTGCATTTTTAAAGATACATACATATATACCTACATATGTGACAGAAGTACATAGTACTTAATCTAATACTTAGATGATAATAATTCAGTTGTTTATAGCAAGGATTTTCATAATATTGTTTGAAAATGAATTTATTATATCATGAGCAGTATTTTAAAAGTTAGAAAGTAAAATAAATCTAAAAGTGTTACAGTGGTGGTAGCAACATCTTAAGAACGCTGACTGCTCTCACAGGTGTTTCAAGTTCCTAGCACTCATGGGGCAACTAGCATCTATCTGTACCTCCCCTTTCACAGATTTGACGATCTGACATCCTCTTCTTTTCTATGGTTATGTCATGTACACAGTCCACAAATATACATGGAAGTAAAATCATGATCCCCATAAAGTAAAGCCCTCATTCTTTTAAGAAGTATAATAATGCTTAGTGCGGATAATGTTTATTCATCTTTTGTATACTTATAGGTATATAAATTATGTCTCAGTAAAATGTGTAACTTACTGTAAATATATTCAGAGTTTTAGAAACAGTAATTAGGAATTCAATATACCTCTGGAGGCATTCAGAAAACGTACCATTCTGACATCTTGAGAACCACGCGGCGTAGCACTGCAGTTAAATAGATGAGCTGATGTAGCTGTTAAAATCACTAGCTATGTTTTTCAATCTAGTACATATGTCTGTGATTGTCAGTGTTTAATCAGAGTACCTTTCTCATTTCTTACAAGTTCTAACATTTAGGAGTATAATTTGCTTTTCTTAGTCAGTTCTTTAAAATAGTTTTTGATGGCCCTTCCATAATACTGTCTTTAAATATGTACAAGTATAAAGCTTTCTCAAATTGTTTGATGTATGCCAACTACCTTGGGTTACATGCATGCCTTGTAAAGAGCAAATATTGCTCATGTAGTTATTGCCATTGGCAGTTCCAGCTGTTAATATGTGTGTGCTCTTATTTATTCAGTTTAGTTCATTGTCTCTTTCTTGACTTTACAGTGATATCTCATTGGGTATTTATAATGTGAAAATCCAATTGTTAGTAAGTCAATTTAAAACCCTTATGGTTTCAACTTTAGACTTTATTAACTGTAAAAATTATATAACTAAATTTTTCTTGATATAAGCACATAACAGTATTTGTAGGCATGAGTTTCTCTTTGTCTCATGTTGTTCTGCAGCCACTTATAAAATAATATAAAATAGTCATTCAGAGGATTAGTATTAATTACAAACTGTTTGGTCTCTGGCTTTGGCTTTGTGCAGCTAGGTCTTACATATTGAATTAATCCATATGTATTAATCTGTGTATAGCCATGTGTCTCGTGTCATTACCTATGTTCTATTACGTCTTACTCTCCAGCAACTTTCAAAGAGTGTGTATATGTGTGTGTCCCCTGAGCGTCCACTTTCTTTTTCCTGCATCTCTCTTGAATTTCCCACCTGAGTATATTCTATCTTGCCATACAACAAAGCAACAATGGTAGTAATGCATATTCACAGGGTATAGAAAGACCATCCCACAAGAAGTTTCATTTGCATTGGTGTGCTTCATGTCCATTTTGAATTCTTTGCTCTAATCACTTTCATTTTGTTAATAGTCTCCAGGGCAATAGGTCGATTTCTAAAAAGCCTAAAACTGAGGAGGATGAGGAATTTGTTGAATCTAATGGGGAGGTGATTTCAAACCCTGCCATATGTCCAAGCCACCTCAAGGTCACTGAAAAGCTAGAAAAAACATCCAAGCTGGGGAACACAGAAGCACCTTCAGAAGAAGCCTCTGATCAACACTTATTGAATGACACCAAACTCTCAGGTAAGAAAATGTTCCATTATATTTCACATGTGAATCTGTGTTTGCAGTGGAGAATATGAAGAGTTAGTTTAGATAAACTGGTATTTTTGAAACTGGAAAGTGAGAGATAAATCAGATTGCTTGTTTTTATGGCCTCTTGCTGCAGGGCAGGTGATTCCCAAAATTATTCGGGCAGAAAGTTTCTTGAAAATCTAAGCCTGCTTTTTGACCCTGATTTTAGGTGGTATATTTTCTCTAAAGAATACTTGCTGCTTTTTTTTTCTCCATATTTTTTTTCATACATCTTAACTTCAGCCTCCCCTCCTTCCACCTCATTCTAGCAGTCCTCTCAGTAATATCAACAGAACACAACATAAAAAGATGCAGCAAGAGTAGGCACACACCCTCATATCAAGGCTGAATGAAGGAATCTGGTAGTGATTGGCATTAACTAATTTCTCAGAATGCCTAGGACAGAAGATTTCTTTAAAAACCTGAGCCCGTTTTATGATCCTGATTTTGGCTGGTGCAATTTCCTTAAAGTGTACTCCCCCCCCCCAACAATACTAACTTTCTAATTATCTTTTTTTTCCTTTTATTTTTATTATTATTATTATGAACAAAGAAGTCACACTTTCTAACCTTGTATATCCTTATTCAAGGTCCCTTCCCCCTCCCACCACATCAGGTCATTCTTTCTTCTCCACAAATCAAGCTTTTTTTAAAACTTTATGTATATGTTGTTTTGCCCATATGTATGTCTGTATGATCCATTGGTACTGTAGATATAGACAATTGGGAGCTATTATGATATAAATTGAATCTGACTCCTTTTGACGAATAGCTTGGGCTCTTTACCACTCAACCATCACTTCAGGCCCCCCCATACATTTTTAACTAAAAAATAATTATATCACTGCCCCTTCCTATTCCTTCCTACACCTCCTTCAAGCTTCCCCATGCTCCCCAAGTTGATAGCCTCTTTTTCTTTTATTATTACTGCATACACATACATATATACATCTACTCACAAATATGTAAATGCAACCTGGTGAGTCTGTTTTTATTGTTTGTATATGATCTCAAGGCTGAACCATTTTGCTAGGAGCTAATTCTTTGGAAAGTCTAGTCCTCTTGTTGAGAACTCATGTTGCTTTCATAGTACCCTTGTGGTGACTCACAATTATTTATATGTGACTCTTGTTGTAGAGGATTGGATAACTTCTGACCTCTGTGGGCTCCAGGCACATGGTACATGAATGCAGACAAAACACCTCCACACATAAAATAAATAAAGTTCATGTATTTTGTTTTCTTCCCCACTTGTTGAATATTTTTATGAAACTACTAATGGTTTATTTATTTAATAACTTGTAAATCTTTTGTTCCTTTAATATATGAAGTAACTTGGTAATTCATGTTTTCCATTGGCTTCCTTTATCCCATATTTTTTTTAGCTCGGGCACTCCTCAAATCTAATTCTTCCTATTATTCTTATGTGTGCCTTACCCACATATTCTTACAGAAAGTGCTTCCTTCCTGACATATAGAGATCCACTGTAGCCCCTTTGCTGTCCTTTCTCTGTAAATTCTCACATCAAAAGGAATGAGATAGCTTATTCTGGTGCCAAGTGTGAAGTCTGACATGGAGTGTGTGGGGCAAGGAATGGTTTCTTAGTAGACCAACAATTAGCTAAGGTAAATTTAATTCTGGAACTTCCAACCTCTCTCTTTGAAGTCTTAATCAGTCAGCCTTTAATAGACACATTATTTTTAGGAATTCCAATTCACAGCTCCTTATTGTAACTTTAAAAAATATTTCAGATCATCTTCTTAGGATTCTACTTAGAATAAAATAAAATCTTTGCATTATTAAAAAATGCTTATTAGTTGCTTCTTTGGCTTCATTATCTTTGCTTTTAAAACTTTCTGTGACTCTAATTGAAACTACAGATACCTTTTCTGTGAGCTCACACTTTAGGGAGGAGTTACATGATTCAAACAGAAATCAGTATACATCTTAGCGATACTATCACATATGCTTGTTTTAAATTGACAGACCTATAGAGACAGAACTTTAAAAGACCAAGTGCTTTGGTGTTAATTTCTAAACAGAGTTTTGTTAAAAATGGGTGGGGAGTTAAAAGAGTTGAGAAGGTAGAATGAAAATTGCAGTTAATCTAAAGAACACAATTATGTATTATACATAAGTATTTTTTATAGGACTTCACCATGGATTCTACCACTGTTTAATTACTCTGCTTATGACTTTTGGGAAGATTTATAATAAGTTTGCCTAATTTTATTAGTTCTATATAATGATATATATATATATATTTATTTATTTAAAAACTTAGGGTTTGAGACCTGGAATAATATTTAAATGATAGGTAGAAATGATGATTTTTTTTTAGTGTTTCTGGGAAATGATTTATAATATCTCATACAAGAAAATGTCATTTCAAAGTGTTGTTTCCAGACCATGTGACAGTGAAACATCACATCTGCCTAAGACCAATAGCCTTCCCTATATTTTCAGTATTCCATAAAGGATTCATGTACCAATGGCTTTTTGTTGAATCTTTAAAGCTTTATATGTGTCATTTATACACATTCTCTGAATTTCATTTTTTCTTGTATAGCTAGCTGTTCTTAGCATTGTCTTTTAGAAAAAAAAATATTTCTAGACAGATTTTAAGTTGTTTATGCTTTGTTAAGCATTATGTATAAATTATATATTGATGATTACATGGTTTATAACATACTTTTAACCTTTGACTGTCTTGTCAATGGGGTTTTGTTTTATTTTCAGAAGAACAAACTTGGAGCTGGAGAGATGGTTCCACATATAAAAGCATTTGCTGTTTTACACAGGACCTGGACTTGGTGTTCACCACTCACATGGCACTTACAACCATTTATAACTCAAAGTCCAGGAGATCTGACTCTGTTTTCTGGCCTAAATGGTCTAGTGACTTACATTTAGGTCACTACGTACTTACTAGCAAAACACTCATTCTTGCCTGCATAACACATACATAGAAAATAGAAAGGGAGTCCAAGAGTTCATTGTAATGGCTCTGATGACTTTTTATGTTTATGTAAATTGAGGTAGACAGTCAGAAAAATAACAAAGTCAGCCAGGTGTGGTGGCATACACTTTTAATCATAGTACTTGGGAGATAAAGGCTTGTGGCTCTAAGTTCATGGTCACCTTGTCTACAGGCCGGTCAGGAAAATAGAAAGTAAGAAAGAAAGAGAGAAAGAGAGGGAGAAAGAAGGAAGGAAGGGGAAAGAGAAGAAAAAATATATAAAGTTAGTAATCATTCAGTAATTGTACAGTCACTGTTCTTAGCAGTAATGCAATGCAACATGTATTCTTCATCTGTTGTTTGCTCCCAGGAAAATGCTGTATAAGTTCATCAGTAACAGATGAAATACAATATGAAAATGACAGAGCTGATGCTGTAACTTCACCATCTGTGTCCAAGGAGGCCTGTGACTTCATGCCATTTTCTGGTGGCCAGGTAACAGGCAAGGAGTCACATCTCCTTAAGATTCTACGGCCAGAATCTCCCAAGGTGGCTTTCGCCCTGGCAGAAAGTAATACAGTATTGACAAAGGATGAAGACAATGATGAAGAGGGACATAAAAGTATCCTTGAACCTGGGAAAATCTCAGAGGCTCTTAGGGAAGAGCAAAGTGGGCTCAAAGTACCTAAGGTACCTGTCAGTATGTATTTCTTCTGTTCCTTGAGTGGTGGCGTGTATGGTGAAAATGATTACTTGTGAATACAGTACATTACCTATTGAAATCTTTCTGCTTAACGGCAGAAATAAATGGTATTTACATTTATGAATTTTAATTATACTTTATCAGTGGACAAAGATTTTGGCAGGGAACCACTATGTGAGTTATGGCTCACATTTTGATTCCTTAATACGAAAAACTTTGGGTGACATGTTGAGGTCTGAGTTCTTTTCACTATATACTTTTAAAGCAGCATCTTTATTTGAAGCTAATACAGGGTTCACTATAGATAGTACACAGAGAGATCATTTATACTCAGTAGCTACTTTCCACAAATGCTAATACTTGATAAGTATTGTTTTGAAATCTTATTTATATTGACATATAGATAGTTGTAAGACAGAGTGTTCCTCCCACCAGTCTTGTTATCTAGGCTGAGATAAGTTGCAATTTGGGCACTACCTTTCTGACAAGAGTAACTATTATAAAATCAATTTTATATGGTCTTGGCTTTAATATTATGACCCACATAATTTATATTTTGACTCTTTTTATTAAGGATATTATAACTATATTTCTGATCATTTTTATTTCTATAAACAAACCTTTTGCTCCTCAGAAAAGTTAAGCTTCCCATGCTGATTTTATAACTACAGCCCCCTTTCTGTATTCCTCCATTGCTCTCATTTGGTTTTAAAATTGTATGTTTACTGAATGACAGTCAGATCAGATGAGCTTTCTGATCCTCACCAGCAATTCCATTTGTCTGTGAGGACCTTCTCTGACATCTGAGATGGTATCTGAGCTATGTGCTGACCTCACAAACCTGTTGATTGTTTCCAGTTTGCTAAACCTATGATGAATCTTTTCACATCCTTTAGTAACAAGTTTTATTATTAAAAAACAGTAATTTAAAATAGTCTATTTCTTGATAGTATTAAAATGTATAAGATATAATTCAATAATTTGATCAACAGGCTTGATCATTTGTTAAATCATTTTGTGTTCTATACAAATATAAATATAACCATAAAAAAATTTAAAAGTAAAAATGGGAAAGTGTCTGATAGGGGCTTAAAAATAATATTTACTTATTGAACACATGGCTCATTTCTTAATGGAAAGAGAAGTTCTTTACTCCAGTTTATCTGTTAGGATAAAAGGTGGATCACTTGCCAAATATTTACACATGAAAGGATAGAGGCTGTAAGAACTGTAAGAATCTTCACAGTTCTTAATTTTAGTATATGTGCTGCCGAAGTGAGCACAACGGTTCTTAATCATTTAAGAGTGATTGACTTGGGCTACTGTTAAAGGATTTTTGAAATCTTGCTACTTTTTGGTAAGCCTTGTGTGAAACACAGTATATTTTGAAGGATAATTAATTAACCTCTTAGAAAAATGCTATTCCTTTTCCTTTACCTCCCATTACTTTCCCTCTCTGCCTCTCTCACTCTCTCCTTCTCTCCCCCCTCCCTCAGCCTCCCTCCCTCTGTCTCTCTGATAGTACTGTGGATGAAAACCCAGGGCCTTGTGCATGTTAGGTAAGTGTTATACCACTGAGCTGTACCCTAGCCTGTAAATTCAAATTTCTTTAAATGCCAATTTTATTAAAGAAAAAAATAAATGCAAGATCCAATACTAAACGCTATCATTTTGAAGTTTAATTTTCTTCCTGAAGCAAATCTTTGTTGAGTCTGAAAAACAGCTCAGTAAATAACGTGCTTGCTATGTAAGCATGAAGAAAAGCTAGGCATGGCTTCACTAGTCTATAACCACTATGCTGGATCACTAGAGCTTACTGGCCAGCCAAACTAGTGAAGAGGTAATCTCTGGGTTCATTGTTATCCTGTCTCTCAAAGTGAAAGCAGTAAGAGTGGTGTATCTACATCTTACGTCTACCTGCTCTTGCGCACACACACATGCACATACCAGACATATGGAAAAAGAGCAATAAAAAGCAGAAAGAACCAAGCATTATTCATGGATATTTCTTCTTCTTTTCTGTTTTATAACCAGATGATAGAAGGACAGCCCAAAACTACTAAGAGTTGGCGCCATCCACTTGGTAAGCCTCCAGCCAGATCCCCAATGACTGTTGTGAAACAGCAGGTAGTGAGTGATGAAGGTGAGTGTATGCTATTATTCATCATCTTTTATAATAGATGACTTGTGCACTTAATTGTGATAAAAGTTAGAGAGGAAATTTTACTCTTTTGCAAATTATTATCTTTGGGGTACCATAAATAATAACAAATTATAAGAAAAAGCAACTGAAATTTAGAAATAGAGACTTGCTGACTTTCTTAATATTTCTTGTTTGTATTACTAGTACAATATTTAGTTGGATGTCATAAATCATTCCTGATGACACAGTCCCAGAACTTTCCACAAAAATCTCTTCAAATCATGGCATACATACAGTGTCTGAACTTTTAACCTGAATCAGTAAGAAGCCAGCACTATGTATCCCCATAAAACTGTGTGTAGTAGATTACTGCCATTGCTTGGTAGATTACACTCTGATGTGTCTTGATGTAAAACTACTTATTTATTTTTTAAGTCACATAGCCCAATGTAACATTTACTTTTCTTTTGCATTTGATTTCCTTCTTTGTGATGTTTAGGTGAGACATCTACTAAGTACTTATTATACTTCTAACTGATCGTATTTGAGATAGATGAAACTGATCTTTTCTGATAGGTATTATCAAAGTCACCTGTCTTTCAGGATGTATTCAAAGGAATGTTAATAGGGGCTCATGTGTAGACAAGATAGCACTTACTAAAATTATCAGCATTATATTTTTTGTTCAGTGTCTCTTATTTTATGATGTTTATATAGGTAGGAAAAAAGAGAATGTAGTTTTACTTTCATAGAGTAGCATTCTAGTTGAATAATAGAAATAGACATACTAGCTGTTATTTATTTCTATTACATATTGAGTGCTAATTTTTTGTTTCCTTGAGACAAGTTATAGTATTGCAATCTAGACATGATTGAGACTTGATCCTCTTGTTCCAGCCTTCTCTTTGCTAAGATTATAGATATTGTCTAAACTACATCAGTCCCTTCTTTATCCAGCTTTAGTTTATGTAGCACAAACTGTTTTCAATCAACGTTATTATAACTAGAAGACAAATAGAAAATAATTATATATAAATATAATACGATTTTTTTATTACTTGTTTTCATAGCTTGCTATTGGTATGGTTTCTCTGCAGGAAATGGTCTAGACAGACTTCTAAGAAAAGCGTTTTCTCTCATGTGCCTTTCTTCTTAGCAGCTTATTTTTATGGTATCCATTGAGAGAATTTGTCCAAAGTACCCCCTTGATTTAAGTGTATAGAAATTGCAAAATATGGAAGTTTTTATGTTAACAAATCAAGGGTTTAAGGTCAAGTATTTTTCTGAAATTGTAGTTTTCACAATAGTTGTTTATATGAAAGACTTACATCTTCAAATTCATGAGCATTGAATTTTAAAAGTGTAAATGTTTCATGATGGCTAAAGATTTTAAAAATCAAAAATGACAATGAAACATAGTCTATGGCATCAAATAACCTACATGATTGATTATTTATATCATTGATCACTCTACCTCTTGAATCTAATGGTTTGTATCATTAGAAGTGAAGGAACATTATCATTGTCTAAATTAATATCTTCATCACTACCAGACTGACTATTAAAGCATGTGATAAGACCTAAAGGTTAATTTTCTTAAGACTCAATTGTCACTGGACTGGTTAGTATTATACAAAAAAAAAAAGATACAGATACCTATGGAAATACTGTGTTTACCCAGGTGGGCATGCACATACAAGTTTGAATATTGCAAAGAATCACATTAAAGCATAGATTACAGCTCTCCTTAGCACTCATGTGGATTGGATTGTCACAGCTGTAATAAGCCAATTTGAGATGCCTGCCCTCTTTAAGCCAATTAAAGAAAGATGTAATGATTAACAACAGAAAAATGGAATTTTTTTAGTGTGATAATATTGGGAAAAGAAACCAAATCAAGTTCTTTTTCCCCATTAAAATTTAAGGCAAAAGGTGTGGTCCCTTTCCTCATCATGTGGGACCCAGTTTCTCATAAAAGCCATCTGGCAGTTCGTCAGAATTCTCAGAAATTTCTTTTTTTTTTCTTTTTTTTTTTTTTTCACTTTTACATTTTACGTTTTTTTATTTTTCATTTTATTTTTTTTATTATTATGAACAAAGAAGTCACACTTTCTATCCTTTTATATCCTTATTCAAGGTCCCTTCCCCCTCATACCACATCAGGTCATTCTCTGTTCTCCAGAGCTCCCCATCACCCCCCCAGCAGGAGGTCCAAAGGTCACAGAGTCTCAATATTGCTTAGTTGAGCCTCCAGTCCTGGTGGATCCAGTTTTCTTCCAGCAACCTTAACACTGAGTCAGATGTTCCCCTAGCGGGTGTGGGATCCAAAGAGTCAGTCCAAGGTGTTTCTAATCCCAAGCTGTTCAGTGGTTGTGGTTTGCAGCTTGGGAATGCTTTGCTTTCTTCTAGTTTCTTTAATGGCCACTTATGAGTGATTACATCCTCTGCTTATCTTTCTGGGTTTGTGATACCTTGCTCAGGAGGATATTCTCCAAATCTATCCATTTACCTGCAAATTTTAGGATATCATTTTTCTTACTGCCGAATAGTACTCCATTGTGTAGATGTACCACAGTTTGTTAATCCATTCTTCAGTTGAGGGACATCTAGGTTGTTTCCACATTCTTGCTATTACAAATAATGCTGCTATGAACATAGTTGAGAGTGCGACTGTGCTTCTTTAGGGTATACACCCAGTAGTGGTATTGTTGGGTCCTTGGGAAGATTGATTCGCAGTTTTCTGAGAAACCTCCATGCTGCATTCCAGAGTGGCTGAACACACTTACACTCACAGCAACAATGGAGGAGTGTTCCCCTTGCTCCACAACCTCTCCAGCATAGGCTGTCGTCTGCATCTTTTATCTTAGTCAATCTGACAAATATTAGGTGGTATCTCAAAGTTGTTTTGATTTGCATTTCTCTGATGGCTAAAGATGATGAGCACTTTTTCATGTGCCTTTCAGCCATTTGTAATTCTTCTTCTGTGAGTTCCTTTTTTAGTTCTGAACCCCATTTTTTGATGAGGTTATTCAAGGTTTTGGGCTCTAGATTCTTGAGTTCTTTATATATCTTTGAGATCAGTCCTCTATCGCTTGTAGGGTTGTTCCATTGACAGTGTTCTTGGCTTTACAGAACCTACTTAGCTTCAGGAGATCCCACTTATTGATTGTTGATCTTACTGTCTGTGCCACTGGTGTTATATTTAGGAAGTGGTTGCCTGTCCAATTTGTAGAAGTGTATTTCCCACTTGCTTTTCTATAAAGTTTAAAGTGGCTGGGTTTTTGTTGAGGTCTTTGATCCACTTGGATTTGAGTTTTGTGCAGGGTAACAGGCTTTGCTCTATTTGCATTTTTCTACACACTAATATCCAGCTATGCCAACACCATTTGTTATATGTACTATCTTTTTTACATTGAATATTTGGGGCCTCTTTGTCAAAGATCAGGTCTTCATAGGTTTTTAGGTTAATATCTGGATCCTGAATTCTATTCCTTGATCCACAAGTCTTTTTTTATGCCAGTACCAGGCAGTCTTTATTACTGTAGCTCTATAGTATAATTTGAAGTCAGGGATGATGATGCCTCTTGAGGTTCTTTTGCTGAGCAACATTGTTGTGGCAATCCTGGCTTTGCTATTATTCCAAATAAAATTAAGTATTGTTTTTCAGGGTCCAAAAAAATATTGTGTTGGGATTTTGATGGGAAGAGTATTGAATCTGTAGATTGCCTTTGGTAGAATTGCCATTTTTACTATGTTGATCCTACCAATCCTGGAACATGGAAGAGCTTTCCATTTTCTGATATCCTCTTCAATTTCTTTCTTCAGTGATTTACAATTTTTGCCAAATAGATCTGTTACTTCTTTGATTATAATTACTCCAAGGTATTTAATACTATTTGCAGCTAATATGAAGGGGAATATTTTCCTTACTTCTTTTTCAGCTCTTCTATCTTTTGTGTATAGAAGGACTACTGATTTCTTTGAGTTAATCTTGTATCCTGCTACTTTGCTGAAGGTGTTTATCAGCTGTAGAAGTTCCTTGGAAGAATTTTGTGAGTCACTTATGTATACGATCATCATCTGCAGATAGAGATAGTTTGACTTCCTGTTTCCCAGTTTGTATCCCCTTAATCTCCTTTATTTCTCTTATTCCTTTAGCTAAAAGTTTGAGAACTATATTGAATAGATCAGGGGAGAGAGGACATACTTGTCTAGTTCCTGATTTTAGTGGGATTGCTTTGAGTTTTTCTCCATTAAGTTTGATGCTGCCTGTCGACTTCTAATAATAACAACAGTAATCGCCTTTATTATATATCGGTATTCTCTCTGTATTTCTTATCTCTCAAGCGCTTTAATCATAAAGAAGTGTTGGACTTTGTCAAAGGCTTTTTCAGCATCTAAGGATATGATCATTTGGTTTTGTTCCTTTAGTTTGTTTTAATGATGGATAACATTTACAGTTTTTCATACCAGCCCTACATATCTGGGATGAAGCCTCCTTGGTCATGGTAGATGATATTTTTTTATACATTGTTGCATATGGTTTGCTAAAATTTTCGTGAGAATTTTAGCATCAATATTCACAAGATAAATTCGTCTGTAGTTCTCCTTCTTTGTTGTGTCTTTGAGTGGCTTGGGTATTAGGGTAATTGTGGCCTCATAAAAGGAATTTGACAATATTCCTTCAGTTTCTACTATGTGAAATAGTTTGAATGTAATAGTAAGAATTCTTTTTTGAATGTCTGGTAGAATTCGGCACTGAAACCATCTGGACTAGGGCTTTTATTTTTGGGGAGGTTTCTAATGACAGCTTTAATTTCCTTAAGGGTTTTAGGCCTGTTTAGGTAATTAATCTGATTTTCATTTATTTTTGGTAAATGGTACCTGTCCAGAAGCTGTCCATTTCTTCTAGGTTTTCCATTTTTGTGGAATACAGATTTTCAAAGTATGATCTGATAATTCTCTGTATTTCCTGGGGGTCCGTTGTTATGTTTCCCTTTTCATTTCTGATATTGTTGATTTGGACACTCTCAGCTTTTTGATTGTTTTTGGATAAGGGTTTATCTGTCTTGTTGACTTTCTCAAAGAACCAACTGTTAGATTCACTAATTCTTTGTATTGTTCTTTTTCTTTCAATTGTATTGATTTCAGCTCTAAGTTTGATTATTTCCTGTCGTCTACTCCTTCTAGGTGAGTTCGCTTCTAATTATTCTAAGGCTTTCAGCTGAGCTGTTAGGTCTCTAGTGTGGGATTTCTCTAGGTTTTTCATATAGGCTTCTAGTGCTATGAATTTTTCTCTTAAGACTGCTTTCATTGTGTTCCACAAGTTTGAGTATGTTTTGGATTCATTTTCATTAAATTCTAGGAGGAATTTGATATCTTTCTTAATTTCTTCCTTGACCCAGAGGTGGTTCAGCTGAGTGATGTTTAGTTTTCATGGGTTGGTAGGCTTTCTTTGATTTGTGATGTTGTTGAACTCTAACTTTAGGCTCTGGTGGTCCAATATTATACTAGGGATTATTTCCATTTTTTTGTATCTGTTGATATTTGCTTTATGACCAATTATGTGGTCAATTTTAGAGAAAATTACATGAGGAGCTGAGAAATATATATATTCCTTTGTATTTGGGTGGAAGATTCTGTAACTGTCTATTAAATCCATTTGCATCATAACCTCTGTTAGGCTTCTTATTTCTCTATTGAATCTCTGTCTGGTTGACCTATCCAGGGGTGAAAGTGGGGTATTGAAGTCTCCCACTATTAGGGTGTAAGAATTGATGTGGGATTTGAGCTTTAGCAGTGTTTCTTTTACG